>JAPQRQ010000019.1:25346838-25366344 GCA_037367365.1 Apogon talboti | reverse complement strand
CCCGTCGGACCCGGTTTGGGTTGCAGTCCTCTGTTCTGCGGACTGTCAACCCACAGTTCGTCAGCTATTTGAAACGGGTCTGGAAGCTTTTCGCTAAATACAGTTATCTTTGCGTTGTACCTTTCGCGATCATCAGCACAAACGTAATCTAAACTAGTCAAACGTATCTCTTTGATTTTCCTTTTTGAGCAGATGTTTCTAAAACGACAGCGGCAGTGGTTGTTTAGATATGTTTTATTAGCAGAAGCAGTGCTTTTGCCCTTCAGCGTACTGCGCATGTGCGGGATTACCGGACATAAACAATAACACGCAACGTGTCCATAGTGTGTGTAGGTAGAGGTTTTGTGTTTCTTGGTGCTTGTCGATAAGAATAAAGCTCCGACTTTTTAACCAACCTGAAAGGCGTTACATTACTGCCCATACCATCACAGGTTACTGACTAAACCCTTCAGAAACTTCTCTAGATAGCTTTAATTGCCTCCACTGGCTACAAGATGCAATTAAAACAGTCAGTGTGGGAGTGGGACGAAGACGGCATTTATGAGTGAAGGACTTTGAGCTGCTCTGCCATTATGTCCTTAGCAGTCAAAAGTGAAAACAGTCGACAAGTAAGTGGCAAATACATATCTCAATGTGAGACAATTTGAGGTCCAAAACTGTAATCTCACAATACACGGTGGACCAAAGTCATCTGGCGCCATCGTGTGGCGAAAAGCGACAACTACAAGAGACTTAAAAAAGACAATGTCACAGATGTCTTCTTCCTTTGGCAAATCAGTGAGTGTTGTGACTGAAACAATGAAGTAAAAATCCCCGGACATACAAATGATTTTAAAACATATTTGGGTCAGTACCACTATAAGGTCCCTTTGGTGCCTGTACCCCCGCCCCCCCAGCAGAAACTGTCACCATCAACACATTGAAAAATAATGAAATCCTGGGGTTTTATTGTGAAAGGGTAAACACTTACACATATATCAGTCCAATCTTAAACCTCTTGAAATGTAATTTTATTATTTTATGTAATTTCTTTGAGGGAATGTACCTGATTTGTGCATTTCCCTCACACTGCCCTTCTAATTTTAGTGAGTTTGATAAGTGTTTAAATGAAGGAAAAAACCCCATTAAAATATTTTTTAGATGTTGTCATTATACTCAACAATTTTTTTAATCAAACAAGTCATTTTGATTTATATTTTATTTTCATAATAATATTTATGAAAATTGAAACTGCTGTCGATCCTGTCACTTTGGGGGAAACCCCCTGTAATAATCTGGTTGATGACATCACTGATGACATCATCATTTTGAGTGTCTTCATTGGAGGTGGAAACAGTCTACGAGAACATTTAGTATTTACATATTCATTTCAACATTTTCATCATTTTGTGTTTGTACTTAGATGTGGACTTAGCCTGTCCACCCTGTCAACACTAAATATCACTTAATATAAAACTTTTAAGAAATTCAACATATATTTGTTTAACATTACACAGTCCCTTCAAAGATGACCTACTCTGTAAACTCGAGGTTCGACATGTGGTCATTAAATGCTAACTTTAGCCAAAACTGTCCACCCTGCCACTTATTTTTACATGTACTGTATTTGTCGGTGACAGGGTGGACATATTTGTTTCATGTTTTGTGGTCGTCTTGTATTTTTTTCTGCTCGGAAAAAATATAGAAAATGTGGGAGCTTGACCAACATGCATTTCTAACAGCATACAGTCGAATTAACACGTTGAACATAAAGTGGAAAATCTCAAGGTTTTTTTTGGACATTTTGACTTGTGAAAGGCACCTTAGAGTGACATTGACCCATTTACAGGATATTTATCAAACACTTTTGTTTCAGACTCACTGATGGAACAAATAAATAACATTTGGTTTAACACATATTGGAACACAGGTTTGTACTGTGTTTTGGTGAATGGTCTTCAGTCTTTATCCTTCCCTCACCTTTGTCCTTCATTTCTTTACTTCCTCTTCATCCTCCTCTTCACCTTGACGTTCTTCTTATTGAGGATGTCTTGCAGGGATTTGCTCATGTGGTATGGCCGAGCAGGTGAACCATCATTTGCCTCCAGGTCCCACACTAGGAGGCAGCAGCAGTAGCAGAATGTTAAACGTCAAGAAATACTTCTACATCTAAGTTCAAAACACTTTTCTGATCGTCGTTACCTGCCTTTCCCAAACTTAAGACCTGTTTTTACTGGGTCGTCATTTGACAGATTGATATACATTGATATATATGTACATACTGTACATACACAACAATAACATTACACATGTATTTTATTCTATTGAAAAAAGACTAAATGGCATAAAAGATGTATTAAGACAAAAACAACATAAGACGCAAAAAGATATAAAAGACAAAATGACAACACGTAAAAAGGCAAAAATAACGATGAGGATATGAGCAAAAAATTACATAAAAGATGCAGCCAGATGTAAAAGACATAACGAGACCAAAAGAAATAGGATAAAAGATGCAACACGTAAAGATAAAAACAATGTAAAAGACACAAAACATTAAAGATGTAACAAAAAAAAAACAAGAGGACACAAGATGAACAAGACATAACAAAAACAGCATGAGAGATGCAACAACACATAAAAAGACAACAATGATGTAACAAAAATGACATGAAAGACACAAGACGTGAAAGACAAAAGGAAAAAAAACAAAAATAAAAGATGAATATTTTATGTTTGCATTAAAGATGCAATGACCCACAAAAAGACAAAAGTGATGTAAAAGATGCAGCACAATATAAATAATGAAAAAGATGCAACAAGACCTAAAAGACATAAGACAAATTATAGGACCAATGTCCCTGTATCTCACTGGCATGTTCTATCAAGAATCAATAACAACCTGAATGTGTGAGGTTGTCAGGTTCTGTCTCTATGTTTGTGTCCTGTGGCCTTGATGCAGGAGATCACTCTCCCCATAGAAGTGGGTGGTACTTTCACTGGAGGAGAACTCAATGAAAGTCTGTATATGACTTCCTATCACTGCTCAATAGTAACTATATTGATATCTCTGACCATTTCCACGGTATAAACCATCAAAATATGGATCATTAAAAGTAAAGGCAATTTTTTAACATTTCATAAGTCTGTTAAAAATTCAAAAATCAAAAAGTCTCAAAACTGTGAACAAACTTTGTAGACAATGTCCTTAGGAAGCTACAAATAAAATCTGAAATGAATTTGACCAGTAGATCCGGAGAAGATTATTGAAATCTAGACATTAGTGACCTTGAGTTTGATCCTTCAAGGTCACTCAAGGTCAGAGGTCATGGACCCAAATGAAAGTCCATATATGACTTCCTATCAGTGTTCAATAGTAACTATATTGATATCTGTAACCGTTTACATGTTATAAACCATCAAAATATGGACCATTATAAGTAAAGGCATATTTTTAATATTTCAAAAATTCATCAAAAATCTAAATATCTCAAAACTGTGACCTGCCTTTGTAGACACTGTCTCAAGGAAGCTACATATAAAATTCTAAATGAATTCGACCAGTAGTTTCATCAGAGAAGAAATTTGAAGAAATTGCTAATGAAGATGATGCTGGACACAGTGCCCTCAGAAAACCTCAAGGCCTATTGGACGGTGAGCTAAACAAGTAGAAATGAAGGGCGCAGCTACATGCAAAAAGAGAAAAATGATGTAACAAAATAAAAAAATGAAGGAAAAGACATGATAAAAATGATGAGACAAAACAAGATGCATTAACACAAAAAAAAGACAAAAACAACATAAAAGATGCATCTTTAAGGTGTAATAAATGGTGCAATGACACATAAAAAGACAAAAATGATGTACAATATGCAACAAAACAGCAATAATATAAAAGTAGGGTTTAACTTTAAAGTCTTAAAGTTAAATTTAAGACTTTTTAAGACCTTTTTAAGACTACTTTGAACAAAATTTAATGTCTAGTTCATTGCCATTCTGGCAAAAATTCTATTTATTTACTCTAATGCCTTGATTCCCACTGTTCCGAGTCACTGAGGGCTGCATAGTTAGTGGTAACTGGTTCCTAATTTCAATTTAAATTGTCAGGTTGGAATGGGTTGTCAGCTAACGTTACTTTCTTTGCAGCTTGGACATTTTAACAGACACATTTAAACACAATAAAGACTTTTTTAAGGTATTAAATGCAGATTTGTAAATTCAAGACTTTTAAGACTTTTTAAGACCCTGCGGGAACCCTGTAACAGACAAAACAAGGTGACAGCGATGAAAGACGGAACAAGACAAACACACAAAAACATTGTAAAAGCCTCGGAGACATAATGTGCACAGCGGGACGGTCCTGTTTGTTTGTGTCGGTCATTAACATGACATTAACTGTCACAGTGATGTTCTGACAGTCCTTTTAATTCAACACTGTCTTGATGGTGGAAGAGTCGAAAAAACGTCAACATTATGATAATTCATGACATCTCTTGTAATTGTGGGTCCTGAAAACACATAAAATTGATTGAAAACCTGTGAGAAGGACTGATGTTGATCCTTCAGTTTCAGACTGAGGGGAAGACACTTGGAAAACGTATCAGACCAAACTGAAACCATTTATATTTATTCAAAAAAAGGATTCACATTTTCATTGGATTTCATTGATAAAAAAAATCTCCTATACAAAAGAAACACTGAATAACCTCCAGACAGATGTGTGTATTATACTTAGTATTAAAACAGCACTACATCTGAACCATCCAATAAAAAATTTACCAAAAATGGCTTTGACATCCTTTTATAAACTGTATCGCAAAAAGTTCCTGGTGTTAGGTCTAAAACCACAGAAGAAGAGGATCTTTTTTTTTTTTTTTCTTTTTGTTAAGTTTTTTTTTTTTCTTTTTTAACATTTTTTCACAACTAGGCACATAAACTAGTGGCTGCATTCAGAAGTTTCCTGAAAATTGTCAGGTTCTGTTTGAGTTGTAAGCAAGAAAAACAAAAAAAAAAACGAAAAAAAAAAAATCCGAAAATGTCTTTTGAAAGTCTTGACCTCCCACGAAGTCTCTGTCTGGTTTACAGTACATCCATGAATAGAATGAAATGATTGTGTAACTCATTTAAATTAAAGAGAGAGAAGGTTTTGCTAAGTGCAGAATACACACTATTTTTGGGTCTGTGTGTGTGTTTGAGTTAGAGTAAATACAGTGGACCAAAGCAACCGATAAAACCGATGGTAAACACCGACAGCCAGCAAATCATCATGCTAGACAGACCAAAGAAATCACATGGTTCTTTTCCCGTATGTGAAAGTGCATACAAAACATGAATTTTACAATAGAAGACCAAAGTGCGACAAGAGGGTGTCCCCGTAAGTCCACCGCGGTTCTGGGTGACGCCTTACGCCGTAGTCCAACTGTACATCTTAAGGTCCGCGTTAACAGTTAGGGGTCGAAATGCTTGTTTTGTATATTTGTCTCAGCTTGTGCATCCGTCCTGCGTAGTGATGTGTACCCTCTCAATAAGGCAGAGGTCAGCAGAGAATACACAGGAGAAAAAAGAAAGAGAGGGAAAGTAAGGGTGGCAGAAGAAAAGGCAAGTTAATCTGAGTTGGCTCGAGAAAGGAAGTGAACAGAGGTCTTTTCGTAGTCTGCCTGCCATGCCTTTTTTTTTTCTTTTTTGGTAAGGAACTGAACTAAAAGCATGTCCTGTCATGTCCAGGTCATCCCCGGACCAGAGGGGGATGTGTAGCCCTACAGTCCTCGCTCTGATAGTCCAGACCCCCATGCATATAGCATTATAGATATGGAGAAGTGAGTCAGCAGTTCAGTTTTTAGTTAAAAAAAAAAAAAGAAAAAAGAAAAAAAAATCTGTACGTCGCTCAGGAAGCAGCGCACAATTTGGCCCCCTCCTCTCCTTTGCGCAGGATCTTGTGCAGGCTCGGAGACATGTAGTAGGGCCTGGATGAAGACCCGTCGTTCCTCTCTAGGTCTTCGCCTGAGACCACACCCCGGCGCAGGAAACAGGAAAGGAGGAGGAGGAGGAGCAGGAGCAGGGAGAGCAGCACGCAGAGCGACAGCCACAAAGAGAAAGAGAAAGGACAGCAGAAGCTTAGTAGAGACCATGTAGAGGTCATGGAATCAGAAGAGATGGGTTCAGTTTTAGAGACAGAGTCAGTAAAAGGAAGGAAACAGCTGACATTTAGGCTTCATCCAGTATCAAACCAGTATACTTACAGAAACACAGGAACAATGTGTCCACACACATGGAATAGACATTAAAAAAGCCATGTGTGATAAGGAAGGATCCAAGTGTCACCGTCTGGAAGAACAGAAGTGTCAAGGTCAGTGACGTAGCATCAGTTTACAGTTTTAGGTCTGTTTCATCATGAGAAGAGACGTAACACAGTCCAGCACCAAAAAGTCACTCAGTAAACAGTTCAGGTCCTTCCATTGGATAATCACTGCAGTAATACATATGTTTCAGGATGAAGTGATTACCCATCATGCATTGTCCAGATGTGCACCCTCTCCACCACACACTGGACAGACAGCAGAGAACCTTCTCCAACACAATATGGAAATCTGACCTGCCACATTCCATTTCCATCTATAACAATAACTCACCTCTGTCTGGTGTTTAAACCTATTTCCATTATATACTTTAATGTTATTTATGTTCCTATTCTCCACTGAAAAGTGTCACTTTTACTTTGCATATTACAGTTTATTGTTGCGCCTTTCTACCAGTTCTGTTTTTATACTCCTAATTTATTATATATAGTGTGTTTGTGCTTGTGTTCTATTTTTTATTCTTGTATTCTGTTTTTACTTTGTCATGCTGCTGCTGCTGAAATTCCCCGGTTTGGGATCAATAAAGTCTATCTATCGATCTACAGTCCAAGCCTGTGGGGGCAGTGTTCTGATCTGGGGTTGGCTCAGGTGATCAGGTCTAGGTTCAGTTACATGTGTCCATAAAATGAGGTCAGATCAACCTGAATAAACTGAACGACCAGGTCTGAACATCAGTGGACTTTTTCTTCTCTGATGACAGACGAGAAAACCAGGATTCATCAGGATCAGACAGTCAAATAGTGGTTCAGGGATCATGAGACATCATTTTCACACGTGTCCAGATCTGAACCCCATAGAGAATCAACACAAAATACTGGCCAAACAATTATACAGTGAATGCAATTATGGTATTACAGAAATAAATGTTGAGACATTTATTGTGATGTTGTATAAGCGTTGTGTGTCATAAGTGATGCCACGGTCAATATAAGAACACATAATGAAAGCTAAAGACAAAATACTGTGTGGGTGACTTCTTCTTTTGCTGGGCTGTGTACGTTCTACAATCATCTAAAATATGAAGAAGAGTGGAGCTGCATAATTAATCGAATTGTGGTGTCAGCATGTGCAGTTATGTAACCACAGTACACTGTGGTTTAAAGGTCCAGTGTGTGTCTGGTGATATTTTGGATTCGCTGACGCTGAGTTGTACTGTGTGTTGGTGTTCTGCTGTTATACCAGTTTATGTTTGCATGTTTGACTTGATTGACAAAGTCATGTGTGTATTATTCTGAAAAAGAAAAAAAAAATCAACAATCTTTATCAAATTGTGCAGCTGTAAACAGGAGTCATATGATTTAGCAAAACTAGTTCATATGTGCAAAACTGTAACTTGGGGGAGGGGCTTAAACACAGCTTTCATTTAGTTACTGGAGCTGCTTTCACACAAACTGTAGGACTTTGTCCTCCATTTAGATTCACTTCTCAAATCTCATTTTCTTTAATTGGCTGTTTTTTTTTCCACACTGTGTGTTTTTATGTGTGTGATATGAGATCCCAGAACACACAGCTGGCTGTTGTACTGAAGTAAAAACAGAGGTCACAAAGAAGTCAGCAGAGTTGTGAGCAAATGATACTGGGAATGAGGATGAAGAGAATAGGAACCTTTTTTTTTCCAGAATTACAGAATTACGACCAATGGATCTAAAGCAGGGGTGTCAAAGTCATTTTAGTTCAGGGGCCACATTCTAAAGTGGGTCAAACCAGTAAAATAATAATAATAATAATAGTAAAGTTAAATTATGAAAATGTTTACATCGACAAAGTTTCCTCAAAAATCTGAATAACATGAACAACCTGAAATGTCTTAAGCAAATAAGTGCGATTTTAATAATATTATGCCTCAATTTATCATTTACACATGTGCATTACAACTTATACATCGCAGACATAAAAAGACACAAAACATTTACTAACAGGCAGAATATTGGTAAAATTCCACATACTTCTCTTAAGACATTACAGGTTGTTCATATTTGTTCAGGTTATTCACATTTTTTGTAAAAGGGTACTTTGTAAATGTACACATTTTCATGTAATTAAAATTTTTTACACTAAAACAAAGAGAAAAATAATTTATTATTTAGAAGTTATTATGATAGTATTTTACTGGTCTAACCCACTTGAGATTAAATTGATCTGTATGTGAACTAAAATTATTATAACACCATAGTTTGTTAATATCTTTAGTGTTTCACTGGATTGGACCCTGTGACGGGCTGGTTTTGGCCCACGGGCAGTATGTTTGACACCTGTGATCTAGAGCCATGTGGGTATCACTGATCAGATTAGAGAGAAAACCTCTGTATCTGATCTGTATCTGTGCAGAAGTGTCTCAAATCAGACTTGAAAAGATTCAATTCCTTGTGATTTGTCTTGCTCCCTATTGGCTGTGGGACCCTGAACACCACCCACCGCCTTCCTCCAGATCTCAGTGAGAGGAGCTTATGGTATTATCTGTGCCACTTTGTCTCTTCTGTTCAGTCCAAGTCACAAAATAACAGATGATCAAGTCAATTACACTCAGCCCGTATTACTGCTGTTCCACTTTCATTCCTTACCACAAGAGGTATCCAGTAGTAATTGAGGGACGGCACCTCCTCTTGAACCAGTGGTATTTTGCGAGTGAAGAAGAAAAATGCAAGAACACCTGAAAAAACACAAGACAATTTAACTAAATTTAAGCAAAGTATTCACTCTTGTGGCTATCACAAAACTGTTGCTATTTCTAATTCCTGTACAGGGTTCCTACTGGTTTGTACAAGTTAAATTTAAGACTTTTTAAGACCTTTTTAAGACTACTTAGAACAGAACTTCATGCCCATTTCATGGCCATACTGGCAAAAATTCACAACTCCCAGAATTTAGGAAACTGTATTTATATATTCCAATGCCTTGATTTCCACCGTTCCGAGTCATTTCTCTCTGGGGGCTGCAAAGTTAGTGATAATTGGTTCATAATTTCAATATAAATTGTCGAGTTGGAACGGGTGGAACTGAGAAGGTTAACGTTACTTTCTTTGCAGCTTGAACATTTAACACATTTAATTAAACACAACACAATAAACAAGCTTATGACAACATAACTTAAGACCTACCATATCAAATTAAAAACCTTTTAAAGACTTTTTTAAGGTATTAAATGCAGATATGTAAATTTAAGACCCGCAGGAACCCTGACACATTAACACTGGGCCTCATGGAAGAACCCTTTAGGGGACTTTATTGCATTTCACAATTTTTCTGCTATTTTGTCTTTTTTGTCGATTTTTGGCTTGACACAGCTTGAGATATTCATCAGGCTTATACGAGTCAGTTTGAAGGATGAGACAAGTCAGAGAGAGTACAAATACTGGTTGAAAAATGCACTTCCTGAGGCCCATTAATATTACCAAAACGTCAAATCTGAGAAAATGTGAAGCTGTAAATTTCAACACGTGCTATGATGCAATGAAGTGCACATGTATAATGTATGCCATATCTATTTATTCTCTGGAATATTTCTGGAACATATCTCATTGTGCATGTCTTACAGGTTCTTTCTGCGCTTCTGTTTAATGGCACTTCATACAGTGTGGCTGACATGAGACTCACCAACACTTCCTGAAATAAGCAGTTTTCCCAAGAACAGCAGAAAATCTGTCACTTTATCCAGGACTGCCACCCTAAGGAGGAAAAAAAAAACAGCGTGGATGAGAAACACAGTGACCAGAGAGAAAGAGAAAAGACACTGCCATGCACTGATCGACACACCCCTGAGAGATCTACAAAAGAGCACATGCTATAAAATACATGATGGCACTTTCAACAGTAAGACTGAATAATTTATGAACCTGCATATGGAGTTTGTAAAAAAATGTTCGCTGATTTAAAATCAAATTTTTATCTATGAATATGTGAACATTTTGCTCTTCAGCAGCTACATTAAGTACACTTCTAGAAGAAATGATTCAATGCAGGCCTATAGAAGGACTTACCGAAGGACATTCCTCATTAAGAGGAAGAATGCATCCTTGGCAGAGGAGCAGAAGTTCTTCCCATATATTGCTATCTGCCAGCCACAAAGAAAAAAATAGAAAATGCTTACTTAGAGGATTAATTAAGCAGCGAGGTGTGCGTCAGGCCAATTACAGTTAACACAGCAGATGTTCCATAACTCACCATTATGTACGCATTTCTATTTACAAACTTGATGAAATGTTCCAGGCACCAAAAACAGCATTTGAGGCAGGAAAGCAGGAATCGAGTGAGTTTGTTTTGAGAACCTGCAAAATATAATGATCAACCATTATGACTGCATGGGAAGGGTCACGTTAGTATCTAAAAGAGTTAAAGTGTACCTTTCGAAACTCCAACAATGCAAATTCATAGACTTTGCAATATTACAGGCCAAAGAAATGATAGTTTTATGATTGAAAAAGTCAGATCCACCTACAATAGGTGCTTAGTTTAATGTTATGGCACAATGTATGACTGGAGAAAATAACATATATTCTTAAAATGAAGTAGAAGTACTGTATGTGAAGGTATCTGAAAACCCTTTATACTATTCATTAATAAAACAGGAAATGTAGGACAAAATACTGTAGGCACCATTGTATTGTATTATGGTATTATCAGTTTTGGTCTGTGGTGTGTGAATGTGAACGACTGAAGGTTCTTTTTGCCCTGCCCTCCGAAGGGGAGGCAAGGGATATTGTTTTTGGTTCAGTTTGTTTGTTTGGTAACAGTATAGCAGCAAAACTATTGGTTGGATTCATACCAAATTGGGTTTATAGATTGCCAGTGACCCAGAATAGATGTGATTATATTTTGGGAAAAGTAGGTCAAAGTTCCCATTTTTTATAAATTTAAATATTTTTTTTTCCATTTACTTATAATGGGAAAAATTTCAAATGCCTATAAAAACATCAATTTTGTTTCAATTTACTTCAAACTTGGCACATATATAGAGTCAATTGATATGCTGACATCAGTACACGCATAGACATGATGACATCAGATGGATCGATGCCAAAATAAGCTACAATACGTGCGAGGGGCGGGGTTTGTTGTGCCTGGCATCACTTGTTTTGATTTATTTTCTCCTGCAATGTATAATAAAATATAAAAATTAAGGTACCGTATATATTTGTATCGAATATCCATAATATTTGTATGTATCTCGAATAACATTTATTTGTTAATTTCTTTTATTTTACACTGAGAGTTTGAGAGTGAAATAGTGTTCTGTTCTGTTCATGTGAAGGAGTGGGTTGGGGTACAGACTATGCATTTTATTTCAAAACAACACTGTGCAAATGAATACTGAATGTTTAATATGTACACCAAAGTTCAATAAAATTATTGTTTAAAAAAAAAACAAAAAAAGTGTACCTTTCAGTTTGCGATCCAGGTACTCCAGCGTAATTCGCACCATCTGCACTATAGCGAGGACCAGAGAACCGAAGGCGATGGAACCTGTGTGATACCTGAAAAACACACAAACACAAACTGAATATCTGAAACACACACACACACGTCACTGTTTCAGCATCATTGTCCTCCTCCATACAGATACGTACCGTATGGCTCTGCTAAAGGAGGAGTAGAGGGGGCAGTTGGGGATGTCATCCGGCTTCCTCAGAGCCCAGTAGTAGGATGCGAAGGCCCCCGCCAGGGTGCACTGCCCCAGGGCGATGGTGAAGTTGACCAGCCATAGAAACACAAACAGGTTGCAGAACTGGAGGACTAGGACATAGTTGTGGTACACACTCTCCCCACCGTAGAAGGCAAACATGCACTTTGAGCCTGGGCACACTTTGGTAACATTGGTCTGAGAGAAATTCTGAAAAAAAAAAAAAGACAATAATGAAGATGATGATGGTAGCGAAGCTGGAAGTAGTAACATTTGCAGAAATAATAATAATAATACTTTCATACTCATAATACAGTTTAGGGTGCAGCACTTAAGCCATTTATTTTGGAAAAAGGTAAAATGTCGGTGTTCTTCCCATGAAGTTAATCCCAGGCTTTGTGGTATCCAGATACACTGACTTGTTGCATCTTAAGGTGTGAATTCGAACTATTTACCACAGTTGCATTTCTGGTACTGGTGAAATGGCTAAAACATAAAAACAAGAAGCTGCAGAGGTTCTGACATCTATTCTTGGAGCAGTTCTGTTGTTAAAAAGGCTTTGTGTCACCTCCAATAAGCAGAGCACCACCGTGGAGACGGTATTTTACCAGGGGAACAGCTGATAATAACGCTGCAGGTCGTGGTTCACAGAATATGTAACGCTACCTTCTATAACCTGCCACTGCTGATTTGAAGATGATATCAGCCAGCGTGAGGCAGACCGAGACAGTTCACACCACTGCAACCTTACCTTGGTGTGAAATTTTCCAGAAAAATAGGAAAAAAAAAAAAACCTGAGTCCAGACAGAAACTACAGCCGAATACCTCTCTAACAAGTTTAACAACTTTAATACAAATATCAGTGTTACTTTAGTATATTTCTGTTCTTTTTTTGCACATTTATTAATAATTCCCTAATGTAGTGCTTTGAAAAAGGCTGCCTTACTATGCAGCACATAAACAGCTTTTTATCTTAAAAACCATGGATGGCATCTGTCAGCGTTTTAGAAATGCCAGGCAATCTCGCTTAATAATACTCACACTATTTACATCACAGCACATTGATTTTAACACTTGTCACACACCCTGCTGCCAGTTACCACAGTAAAGAGAAGCTTTTACAGTTGCTTTGATTGATTACAATTGAGTGTGATAAGAAAATCTGACAGATAAATATTTCACAGAGTGTAGAGCGGCAGAGCAGACGACAGTTAGAAAACCAAGACAAACAAAAATCACTGAAACAAAGTGAGATATTCATTCAGTAAATATGACTGATTAAGTAAAGAATGCTCTGGGGCTAACCTGAGGATTGCATGTGATGTTGTCGTACATGCATTTACCATCACTAGACATGACCTTGTAGACTGCGTCACCAGATGACGCCAAGGAGCTGAAGGCAGACCAGTCAAGGACAATGTGAAGTGAATAAACTAATAGACAACACAATTAAATAAGATTCATGCAAATACCTGTAGTGTCACCTCATTTCTCCAAGCTGCATGATGCGTATGTCTACATAACAATTATAAAACATAAGTCACAAGCACAACAGTTTGTTAATATGTTCATCACATCATCAGTTTTCTATACATTCATTGGCTATGCTCATTGCACTGTTTACACTGGTACATTTGCACATTTTTGTACCACTTCTATATTTTAAAACTTTTACAATTTCATACAGTATATCTCTAATTTGCACATATTTTTGATTGCACACTATATTATATTTAAATTTTTTCAATATACGTCTGTATCTTCTGTGTTGTTGTATATAAGTGTTCTGAGACCACCTGCAAGTTCGTTGCACAACTGGTGTAATGACAATAAAGCCTATTCTATTCTATTCTATTCTATTCTATTCTATTCTATATGTTGTGACTAAACTCAGTGCTGTGTTTGTACAGGTGTAAACGTACCAGGTTTTGTATATACAGAATAAACCTCTTTCTTGATGTAACAGCAGATAGAAGGATACACAGCAGTGACGGCCCAGTAAGCGATGCAGATGGCCAAAAGCAAAAAGGTGATGATGGGGTAGAAGAGAGTGGACATAATGTAGCTGATGGCCCTACAAAATAGACAAATCACACATAAATTCATTTGTACAATATTTTACAATGACAATACAGCGGTTATTGGCACTTACTTGCTTCCCTCTTTAAGTAATGCAATCGCGATGCGCAGCCTTGTCCTCAGATACACCAGCACAATCAGAATGATGGCCTCAATCACAGAAAGTGCACTCACTACGAGACACATGAATAAACATATGGCAGGTGTAACAGGCTACTTTAGCATTTAAAGTTTCATTTGACGTTATATTTTTCAACAGTAGAGACTAGAAAGATGGTAATTATGGTTCTGTATATGTTAAACAATCCACTGTGTTAGGGTTTGGGTTTCAGCTCTACTGTGATAATCAAAAGCAAAACTACATCAATTCAAAGGACTGCAAACTGAATAAAGAAACTGTGCTCAATGAGAAACACCATGCATCATGTAAAGTTATGGTTATGGTATGGTATTG
The DNA here is from genome assembly GCA_037367365.1 of Apogon talboti. Classification (NCBI taxonomy): domain Eukaryota; kingdom Metazoa; phylum Chordata; class Actinopteri; order Kurtiformes; family Apogonidae; genus Apogon; species Apogon talboti. Next base: position 25,351,859 of record JAPQRQ010000019.1, on the reverse strand, counting down.
GAAACATACTGAAGATGAGCCACGTCTGGCTGAGCTGAAGGTAAACATTGAAGTCCGTCTGGAAGCCAATATCAGAGATGGTGATATTAGCACCTGGCTTTCCACTCAGGGCACTGTACTCCCAGTAGCAATGCCATATACCTGAACAACACAGAGAGGCAGGGAAAAAAGAGAGAGTAAGACAGAGAAGCCGATAGGGTCAAAGCCATCTAAATCTGTTGCAGTTTACCATGACAACAGAAAAGCTCACTGCAAAGTAGTTAACAAAGTCACATGTAAACACTGTCACTGCCTCCTACATGTTATTCAATTAAGACGGTGTAAAGTCTTGTTGTTAACACTACTTTGTGAACTATGTTTAACCACTACCAGAATGACTATGTAAATTGCACATAGCAGTAGCGTAGTTAGTACTTAACATTAGTGTTGGTTTGGAGGTCTTTGTGTCGTCTCAGAAACAACAGTACTTTAACTCAGTCTCATCTTTGTCTCAGACACATCTGTTTACAATGTTACTATGATGTTGATGTAAAACATTAAAATCCAAATGTAACCACTACTATCCACCTATTTCTAACTCATTTGACATTTTCTGAAAAGACGCTGTGGCTGGAGGAGATATCCATCGAACCAATTTGGCTAAATCAAATCAAATCAAATTTTATTTATATAGCGCCAAATCATAACAGAAGTTATCTCATGACACTTTACACATAGAGCTGATCTAAACCAGACTCTCAAGCCAATTTGCAGAAACCCAACAGAATCCTCCAGGAGCAAACAGTGGTGAGGAAAAACTTCCTTACTAGACAGAACTACTGACCCAACTAGACAACAGTATCCAACCAAAACAAAAGACACATTAATATGGAAATTCTAGCAAGCAAAGCTAGCAAATATAAGCAATCTTCCTCTTAACCAAAACTTTCAGAAATTATTCAGTGGAAGTTTAATTGCTGAACTACAGCTTTATACAATATTAATCATAATATTGTGTCACTTTTTTTGCCATAAAGCCCTTGTTGTGGATCTGGTCAGGTCTCGGAACATGTCTACACCACCGTCATTAGGTCAAGAACTCTTTAGTTTGGTCAAAAACATAACAAACAAACATAACAAAAGAGGTGATGTCTAGATCAAACAGAGTCATGATTTGGTCCCTTTACAGCATTTAAACTTTTTTTTGGGATACTAAGACTTTTGGACCATTGAAAGGAAGTTAAAGTAGGGTTTTACTGTCAATAACAATGATAAAAAAGAAAAAAAAAAAAGAAAAAGACCAAGTAAGCCAGATTACATGCTAATGTCAGAAGCTGGCATGTCTGTAAACCAATCTATGTTAAGTGCTCGAGATGCAGCACAACCTAAAAAAATAGGACCAATGGCCCTGTATCTCACCGGCATGTTCTCTCAAGAATCAATAACAATTTAAATTTGTGAGTTTGTCAGGTTCTATGTTTGAGTCCTGTGGTCTTGATGCCGGAGGATCAATCTCCCAATAAAAGTGGGTGCTACTTTCACTGGACAAGAAGTCCATATATGACTTCCTATCAGGGTTCAGTAGTAACTATATTGATACAGTATCTCTAACCATTTCCATTTTATAAGCCATCAAAATATGGCCCATTATAAATAAAGGTCATTTTTTTATATTCAAAAAATTTGTCAAAAGTTCAAAACCTAAATTTCTCAAAACTTTGTACAAACTTTGTAGACATTGTCCCAAGGAAGCTACAAATAAAATTTAAAATGAATCTGACCAGTAGCTTCATCAGAGAAGATGTTTGAAGAAATTACTAATGAAGACGACGACAACAAAGACAACGACATGGGACACAGCGCCTTCACAGTAGCTCATGTCCTACCAGCTGGTGAGCTAAAAACTATGATCCTTGCTTCAGACATTGCTTTGAAATTCAAGGTGTGTAAATGTCCTTGACCTTGACTTCTACTGACTTCAAGTTCTCATGGTCTTGTCTCAGTCTTAAAACCCTCTGGTCTCAGTGATGTCTTGGTCTCAGTTTAAGTGGTCTTGAGTCCAACAAACTCACCATAGCCAATCACACCGATGACGCCAAAGATAATAAGCCACAGCAGGACACCAGCAGTGAAGCGCAGCAGTAAGATAAAGAGCAGACTGACCACCATGGTTATCACCAGACCACTGCACCAACACACAGAAACACAAACAAGTTCATACAGTACAGATCAAATCCTTTGAGAAATGAAGACAGTAAAGAAAAATCTATTCAAATAGCACCCCCCAACAATTTATAGGGAACTATTCTTACATCAGGATCCAGTACCAGGAACTTGCATAATCCTCAAAGATCTTCATGCCAACTTCTTTGGCATTTAGTAGATTGTTGATTCCTCTGTGACAGAACAAGGTGAGATGAGAAAAAAGTGAGAAAAAGAAAAAGATGACGAGAAAGAATAACAAAAAACTGAAAGGGGTTGTGACTGCTTGGTTATGCCTCTTCATACAGTTCATTATGGTTTTCAGAAAACATGATTTATCTTAAAGGTTCTTAGCATCAAACAAAAATGATGATCACAGCTCTAGTATAGTTTAATATCAAAGAGCAATGACACATTAGAGTTACTGAAGCAGTATTGAGCAACAGTTCACACACTATGGGGGTCAGTTTAAGGTCATGGTAGCTTGTTACTTCATATGATACAGAGGTGTACCTGGGGGAATTAGCACATAAAATGAAGAGGTTAGCGTAAGAATATGACTATTTCATTTCACAATTTAGAATATTCAGGTTTTTCCTGATTTGCTGTCTGAATGAAACTGTACTGGAAAAAGGCCCTGTCATATGTTTTTCTACACATTTGGGATAAATCCTTTCCATAGACCAGGTAAACATAAATGTCTCTATTACAACCAAATAATCTGACATATAAGCAACAATGATTTTTGTCTAAAAACATGATGTGAGTGTCTATTATAGAAGTTTCCTCTGATTGTTACCAAGTCAGGGCTAATAAAGTGGCACAGGACAGGAGACACTCAACTCATCTGATTTCAGCAAAAAGCTTCACTTGCCTTTAAAAAACAATTGAAGAAAAAATTCAAGATGAGTATCAAAGACAGAAGATGACTACTGCAAGACTTGACTGTAGGTTGATTTCCCTGTGACTTAGAAAAATGTCTAAACTACACACAGAGGAGGGGTAAAGGAGGATTTTCAAAAGGACGGACATAGCATTGAAAAATTCTTGAGAAAAACAACTTGAGCATGATGAAAAGCACTTATTTAGCCTCTTAAAGGTCAAGGAAACTCTGTCCGAAAGAGAGGAAACATTTGGATTATACCCAGCATTCACATCTACTTTAAGGGAGGAAATTTACTGACCACCAGGGGGCACTACATCACTCTGACTTTATGCAACACAGATCAGGTCAACACATGAAGTGGTTGACTTGATATTTTGAGGTAGCTACAATATGTTCCACAAACACTTTCATTAATCTGCCCTAATTGCTGTCTACTACAGCAGGTTGGATGGATACAGGGGAAGAGTCTGTATGATGAACAGCAAAGGTGAGAGGGTTAGTCTAGACACAGCGATCGACTACAGCTGAGGCACAGTTAAAAAGCTACATTGATTATTTCATAAGACCTTTCCGCTCCTTGCTGCAAGGTGGTAACTTGGCTACAAAGAGAAAAGCACCAAAGCACATTATATTTCAAGGTAAATCAGGGCAAACATGGAATCATGTTTAGCGTTTTAACCTCAGTTGAAATACATGACGTATCTGCTTTAAAGTAAATGCCAAATGAGCATATATATTTACAGTACGAAGCAGCCATTTGAAACCCCTAAAGTTCTCCTCTTGAACTTGTAGGTAGGGTAAGCTGTCTGTTCATGCAATACACATGCAAATGGTTGTGAATGTGTTGGACACATTCTTGGGCATCAGTGACATGCCCTCTAGTCCTACCCTTGAATATCTGTCCAGAGTTCTCTGGGTGCAGAAGTGACAGCCCTATTGAACGTATGACAGTTTTAAAACACAGTGCATATCCTTAATCTGATGTAGTATCTGCACTCTACAACAATAACACAACAAAGATACAGATGGAAACTGCAGTGAGGCGAGACTTACTTTGCAGCATCTTTGAGGTCAGTGACACTCCTCTGGTTGTTGTTACCATCTTTGAAGATGGTCTGATTGGCTACGGTTAAAATTCCATTTCTTGTAAGGAAATCAGGGAAGCACCGCTGAAGAACTGAAAGACATTTTTAAACAAATGGCCTTAGTGCCTTGGCAAACATAGGACAAGCTATTAAAGTGATAAAATTTTACATACAAGGTCTGCTTGGCACAATCATCGATGGACAGTCTTCATCTCTTAAGACCTCTGAAACAGACTAAAAAGAAATAAAGGAGGCAATTACGTATTAAAGGACTGACTTTTATAGTACTAACATTACCCATTTCAGAGTAACAAGTTAAGTTTACTTCACCAATATTGAAGTCTTAGTGGTTAGTGTGGTTTAGTCATATCCCAGTGATTGATGGTGAACAGTTGGACTGAATCTTATCTGACGTAACTCTGTCAAACTTGAGATCATGTAGGAGGGGAAATCAATGATTCAGTTCAAACAGTATGACTGAGTTTGGCGCTCCCACACACCACCTCACTTTATGATGCCTGAACATCATCATGCCAGCGTCACTGGTATTGAACTGCTGCCACCTGACACAGTGAGCCTGTGATGTCTACTGCACATTCAGATGAGCTCTCATTTAGAATGACTGTACAGACAAAACGGATGCGTTTGCAGATTGATGAATATACGTGATAAATAAACAAAACAACAAACCACCTTTCTAGAATAGTTGGAACATTTTCTCAAATACAGGGTGTCCACAAAGTCTCTTTATAATTTAAAAAATGTATTACAAAAGCGAATGATGAGATACTGTATGTTAATCAGATTTGTTCTATGTACTCAGTGTTTATCACAGTTTTTAATCCCACTGTGGGATCATCTTCAATCCA
>JAPQRQ010000019.1:25307614-25323049 GCA_037367365.1 Apogon talboti | reverse complement strand
GGGACCCATTTTAACTTTAAAACGGCACTAAATCACTGAAATAAGCAAGCGATATGGAAACACCAAGTGTATCAGCCTTACACTCGGCTTTGTCTCACGAGAGCAGGAGATGGGAGATGCGGGGACGCGTGTCAGCCAATCAGCGTACAGACCACAGACGCCTCCGCAATGTACTGAGACCGCGATTGCTGAGACCGCGAAGTGTGAGGGTTCACTGTATATCATCGAATCAGTGAATCAGCTCAGTAGGTAATACTACAGACTTAAATACAGGAGACCGGGGTTCGAATCCTGGCATGAGCTGTAATAACAACATCATTTAACCCGCAGGCTGACTTCTATATATATTTCTTTTAATGCCATGTGATCTATCCACACTACCTTTGCCCCTATTCTAAATGCATTGGCCATGTTATCAGTGGAAAAGACACTTGTCAGGGACAAGCCTGATTTTAATAATAGATTAATGTAAAAATTTGTGTGTTTGAAGGATAGACAAGTGAAATTTACATATAAAAAATATATGACTGAAAACACGTACTGTGTATTTTAATTTAAATTTAAATTAGTATTTTAAAATAGTGGTGTATGTACTTTGGTGTATCCTAGTGGTGATATGTGGTTATAGTGCATCTGGAAACTGACTTGCATACTGTGCCCCACCAAAAAATTATTTCACCAGCCGCCACTGATACAGATATGAGCAAATGTCAGAAAACTGATCCTTTGTATAAGGTGTTTGAAGGAGGGAGGCCGAGTTCACACAGTGAAGGGTCTCCCATCAGTGTAAGCTTTTGAAAAACCACTATTTTTTAATGGGATTTGCATGGCTGCATGTTAACAGGAATATTATAGGAATGTTCATTTTTTCTTAGCTATGTAAACATCTTATAATGAATTTTGTGTTTCTTATAAGGGCTTATTAGCCCAAACCATTCTAAAACATAAGAGATGGAACCCCCCCCACCCCCCTGAAAAACTACCTGCATCACTGTCAAGATGAGCCATGAAAAGAAATGGAAGAACTATATGTTAAAGCAGAGGAGAACATTTCAGTAAGTAACACTGGATCTAAGTGTCACATCTTAAGCTGATGTGCTGTTTAACAGGCCAGGACATACAAACTAGGCCATTTCACAGTGCAGGTCCTGGAGCAGGAATAGGATGAAGAGTAACAATCATGTTAAGCAACCGCATTAAAAGACCAAACAATACCGCTTGAACAGAAATATAATAAATCATTTTAACAACTCTTTAGCTAAAAGCTTATCTAGGTCACAGTAAGGATTCCCATTTGACCCAACCAAGTAAACACTGAACCATGGTGGCGAGTGTCATCAGTCAGCTAACTCCATCTGTGATTATGTCTGTAAGTGTAACTGAGTATCAAATTAGGCAATTGAGTATCAAAGAGACAGAGAGAGAGAGAGAGAGAGAGAGAGAGAGAGAGAGAGAGCCGGAGACAGAGAGAGCGAGGGAGAGCGGGAGAGAGAGAGAGAGAGAGAGAGAGAGAGAGAGAGAGAGCTGGAGACAGAGCGCGAGATTGAGAGGGTGAGAGAGAGAGAGAGAGAGAGAGAGAGAGAGAGAGAGAGAATGTGATGATGCTTAGATTCAGTGCGCCTTATCACAGCTTCTTCTTTGGTGTCCAAGTGATCCCAACCCCTCTTGAAACTATGACGTGTTCTTACAGATTTCGTCATCATACATGGAAATATCTCCAAGCAGCTGGGACAGACTTTGGGGCAGCATGAGCAGCCCTGTCTCCCATCTGGCCATTTCCCATATCAATCCAGTCACAAGACAACAAGCCAGCTTTGCTTCTAAAAGTGTGAGAAATGACTACGCTGTACTGCGCACATGCAAATCTGGTGGACCACTTCAACAGACTAAAAGGTTATGAATCCTGAATTTAGCCAGAACAAAACCTTGAAATTCAGAGTTGCTGTAGATATAGATATAATCTACTGCCCAACCTTATAACATTTCTTTGCCGCGATTCCTTTAATGCTGTTTGCATCAGAAAGACAGGAATGCAAAATATCTGAGGTAATAGCAAAATAATATCCAAGTAACACAGAATTACATGTCACACACCTGCCATGTCTGACAGGTTCATTTCAGCTTCACCACTCTGGATAATCTTAACCCAACATTGGATTACATGCACCTGCTAAATCTTAATGACATTTGTTGCAGGTGATGTCAATCTGACTGCTGAATGAAGCAATGCAACCTGCTAATCTTTCACTTCTGTGCGAAAGGCCTGAAGTCCTTTTTTCTTTTTTTCCCCCATAAAACCCAATGTTCAGAGCCATCTGTTTCACTGTCACTGAGACTCACTTGCTTGAGTAGTGTTTTAGGTCTAAAAAATAGGAGATGTTCTGTGTTAAGTGTGTGAATTCCTTAGCCAAGGACATAATGTCACCGGACCAGGTGCTCACTGCAGCAATTGCAGAGCACTGGCATTGAATATAAGATAATGTCACCCTGCATTTCAACTAAGTAGTATAAGTTTGGAGTGGAGAGCTCAAGCACAAATATAATGACACGCATCATTCACATAATCCAATTTACTGATAAAGACTGAGTGATGCTTTTTAAATCGATTACAAAATAATATTGCACTATGACCAATGTTGTTCATAAAATACTACTAGACACTACAAACTCCGAATGACAGTCCCAGTTAACTTTAGATGAAACAGGTGAACCACCACTGATATTACAGTCATAGTGTCAGCAGTACAGCTGAATAATCAATTGACTCTATCACAATGCCAGCTTTGTTTTGAAGTTACTGTGTATATCAATGCTAGTTGAAATGTTTGATGATGACAAAAAATACAAAATTGCAATATTACAGTATACTGACAGGAGTTCGACTCTTTCTCTGTACTCTGCCCTCAGATGTTTTTATATCCCAGCAGTTGTTCCAAAGGCTGAATCAAATTAACTCACATCAGAGCTAATTAGAGGTACAGCTACTGTGAGAAAACAACATATGTACATGGGTGTTAGACCAACTTAAAGATAAACAGAATTAAAAATTATTCTTCCATTGATCTTCTTTTGTTATGCGACTGTAAAAACTAAATCCAGATCTTCACAGAGCAATTGTGATTGTGGTTCAAAAAATACAAGATCATCCATATGGTGAGTGTCAGATGAGGCATAAACCCACACTGCGATAAAGGAGAGTCAGTGGTGAGTGGACAGATTGTAGTTCACTGAATGTCAGAGAGCTGAGCCTTTTCAGGATCATGTCTGTGGTTTCCTGATCGTCCTACTGTTTACAGCCGTGGAGTCTGCCAGGATGTCCTGTAAGAGGACCAACAGTCAGCACGGCTCAACATCAACTGATGAAAAATTAGGGCAGTTGTTATGTTGTTTAAAACACTGGCTATTACACTAGTGATACCACAAGACACAAGAAAATGTACCTATAATACTAGGAGTCTTACATTAAATATCTGAAGTTAAATAATTGATTACAAGGTGCCATCGCATCATTTAATCCTATTGCACATTTTGTGGAACTTTGACAAAATTGCAAATGAGTTATGGCCAAAAACATGTTTTGTGTGGTTACCACGACCTTAACCTTTGACCAATTAAACCTAAACATTCATTCATTGGACGTGTCACCGGTTTATTATCTTATTATTATTTAGAATCGTTTATTATTATCTTGCTCTAAATGTAAAGTGTCATGAGATAACTTTTGTTATGATTTGGCACTATATAAATACAATTTGATTGACTGATTGATTCATTGCAGGGCTGACATATACAGACAAACAACCATTCACACTGACATTCACACCTATTTAGATCGACCAATTAACCTACAACTTGAAAACAAAAAGCCCCCAGCCACTGCATAAACATAATATAGTATAGAGCTGACTGAAATATTCTGGAGGATTATACACACCTTTATTCAATCACAATAGCACTACGGTAACAGACCATGAGTGTCACAATAACATCTTTAGCTAAAACTGCTGTTACACTGCACCAGCCTGACCTGACAGTGCAGATCATGAAGCTGGGCCACCAGCACACTGTGCACTAGATGATGGCTGTTTAGACTGCACTGCAGTGTGCCAGTGCAGAAGACGAGGCTGGTGTGCTGGATGTGCGCTGCTGGCTTTAGTCAAGTTGAATGAGGGTTTGTAGTCAACAACATTTGGAAAAAGCCTGGCAGGCATGCTATGCTGGGGCAGCTAGAGCTGCTGCTAGCTCCACAAATTGCTAGTCTCCTGTATTGACAGAGTGTTAGATAATACCACTGTGTCCTGTTATGACTTAAAGATTGACATGACGGTAATCATAGTGATAAACAAAGGATCTGAGGCAATGAGCCTGGGTGATGAATTACACATCAGGATCAAAGGCTTTAGCAGTAATCCTCTAATTTTTGCAGCTAGTCATGGCCATAGCAACAAGATCTATGGATAAATTTAGAGTGATAAGTGCAGAGGATAACACACTGTCTGAAAGCACATTAAAGTATTGTATCAGTTAAAATGCCTACTGCAGAGTTTTAATAATGACTATCCAAAAAGACTGAAAGGCGCTAGGGAAATACCTCAATTTAAGTCCTGTCAAACACGTGCTGAGACTGACTGCTGAGAATCAACGTCAGAGTGTCTGAGCCAGGAAAGAGTGCGATGTACTAACAACCCAGCCCGAAGTGATAAAACTTCAGGGGAATGTCACAAAAGCAGTTCACTGGACTGCATTTCACAGTCTGGGAGGAAACAAAACATTCATCTCTATAGGGTTAGACTGCTAATGGATTATGAGCACACCAATATGCAATAAGAGAATTGTTCATATTCAACAGAATGTGCAGAATACCCTTAAAAATCCAAGCCAAGGAATGACCCATGTGCAATGCATCTTTTCCACCACTGTATAAAACTGAAGGGTATGGCCGTTGTACAGTAGTGCACATGGTCCAAAATAAAACCCTCACCCCGTATGCGTTTCCTAACTCGTCTCCATAAACACATCCAGTACACAGACCCATCAACATGGGCAGACACAGGCACCACTGTCTTCAGGCTCCACTGTCCAACACAGGCCTCTTTTATACCACGGTCAGGCAAACAGCTCGAACACTGCAGGTGCTCTACATGGGCCGGGTCAGAGGGGCCGTTTGGGAAGGGTTTTTTTTGTTGTTGTTTTTACTGTGCTGATTCATAAGACCCAGAGAGAGAGAGAGAGAGAGAGACAGAGAGAGAGAGAGAGAGAGAGAGAGAGAGAGAGACAGAGAGAGAGAGAGAGAGAGAGAGAGTGTAATACTGTGTTTTTGTCCAACTCATGTTGGCCTTAAGAGGTAGTGTAAGATCTAAGCACATATAAACAAAAAAAGGCATAATGTTTTGCAGTGTATGCAGAGTCTGTAACTGAAAGCTGTGTACAGTACGGTATATTCATTCATATTTGATGAAAGCTCTGACCAATCCAACGTGTAAAGCAACTCCAGAACTGCAGCTTTGTGCTTCTTTTCTTATTTGTATTTAAAAACATAGCAGAGGTCAGGTTCTCCTCTAACATTAGCATTGGGTAACATTGGTTTGGTCAAATCATGAGGTGTGTTTGTCACATTATCATTTACATTTTCAATGTATGCATATTCTTTTACTCCAGGGGGAAAAGTCAGTCTACTGATAAAAAAATAAATGCAAGGAAACTGATTTTGATATTTATCAGTGTCCAACCAATAAGAAGACTGCAATGTCTCTGCTTTTATGCAACACTAAACTAAAAAATGACAGGTGAATATAATGACATAACGCCACCATTCATAAAGAGCTGCTGAAACAAATGTTACACAAAGGCCTGAAACATATACACTACACTATATGATCCAGACTGGTAGTGTTTTTTTCGGTGGCAAAAGCTAAAACCAGCTTCAGGTGTTACGACAAAATGCCTCAATCATCAGCTCCTAAATCGACAGCTCTGGCAGTATGCTATTATATGAAACAATATATAACTTGCAACATTTTAAACTATGATAAAGATAATAATGATGAAGGACCAACCATTAATATTTATATGACAGCAGTAGATTTAAATGCACATAAATTCACATTTTCTTTTGTAGATGTTCTGCAAATTCTTTAAAAAAATTGCGATTTCATTGAATGGGTCTGTGACAGCATAGAGGCTGTAAGTGTCGAAAGGTACAAACATGTGTAGTGCACAGATGTACTGCTCAGGTTAAACATGGTTGAATCCGAGTGCAGTTTCACATGGTCATAGAAACATATTTCCTTCCTTGCTCTGATTCCCCTTCTCTAGAGAAGGGTACAACCTTTTAAGTGCTTGTCTTCTTATTGAGACAAGACAACAACACTCACATTTCTGGTGTAGGTTTACTTGTCAGGCGTCTATGGGATCCTCATAACTATTAGCAGATGGCTGAGGTCTAGTACTTGGCAGCCCACTCCTATCAGGGGACGAACACAATTCACCGGCTATATTTTCAGAACGAAGAAAAGAAACAGCGCTATCTATCTAAAATCCTCTCAATAGCAAAGAGCGGTGAGAGTCGGACTGGGATTTGACCCTCAAGAGGGGAGTTAGCATCTGAGAGTGTCAGCTGCTGACAGCTAGCCTGCTGCTCTGAGCTGAGAAGTAGTGGTATAGTGGCAGAGCTTTGTGACCTTGGTTACTTCTGTGGGAGCCTCTGAGCATGTCAGTGGTGGCCCTGTGTTCCTGTGAAAGCACACCGCGACTGCGATTCAGATTCAACCAGCTTATAGAAACTTGTGACAGAATAGGTCATACATGCATAACTGCATGTGGAATATCCAAGGACCAATATTTCTTATTGGCTAATTAGCTCTGTTTACAGATTTGAAGAATTATAGCTTTAAAAAAAGTAGAATTCATTGCATTTTTTCATTTGTTTAAATTGTTTGAAGCTTCACATTTTTAAAGTCTGTCAGTATCACAAAAGTGTACTATATAAGGGGATCTGCACTACAGTAGGGTTCCTATAGTAAACTAATTAAACTTAGTGAGACTTATTTTTATGTCTTAACACTGTGTAATGGATTAATTTACTTATGAAATTTGTTGCAGGGTATTCATACGGCCATCACCATCTTGTCTCACGTCAAACTTTAATGTTATGTCGGATGTGAGTTTTACAAATGGTTAAAAATATTTTACTTTAAATGATCATAAATAGCCTACTTCACGGCTTAGTTATATACAACTTTCTAAACTCTCTTAAAAGATGTTCATTTCTCAGTATTAACACTGTTACTGTGTGTGTGTGTGTGTGTGTGTGTGTGTGTGTGTGTGTGTGTGTGTGTTTACAGTAACCTCTGCCTCTCCGTACACACTGAATGCACATCACTCCTAACAGATCACTAAAACTCAAGTGCAAATCAAGGCAGTCACCCACACATAAGATGTACTTTTCTTTCTTGGGATAATGATTTTTTTTTTGTTTGTTTCAGTGAAGCTAGCTGCATCATTTAGCAAGAGACCTGTCTTAAACCCTTTCACTGTGTAAGCAAGATTCAAAACTTCAGTCATCTTTGAGTGTGTGCTGGGGGTTATGCTCGACAAATCACTGTCAATGCCCTCCAGTAATAAATAAACTCTGACTGTATTTGTGCCTCAAATTGTCAATTTAAAATCTCTTTGCTGGTGCCTGATAAAGCCTCTCTCCAGCTAAGTGTCCCATTTTCACAGACTAGAACAAATAACAATCTAGTGCTCGACTCAGTGCAGAAATTATTTACCGACTCATCTTATCATTAGTGTGAATAACACACAGAGTCAAACTTCCAGGCACTACTTACTGGAAAAAGACGTACTGAATTAACAGCAAGAGAACATAACCCTGTTAAAAATAATGAGCAGTCATGCCATGAGGACTAATAAAATGTGTAGAGGCACTACGGATACAGCATTGGTCTCCATTTGAAGACAGTATTTGCAGGGGACAGAGGCACTTAGAATGACCATAATAGCATTTAGTCTTGGGAGGAAAATGAACCATTTCAGCCACAACCTTCTGTGACTGCAATTTCACAGGAAGAGGCTGTGAATGTTTGATTCTAAAGCTCTCGTCTTTCTGTCAAGCTTCTGCATTGACTCAGTATAAAAATGCAGCGTTTAGGGAAGGTGCCCATGCGAGAAATTTGTTAATTAACAGTGTGCTCGACTCAACATTTTCTGTGGTGAATGGAACTCATATCTAAATTGTTACTTACAAACCTGTCACAGAATGATTATGAGTTTTTCCCCCCCTACTTTTCTGACTCACTGAACTTTACAGCAGTATAGTATAATCCTGAACACTTGCTACATATTACTTGTTACGTAATATACTCGCCTCATAGATAAATTCCAATCTAGGATGTAGGCCAAGTAGATGAGACTTGGAGTTGACAGATGGGATGACAGGTAGGTGGACAAGCTGCTAAATCACTGATTCCCTTATGCCTTCTCATGTGTTTTTGGCTGCTATTTATTACAGAATACATTCTATTTATATTTCATTAAAAGAAAAATACATCTTAACATTAATATGGAAAAGTAATAAGTCAGAGATGTTGCTTATTATTTTCCAGGATTTAAACCATGACAATGTGTCATCCAGCTTTGTCTATGGGCGAAGACACACCAAATCGACTACCGACTTGAGCATACGTTCTGCGTTCTAGCAGGCGGTGCTAATGTGTATTGTGGCCCAAAAAAAACAAAAACCGGAAATGATGGAACATCACTCTAGACCAAAACACAGAGCTCGCTGTCGTCAGTCATTGTTGTCAGCAGAGTGTTGAGTAGTCAAGAAGGACTGTTGTTATACTCGTCGAATGGGTGGCTAGTAATAAGAAGATACTCGCGGTCCTCTCTGTCCCTTAGCTTCCAGAAGGAGGGAGCTTTCGGTAGGGTCGCAGGGAGACCCATTTTTTCCTCAGCTCTTTGTCTGAAAAGTTTACAGTTTAGAGTTGAATTATACTTTCATATTTTGCATGTCCACTTCATGCCATCTATTGTCTTGTCTTGTCTCAACACAACAATATCAACCTACAGACTGATTCACTGATTGGCTAGTCAAGGGCTATCCCTCCACCAATCAGATTGGTCAGACTGAACGACTTGGTAATGGCCGATTACACATGTTGCATCGGCTGAAAAGAATGGCGACGGCATTAACGACAGCCGATTGCACGGAACACACCAAACAGACTCATGTCACCGACCTTGCCGGACTGCCCAACGACATCCGACCGCCGAAAATCGGGTTGGAGTCTTCATCTTACCATTGCTTCAAATAGTGTTCATGACATTTCCCAGAAAGTTTTAATGATGGCTTTCAGGAGAGTAGGTTGATGTTCTGCTCCTTTTACTACAATAGACATGCCTTCTCGCTGCTGATCATAAAGGAATTTATGTCTCTGGCATTTGTCACTTCCAACTAAGTAATGTTGGTATTTCAGACTGTTGAAAAATGTTTCTCTTTCCAACAAGCTGAACTGGAAATCATGAACCAGACAGCATCGTTATCACAAATTGGAACACATGAAACAAAACTTTGAACAGACCTAAACATACAGGTTAAAAATGGGAACCGATTGATTTTCCAGACTCTAAAACTTCCACATTTAAACAAACACCATGAGACATCCAGCAAAATACTGACAGCACTATGGAGCAGATGCTGATGTAGAATGTGTCTTGTTCTAGCTCAGCGGTGAGAGCAAAAATCTGAATTACCCTTCAATAGCTGTTAGAGCAGAAGCACCAGGGAGCCAGTAGCATAAAGCAGCTGACCTAAACAGAGGGATGCACCAGGATACAATCCCAAGTTTCACTGGTGGGACAGTTGGATACTCTTATGTTCCTTAATTAAAACATCTCACTACATTCTCTGCAATACTCTCAGGAGTAGCCCTTGAGTTGATATAACACAAAATTAGGCAAGTCTGTGTGCATATTAATCTATATAAAGTCCCAAAACGTACCTATATAATGTATGTAATTAGTCATCTAGGCCTGTGACAGTTATTATATAATCACCTCATTGCATTCATTGAGCTAAGCATGATAATGTTGTATAATTATGACAATCATCTCCATTCACTTGTATAAAAGGAGTTTGAGGAAACTAACAGCAATATTTTGTTATTACTTCACACCTTTTTTCACCATTATTTTTGACATTGCGCCATATTCCTGCTGTCCAATTCCAACTTTTAACACTGCAGTATTTGTGCACATAGGCAACCAGTAATTTGTTAGATTTGCAACAAAAAGACAGTGGTCAAAGGTGCTAACATGACTGATTAAAAAAACTTGACTATGGATTCAGCATAATAACCAATTCACTGAGGTCACACAGGTAACACCGGGTGGCAGTTGTCCAGTACTTCAGTAAAGGGCTTTGCACAATTATGTTATATCATATTTGCTCACTTTATCTTTTCTTAGTTTGGCCTTAGAATTCAATATTTCAGAAATGGACTTTGTATAATTAAGCCATGTCAAAAGGCAAAAAGGAATAACTAATTCCTTCTACATTCTTCTTCACTTATTTCTTTATGAGCGATATGTGGATAATTAAACTATTATTAGACCTATACTACTGTGGTGACATAATGCACAAAGAATACATTAGACAATAATGCTGTTCCAAATTCCAAGTATTTGTGTGAAAATTAATAATTGGCACCAATTTTAGTATTATAACAGCCCCACTCAAAGGCTTGTATTCATGCTCACTCCAAACTTGCAAGTTCATTGTATCCTCTCTAGCAGCAGCCTGATGCTTTGATCAGGGAGTGCTAGAGTCTGTAGGCCCTGATGGCAGGCTGCATGCCTGTGGAGAGCAGGGAGACTCATCTACAGCTGACAGGTTGCAGTCGTGATTGGCAGAGTGCTGGAGTCATGAGATCTGAGGAACACAAGGGGTCAGCAAGTGGGGAAATAACAAAAAGACAGAGTCGCCTTTCCCATCAAAGGCTGTCAGGAGCCGGCTCCACAATGGCAGCTTCATTCTGAGACGGCACAATAGAATTATTACATGGACAAGGATGGGTGATAATGTACAGTTATATTTAATAATGACTTTCATACTGATGTGACAATGAGATATCATCTTGGAATGTAGACCGGTTTTTAATATGTGAACTTCCTTGGTTGGCTCTAGTTTTACCAGTTCATGAATAGGGAAATACTGGTTCTGTGAGGGAATGATTAAAATGACACCTTAGATGAGCCACATACTTGAAACACCCATGATATCTAATAGCTTCATTCTCCATTCTGTGCAATACTTTCACTTTGTTTACATAAAGCTAATGTAACAGAATGCTTCCCTGAAAATATGTAAGCCTGGCTTTCAATAGAGCTGTTGTCTGTGTGGCATCTGGCGGTGATAAAGGATTATATTGGAAACAAAACTGCCCACGGATTAAACATATCCATGCGTCTGGAGCAGACAAAACGCCACATGGAGACAATAAATCCTTTATTAAATCTGCTGACAAAGGACAGTGCTTTAACCTTCATTACTACCTGATCTGCAGTTATTATGCTGTCATAATTCTCCTCAATCTGGTGGACAGGAAAGGGGAAAGTGAAGAAGTCCTATTGTTGACTAGCCTGGGAACACTTTTACTGTACACGTCGGGTAATAGCTAAACAAAACAAGGCAGATTTCTCAAAGGGTACATACATTTCAGAGGCAATGAATGTGGAAAATACCAACCGCTCAACCGAAACAGTCGGGTTTCGTTACATACACCGACGTAAATACGCGTTTTAACCCGTTACTCCACGTATTTGACGACCGTTAGTTTAAATACCCCCAGTAGTTAGCAGCCCACCATGTAACATTTAGCATACGGCTATGATGCTAACATGTCCCTCAATGTTAAATCACAGCGAGGTGTTAAATACCACTGAGGTTTAACAGGACACCGTTCTGTGCTGTTGTCATAACGTAATAACACAACACAGAGGGAAAATATGTTGGCGTTTACAACAAAGACGAAACCGACTCACCGTAGTAAGACGAAGGGATGTCCGTCTTTCTAGCCATGGCACGCAGAAGGACAGACGCAGCACTGTCGCGTAGCTTTTCGGGACCGCATATGAGGGAAACCGTCGACGGTGGAGAAAAAAATAAACATGGGAACCTGAAGGGTCTCGGTGTTGGTGTCTTTCTGAGGATGCTTCGGCCACGCAGCCGAGCGTCAGTCGTGTTTACAGCGCGACGTCATTAATTATTCCAGGACGGTCTTAAAGGGGCCGCCGCTGATGAGGATGATGAGGATGAGGATGATGAGTCCGTTCCTTTGTCTGGATGAGACAGAAAGCGCAAACCTTACTGCAAACGCTCATCTCATTTGACGGTGACACTGGCTATGTTCAGTTAGGGAGGGTTTCGGAGGACTAAGTAGGCCCAGGCTGGACGTCTATGTGCAAAGTAGTGCCTTCCAAGTTGGGTTGTTTTTTGGTTAGTAGAGACAATAGAGCCCTGATCCTGGAGCTGTCCACTCAGACGTCTGTGGAGACGCACTGACCCCTGGTGGCTACTCTGGGACATTGCAAATATCAGAATCCCTGTCTCTTTAGCGTCTAATTCTTCATTTATATTACACATTACATTAGAAAATTGTCTTGAATGGTAACAGCTTGATGCAACAGATTTTAAAGAAATGTCCTCTGCAGTGTTTTTTTTTCATGAAGCTAAGAATAATAGATAATACAATACAATACAATACAATACAATAGAGCAGAAAAAAATAGAACAGACAGAATACAATACAATACAATACAATACAGTATAATAGAACAGAACAGAAAATAATAGAATAGAATAGAAAATAATAGAGCAGAATAAAATAGAATGTAATAGAACAGAAAACAATAGAACATAAGAAAATAGAATAGAAAACAATAATAGAACAGAATAGAATAGAAAATAATAGAACTGAATACAATAGAATAGAACAGAAAAATAGAGCAGAATAGAATAGAACAGAAAATAAAACAACAGAATAAAATAGAAAATAAGAACAGACTTGAGTAGAATAAAAAATTATGGAATAGAATAAAAAATTATGGAATAGAATAGAATAGAATAGAATAGAATAGAATAGAATAGAATAGAATAGAATAGAATTCCTTTTTTAGGGATGTACTACGTACATAGCTGAAGGTTGAAGAAGTGGCTTGTGACTGACGGGATGTCGGCTTGATTCCCCAGATCAGCAAAGACATTTTTGGCTGATGTGCCCTTGAGCAAGGCTCCTCTGGTGCCTCACATGGTAGCTCATTGGTCCTAGTCTCCAGTATGTGGTCCTTTCCGGCATGTTTCAGGTAGTGATGGGTTAAATGCAGAGGATCAATTCTGGTATGTGCAAATATAGTGAAACTCTTGTCCCCTACGAAGGAAAAAATGCATTGTTGGATCTCAGGAGGTTATGACAATCAGTATTAAAATGAAGACATAAAGCTTAGTCTCTGGATGCAAGTGAAAACATGAGTCACATTTTTCTTGTTAATTTTTCTTTCCCAGGCACATCTGAGATCAAGAGATTTATAAACCAATCAATGGCATTTAAGTCAAATAGAAACCACTCTACCTGAAAGAACATTTTGGGGAAGAAAATTAAAATTAGAAAGCACTCAGAGCAGCACTAAGCTCCGAAAAGGCAGCTACATTCCCCACGACATACAGTACCATCCCCCATTGGCTTTGTGAAGATAACATCATTCATGCAAATTTGCACAAGATGTTATTTTGCTTTGTGAATAACAATGGACTCTAGATACAGTTAAACAGCCTTCAGATTCAGATATAAGGGGAGAGTCATGTATGCTGCAGCTCAAGAAAAGAAAGAAAAGAACAGTAAAGACATGACATTCGATGAGATTATACTATATATGAAGTAATGCTCTGCACAAGTACACTGTAATCCTTTTGGAGTGGAGGTAGGGAACTGACAACAACAGTTCTCAATAAAATAATGCAATATTTGATTCCACATTCAAACAGGAAAGAACCTACTCTGTGAAGCTACTATAGTCACACTGTGACCAGAGAGTGGCAGCAAAGACCAGATCTACACCAACTGAAAGGTGCCAGAGCTTCAGCTCCAGGTTTTTTTTTTCTACATATGAATTCAGTCATACAGCAAATGTCATTCACTGTGTCTTAGTGGCATTGGACCGCACTGTCATTCTGAATCATTAAACTATTAAAACACTAAACATAGATACTACACATACAGATCCTTGCTGCCAGATGTTTGTCACAAAAACTGTGAAGCGGCTGCACATTATGGTGTGAAAGGGAAGAGGATGTTACAAACAGAAGTATGGTCAACAGACAGGGACTGATTTCTGAGTGTGCTTTCCATGTAACTCCTCTTTATAATGTCTGCTGCAGTTGGCTTTTGATGCTATAAATAGAATGATACCACAACCAGATGGATGCTGGATTTTTGTAGCGTAGTGGGAAACATGCTTGAGACAAAGACAACGGATCTCTGTGTGCTTCAGCATTAAAAATGCAACACACCTACACACCAGTGTTGTTGATAAAAACTAAGTCTGTCAATGTGTTTATTAATTCCAGATGTGGACTCTGTTATAAAATGAACCCAGTGTATTAAGAAATGATCCTGGCTACACAATTGTTAACATATTTTCCATCAATAAACAGTAGTAAGTGTTAATTTGCTGCAAATAGTTCCCAATTGTTACATCTCACAGATTAATTTTATTCCTGTACTAAAATAACTATATTCCAGAGTGAATGGTTATCATTCACTGAAACTGATGGATGCCAGCAGCTTGTTAATTACATAATTGAGTGACTACAAAACACATGCACTCAGGTTTGGTTTGTAGCCTCGTTTTTTTTTTACTTTTTGGAAAAAAAACTGTGATTCAGTGATTGAGTGGAGGTTTTATAGTCACAGGCAGATGGATATGCTCTTGTCACATAATCATCCTGTTCTTATTCACCACTTACAGCAGCTGAAGTTGTAACTCCTAAAATTCACCAAGTCCCACGTTAAAGGCAGCGATTAGATGTTTGTGTTGGAGATTAACTGCTCATTATACCGATATCGCCCTCTTAATAGAAATGAAATATGTCTGTGCTTGTGGTTTTGTTTTAATATCATCACTTGACATCACTGTGTATGTTACGCTGATGACATCCAGATGTTCTTGTATTTCTCCTCTATTAACCAAACACCCCTAATAGTAGTGCCATTCAGCTAATAAAATGAAAATAAAACCTTCATTTTATTTGGCTAAAGGACACCAGCCTAGACTTTGAAGAGACAATAGGGTTAAACCTACATAGAATAGAATAGAATAGAATAGAATAGAATAGAATAGAATAGAATAGAATAGAATAGAATAGAATAGAATAGA
>JAPQRQ010000019.1:25261075-25272287 GCA_037367365.1 Apogon talboti | reverse complement strand
GTGTGTGTGTGTGTGTGTGTGTGTGTGTGTGTGTGTGTGTGTGTGTGTGTGTGTGTGTGTGTGAGGGTGTGTGTGTTGCTGTACAGAACACTGTCAGGGACAATGTTATTTTCTCTTGGCAGCCTGATTTTAAGGTCAAACCAAAATAGACTGGCTTTGATGCTTACAGGTTGCAGATTAATCCCTTTTGCCTGTTAATTGGAACGTGTTTTGACTGTTTCTGAAAGTTGACATTTACAGTAGTCTTGCTGTATTTAATCACTGATCTTAGAATAGTGGCATTATAGCATAGATGCAATGGCTAAATAATATGCCTATATATGTACGCATATTACCACTTTAATAACAGCTGGAAAGTTTGCAGTGATATCTCAGTAGGAAAACTAGGCGCTAGTTCTGATAGTTTAATGCACTAATTACATCTCTTTTTAAAACACTACATGTTGATGAAGCAGCACAAAGAAACACCATAGACCACATACAGTATATACAGGGATAGAATTGGCTTTTTCAGGATGTAATGTGTCTGTTAGTGCTAAAACTCTTGAGCAGCTGCTTTTACTACTAGCTAAATACAGTTTAAAGCTAATCCATACAATGTTAATGTTCAGTCCAGCTGTGGCTAAGTTTTGTTAGTTTTACTGGAGACAGGTGACCTGGATAAGAGTTTAGCAACCTCAAAATTGTGATTTTTATAGCACTGACTGAAAGCATTAATAATACATTTGTACCATCCAACAGAAATGGCTACAAATTCAGTAAATAGAATGAATTTGTCAATGTGACTTTCTATTCAGCATCTAAGGGCTGTTGGTGGTATTACATCTGAGCACTGACTTCACTTTGGAGTTGTGGTCCTTGTTCTTTAATATGTATACTCGTGTATTTCTATAACTTCTTTCATCATATTATTATGAACATTGCTTAAACATTAGGACACAATTATGCTTTCTCAGGTTTTTGATGTTCTGTTTTTTAGTATTCTTATTCTTTGAAAATGTTATGAATGTGAGCATTTTGGATGTTTGTGGAGCATAATCATGATGAATGCTGAATCCTTAGGAATTGTTGCCTGGCAACCCAGGGGACTGCAGTCTGATTAAAAATTCAATGACCTCTGACCTTTTGCCTCTGCAGCCTCTGAAGATGCACTGCAGGACTTGTGCCCTTGTGACCAGCTCTGGTCAACTAATTGGGGGCAAGAGGGGTGAAGAAATTGACCAGTCTGAGTGTGTCATCCGCACAAACAATGCCCCCGTCGTAGGCTATCAGCAGGATGTCGGCAATCGCACAACCCTGCGCATTGTAGCTCATTCCAGCCTGTACAGGGTGCTTTGGCGGAGACAGGAGATGGTCATCTCAAGCCAGGACACCGTGTTCATCTTCTGGGGACCGAACTCCAGCATGCGACGCGATGGGAAAGGCCACGTTTACAACAAACTGCGGCTGTTAAAGGACCAACTGCCCAAACTCAAAGTCTACATGGTTACTCCGATCAAGATGCTGAAGTTTGATGAACTATTTAAAAATGAAACAGGGATTGATCGGTAAATGTTTACTTAATAAGTGATTGTGGGATTTATGTGTAGGACTGCATGAATATATTCAACAAGTTTAAAATACAAGAAATTCATGAGCACTCTGGAAATCTAGACATAGAAACTTCTGCCCAATAAACATGTCTTAACCCATTATCTGTGCAAAAATGGTCAATTAAAATAAAGCTCAGAGCAAAACAACCATCTCAACAAGATTTTTTTTTTACATGAATCAGATTTTTCATAAAACATGTGAATAGTAAGACCACACCTTAGTCTCCATCTACCCATATTCATTTTCTCTAAAATATGAGCCTCTTTCTATTTGTCAGAATCTATTTGTTGCTTGTCTCTCAGTCTGCTCTTACCCTTAATTTTTATTTACCTTTCCTAAATAAATGTGTATCATCAGATAAAATCTCAGAACAACTGCTTTAGGCTTTTCAGTTTGTCAATATCCCGGTAAATGCAGCTGCTCTCCATATATTCACACTGCTTGAGTATGGATTTACTAAACATGGTAATGTCTCTTGTCTTCCAGCCGGGGTTCCAACTCCTGGCTGAGCACAGGCTGGTTCAGCATGGTCATAGCTATGGAGATGTGTGATCAGATCAGCGTGTTTGGAATGGTGCCTCCTGACTTCTGCAGGTAGGCTGAGAGTGTTTTATAATGTTACCTGAACAGGATTAAATCAACATTGTGCTTGGGGCAGTTTTGCACATCAAGGGCCTGATTTACTAAGATCGCAAATAACGGGCACAAATTTGCTTTCTCACGCTAAAAAATGCTGTTGCTATTGATTTGCATGTCACGGTGATCAACTAAGATTGCCTGCGCAAATAACAACAGGTGCAAAGTCTTGGAGAACGCCCTATTTAAATGAGGATTTTGTGTGCGCGACTGGTTGTCGTCATGGAGACAGTAGGCTGGAAAAACTGCTCTGGGATATACCAGCACTGATGGCAACAGTGCACTGGAATGAACCAGACCCAAGGAAATGTAACGTTGAAACAGAGTTTTGTTAGAGAAGGTACTGCATGACCTTGTGACTGGCCCCAAATCATCCCCTAGTTCATATAGAAGTTCTAAAATGGCATTTCTGGGGAGGCAATACATCTCAATTATTTTCTTCTTCTGTCATTCCAAAAATGTTGATGCGAGCAGAAAAGATTTGTTCTCACCATAACTACTGCAGCCAGTTTTGTGGGAATCTGTGCCAGTTAAACCTGCCTTTCAGATGTGCTAAATATAGACACAAAGTCAGCCGCCACAATCAGTTTCACGTTTGGTAAATCACATTTTGCATGCTACATAAATATTTGCATCTACTCCTCCCGATAATTTTTCATGTTTTGGCAGAAACGCCCATATTGTATATTCATCAATACAAACACGCTAAATGGGTTGCATAAGCTATATTGCCCATTTGAGAGACGTAACCCTCATTAGTAGATTAGCTTCAACTTGTTTTTGCATGCGCAGTCAAGTTTGCACATGTTTTTACACAGGTGAACCTCTAGTAAATCAGGCCCAAAGAGGGGGTTGGGAAAATACATACTTTCATTTTATCCTCAGACTAGTAAATGATGGACAACACCTCTGTGCTTTTCCCACTGGTTTCACGACTCCCATTTGGAGCCTCAAGGTGGCGTCATTGTGTTGGTATTTAAGGAGGAAGTTGGAGCTAGGGAGGGGTCAACCTGACCAACTTGCTAATGCTAGCTCAATAAAAACACTAGTAACAATAAAATGACAATGTTAGTCAAACTACCTCCACTACTACTACTATGACTGCCACTTCTTTCGGGTGGTCCCTTTAGGGGTCACCACATCAAATCATGTGCTTCCATTTGAACCCGTCCCCTGCATCTTTTTGGACAACAACTACCTGCATGTCCTCCTTCACCGCTTCCATAGAACTCCTTTTTGGTCTTCCTCTGGCTCCATCTTCATCAACCTTCTACCAAAGTATTCACTATCCCTCCTCTACACACGTCTGAACCATCTCAACCTGGCCTCTCTTACTTTGTCCCCAAATGTCCAACCTGAGCTGTCCTTCTGAAGTGCTCGTTCCTAATCTCATCTATCCTTGTCACTCCCGAAAGAAAATCTCAACATTGTGATTTGCTTGGTTAATTTGGCTAAAGTTTTATGCCCTTCCAGATGCACCCTCTCCATTTATCCAGGTTTCTGACCAGCACTAGGAACCACAACTAGAACTGGGACTAGCTCCAGGGATTGTGGCAATGTTTTTTGTGAGCATTTTGTTCACAAAAAACATAATTAAGTAATTTCATCTACTTAATAAATGTTAACATATAAGATAAAATAAGACTTTATTTATCCTAATATGGGATAATTACACAGTTAACAGCAGCAACATAAAACAAGCAAGTGCAGAGAAAAAACAGCCACAGAAACCACGACTTAAAAATGAAATATAAAGAGAAAAATAAGGACTTTGATATTTATATAAATATAGAATTAGATTTAAAATTAAATATTATTTACCTGTTTACATTGTGATACATATAGAGTTGTGTTTGAACAGTTTGACATTGCTTAATGCAATATTTTTGTTTAATTCAATCCATTATGGTGGTATCCAAAATTACAATATGGAACCTGACTATATAATCACATTAATTAAATCTATCTGGCCTAAGCAGCAGGTTATCTACCTAATCAGATATGAATACATTGACACATTGGCTAATGTAGCTTTGTAGAGAGTTATGCTAACAAACCCAGTATATGGGGTTAAACACCAGTGAATTTCATATCAATTCTACAGAGCTGCCTCTCTGAAAAAAAAAAAAATCATTAATCAGGAGCTCGGTATGTGTGACTTAACAACCAAACTAACTGTCAATCAAAGCCAATATGGTGGACACAGACAGAAGTGCCACTCATAGCAGCTTAATTATGTGTAATTTTAGACCATAATCTTTAATATAATTGAAACTGGCAATTTGTATAAAAATTCTCTCCCTGTACTGTCATCATGAAGAAGGAAATTAGTGAGAGAAAACCACTTTATGTATGAGGTTGTGTGTATGACGCTAAAACCGCTCTAACATTTTTTTCTCTCTGTAGCATCCATTTTTGTCTGTTAAATTATATATTAGACAACATCAAACTGCTTTATCTTTCAGACTTAAATTTTCTTTTTGTCACCTTGTGTTTGAGTGAGGAGGGCAAATAATGAATGAAGGGGATACAACACTTTTGGCTCCTGGGTGCTGTGATTTACTCTGTACTGACAGCATGGGTGTGTTTCTGCGTAAAAGTCTTGTCTAGTGCATCTTTAATGATGTCTTCAACAGTGATGACAATATAACATTTATTTCTGGCGGTTAGTAGCCTTTTGCTGTGGATGACTGATTCTTTTCATTAATGATGATACTCATATTGAGCTTTTTGATTTAATTACTAAACAACCTGTATTTCTAAGTATATAAATAGTATATGGCAAAGCAAAATGCACTTTCATGTGCCTTCACACAGTGAAAATCAGCTTTGAAACACAGGAATAGAAATAGTTTGAGTCTTTTCATTTAACTCTACAAAGTCATCCCGACTGTCTGACACATGTGATATTCAGAGAGAAACCAGACTGAAGTGAAAAGTCCTTCACTGTGTTGGTGTGACCGGGGGTATTAGAGGAATAATACAGAGAATAATGAACACATCTGTAAGCGCTGATTCTTCTGATCTGTTTCTCTTTGTTCTTGTCTCCATTTCGTTCTCACTGTGTCTGCCTTTCACCCCCCCCTCATCTCATAATTATCCCGGCACTGCTTCTCCGTTGCTCCTTCCTCCCTCTTTGACTTCTGGATCCTTTTCATGCTTTGCTTCTCTCTGTTCTTGTGTAGATCCTCATCACGTCGCTCCATGCCGTATCATTACTATGAGCCCTCGGGGACCAACGACTGCTCTCTGTTTCTGTCCCACGAGAGGAGCCGGCGCGGGAGGCACCGCTTCATTATCGAGAAGCGGGTGTTTGCAAAGTGGGCTCAAACCCACGACATCCGCTTTTACCAGCCAGACTGGGAGCCCAAAGCCGTCGTCAGCATGAACAGCTCGTCCTCTTCCATTCCAGCTGGACCCTGAGACCCACTCCACAGACAATGAGAGACAGTGTGGAATATGTGAGTGGATGGTGTCCAGCAAGCAGATTCCCCTCACTGGCCTCCATGAGACACCAGAAGGACAGAGCAAGCTGCTGTTGTGGCTGTTCACCGACTGCTTAAGCAGCTTGGCAGAATTGGATCACTGTATAATAGAGCAAAAAGCCTCAATGTTATGGAAGTGTGACTATAATGGGATGAATTTCATACAGTTATTACCACTGCAATAGGTGCACAATGATTGGTTCATTTCTATGTGAAGGAAAAGTGCTTTTTACCTCCGCCAAGGAGGTTATGTATTCGCCAGGGTTTATTTGTCTGTTTGTCGGTCTTTCTGTTTGTTTGCAACATAACGCAAAAAGTTATGGACGGATTTTAACGACATTTTCAGGAAATGTCTGAAATGGGACAAGGAACAGGTGAGTCGATTTTGGGGGTGATCCAGGATTTTTTTAATGGCATTTTCAGTTGAATAACTCTCAGCTGGCATGTCTGTTTCTGCACATGACATTTGACACCATGTCAACGTGGTCCTATTATTTATCTGTTGCTAGGTAACCCACTTCAAGGGTATTATATGTTACAGCAACATGGTGGGGAACTGAGCTGCCTTGGCGGAGGTCTGCACTTTTCTAGTTTGGTAATGTGATTGTCAAAATAAACAGTGGAAGACCATGAAATGTAGCTTATGTAGTTATTTTTCAATACAAGATAAATGATGTGGTGAACAATTTAAAATAAGATGGTGAAAAGAAAAAAAGAAGAAAGTGGTAAGTCAGACAAAAATAAGTTTGATATCAGATTTGTGCTCCTGAAGACAGCCTAGAAACAGTACTAAAGTGAACATCTGAACAGTGTTTTAGAGTAACTATAAACCCATTTTCAGAAAAATTTACCCATTTGCTAAAATGCAATAAAATCTAAAATCTGATATTTATTAATTTGCTCAAGATGTCTCACTTATAAAACCATGAAGGGAGAATCCACCAAAGCGGTTCTCATTCCTAAATGGTGAATGTAATATTTGCATTAAACTCCTTGAAACAAAGCTGAATGTCCACTATTGAATGGCATTTTGTTTCATTTCAGATCCACTGTAGTGGTAGCACAGAGGCAAAATAAGAAAATTTGTGTTACTGTCCAAATACTTGTGGCTCATATGGGCTCAGGAAGACCACGGTCACAAACAGTCCATCTCTGCATCCAGAAATGTAAAATGAAACTGTGTCACTGGTGTCTGAATCGTAAACACACGTCTGGAGGTTTGTGTGTAACTATGAGCAATAGGTTTGTAATAGAACTTAATACATTACAAACCGTAACCGTTGAAAAAAAGTATTGATATGAATAAAGCTCTTTGGGCATCTTAAGGTCAACGTTTCCCCCGTCATTCAGCCTGATCTCATGAAATCGCGTTGTATGACATGCCAGTTTGATGTTGTTTTGGCGTGCTATACATACGCATTTGCGAAATTTGGCGTGTTATTGGACGGCGATCGTGTGTCAGTGCCCTGTTTTGTGATTCCCCTAACCCTAACCCTAAACCTAAACCTAACTTAACCCTAAGCCTAAACATAACCGGAAACAGAACCCTAAGCCTCAGTAAAGCCTCGGTGTCACATGACGCAGCATTCACATACACGTGGAAAGTCTACACATAACACGCCAATAAAACTGGCATGTTATATTAGTACTATTTCATGAGATCACGTTGCGTCATGCTACAGCAGTGTCAATGCTGACGCTTACTGCAAATGCATCATGAAGACATGTGTTGACCAAATCACATCCAGACCAGATCCACAAAAGAGAGCTGATATGATTTTGTTCAGTAGTTCACTAACAGATGGTCTGTGGAAAACCCAGCCAGCCCATGTGGTGGATACTTGAGGCCATGATTTGTCCTGTTATTAAAGCCAAATGTCAGAACAAGCCCTCAAAGGCACCGCCTGGACTACAAACCGAGTCAGCCACCGGAGCACTGATACAGGCGATTACATCCCCTCGTCAGCATACAGAGAGCTGGATGTTAGCGAGGGGATTACACTGAGGTATCCCACCGTACCTCTGGGGGGAACGAGAACACAAGGACTATGACAGAACTGGTTGTTACTGTGCACTGAGGGCCCGTATAAAGTCAGTGACGGCTGCCTGTTGATATGTTCATTCAAATTTCAAGATGAAAACCCACACTCAGGTGGAATATTAATGCGATAAAGCTCTCAGGTGCTCTTCGCTCACACGGTGTCATGCTAAGTACACTGGCTGCTCCTGAGATCCGGGCAGTGCTGCTCTGCAAACCAATTACCGGCGCTTCAGGTAGAAAGGTTGGATTGTAAAGGCTTCAGAGGACAAGCTGGCTGCAAATGAGCCTGCTGTCGTTATCTTTAACACATGCTCGGGGCGACATCATCATTTTCACTGACCTTAGAAATTAAAAGAAAGGGACAAACAACGATAGCGAGGGGCATGGAACCAAAGGACGGGCATTTGAAGTCAAGTAAAGATCTTTATGTTTAGGATCTTGATTTGTTGTATAAATATACACTATATGGACAAAAGTATTGGGACATGTTGAATTCAGGTGTTTCTTTTCTAACAGGGGTCTGGGATACAATACAATAATAATACTTTATTTGTATAGCACCTTTAAAAACTGAGTTTACAAAGTGCTTTGACAGACAAAGCAGAGCAGGATAATGATAATGTCATAATATGGTTTTATAACCGGGATAAATATTACATTGCATTGGTTAGTTTAGTTAAAATTGTTATCTTTGCCTCCAAAATGCATCAGAGATGGTTCTTAATTAATTTCTCTCAAGACTGACTTTGTTTTTGTTTGTGTTTTTATCTGTGAATATGATTTTCAATATTCTACCTCTAAATTTCTAAAATATTTTTCATCCTGTGACCACAACTAACCATCTACTGTCTTTTCACTTAAGAAAAAAATTCTCACTTAAACTTCAAGGAATATTGATGTTTATAAACTATATGGACAAAAATATTCAGACACATCATGGTTACAGCTGTAAGATGTCCTGTTCATGCTGATTTGAGATATAAGCATCAATATTTATGATATTTATCACAATATATATCTATATTATGTCATTTACCTTTATTGTTTAGTATCCCAGTCCCGTTAGAAAAGAAACGTGAATTCAATGTGTCCCAATACTTTTGTCTATATAGTGTATGTCTATATCTATATCTATACATTGACACAGTGATTTAAGTTAGTCCAGTATTTAAGCAGCTGTAAATATAAATGTATCTGTGGCCATTTCCATGTTATAATGACATTTTAGAAAACATCCAACATACTAAAGAGTTGCGCCGCTTCTTAAAAAGAACATTTTCATTTGATATCATGGTTTTTCACTCTTGTTCCGTACAGCAGGGAGACTGTCTTTCAACTCCAGTTCTTTAATTGGTGCATCAACCTTCACCATTTCAGTGTAATGACATTTCTGATGAAACACTTTGCCAGAGCAAAAATGTTACCAGGATACAAAATTTGCAGTCAATAGTGATAATTATCATGATAAATGTCAAGTTTATTATCCAGTTTAAGGGTCATATGGGAATGTGAATAAGCAAGGCAGCAATTTGAGGTAATTATACGATTTTATGAATAACTGGCATTAAAGACGCAACAAGACAAAAACACAATATACAAGACAGTCTTGCAGTTTCATTAGTTAGTACTTGTTTCTTAATTGTTAAAACATTAAATGGCAAAATATGCATGAGTAAAATTAAATAAAACATCAAAACCCTCATGATATCATGATAACAGTATATAGGCACATATGAAATTACCATTGACTTCTCCCATTGTAGGATCAATAAAGTCTAATCTAATCTAATCTAATCTAATCTAATCTAATCTAGTCTAATCTAATCTAAATCACATTTTGATGAAATATAATGTTTTGTAGCCCAGCTTGATGGCCATATGCACTATCCATATTGAAGCTGCTGCTTTTATAAATAGTAATAATAATAATAATAAATTTTATTTGTAACAGACTTTACATTTGAAACCAGATCTCAAGGTGCACAGTCTAAGAACAAGAACAAGAACAATATAAAATATACAATATACAATAAAAAAACAACAGATAAAATCAACCAGAAAAGGCTTTTCTAAAGAGAAAATGAAATGAAGCAGAGATGTTACAGAGATGCCCCTGCCTACAAATGATATTCTAACTGAAGGTGCTTGTTTCCAGCGTCTCACATTAACATTGGCATTGGTATTGGCATCTAAAATGTTCATCAGGAACAGCTGGAAAAATAACAAATCCTTTCCTTGATTCAAAACCTTTTTCATTTGTAAATGCTCCCATGTGCATTTGCCTGTGACACGTCTGCAAACAGAGCAGCTGGACACACTGACGCTTGTACCTCCTCATCAGAAATGTCAGAAATTATCTATATTGTGACACATACAGTACTATACCTAGTATAACATGTAACTGTGCTGCTCTGTGGGGTGGAAATCTCAATGAAAGGATGTAAAACACAGAAGTCAGATTTGATGTTTTATCAAAGCCTTGTCTTAAATTTCAGTACCAATATAGAGCTCTACAGTAGATAGTAGAGATCTACAGTAGACTAAGACAAAGAAGACAAGGGGTTCTGAGCCTTATGTATGAGTTTAACAGTAACAGAAACAGACCATAGAGTTCTGAAATAGACACATGTTGAGAATAAAATAACAAAGCCAAATTATGCTGGATGGATGAATCATAGATGTATGATCCCAAAGGTCGAGTCATGGGTTGTTCAAGGGTCATTATACAGTGGCACAGACATGATACAAAAACACTGAAGTCTTAAATCAGGAATTTTCTCCTTACACTGTGACAGCAGGCTGTACAGGAAGTATAGGACTTTAGCAGTGGCCCTGAAACCATACCATCATCCTGTAGAGGCTAAATGTTTCACAGAATGAATCTGAGACAGAGAGTCCAATAGGATTTTACTAGCAAAGGAGCTGTTCTACATGTTCTATTCACTCCACATTTACAAACTCAAGTGTTTTTCATATTGCCTGTCATTTCAGAATGTTCCCACTGAGGGCAGTTAGTCTGTACTGACCCCTGGTGGCCTCCTGAATCACAGCATCTCAGACAAATTTGACAAAACTTTTTCAAAGGAAATTTTTCTCCATTATCTAGACATAACACTATGATCATGCTGTA
This sequence comes from Apogon talboti, assembly GCA_037367365.1. Classification (NCBI taxonomy): domain Eukaryota; kingdom Metazoa; phylum Chordata; class Actinopteri; order Kurtiformes; family Apogonidae; genus Apogon; species Apogon talboti. Next base: position 25,261,402 of record JAPQRQ010000019.1, on the reverse strand, counting down.
AAAATAAGGTCAGTGAAAAAGGCTTCTCTTATACATTGTATGATTTATATGATTTAGAGGCAAAGCAGATTTCTTTTAACCCATAAAGCCTCAAATATCCACCGGTGATTTAAAGTATCTACTAATCTAAAATGTTTAATACCTTTACAATCACTAATCTTGTGAAAACATGTAAATAATTGGTGTAAAACACATTTTGTCATCTTTTCATGGTCATCAGATATGACCCATTTGAACGTTCAGAGGCTCCGTAATGAACGTGGAAACACTGTCATCTTCTACAACATTGATTCACCAGTAAAACCCATGGAGTTGGATCAATGACAG
>JAPQRQ010000019.1:25245544-25256972 GCA_037367365.1 Apogon talboti | reverse complement strand
TATATATATAAATTAATCAATGTATAACTAAATTATAATGCAAATTAAAAATAGCGATGATGCATACCTGTGCTCAAGGTAATTTTCCCTAACCGGACCTCCTTAAATCCTAATTGACTACCCTTGGATGAATTGAACATGAATAATCCTTGACACACATCTTGATTTTATGATGAATTCTTCTTTAATGCTCCTGATTTCCATGAAAATACCAAAACAGCAAAAATATGGACAACCTAAGCCTTGTAATGATATGTAGCATATATATATTGCCTATATTGGCACAAGTAATAGGTTTATGACTTAATGAAAACTGTGTGTATGTGTGTGTGGCGGGGGGGGGGTATGTTTGATCCTGTGGAGTTCCAAGGGCTACATCTGCAGCTGTTCTTTCTTCAAGAGGGAAGTTCTTGTATCCTATGAGTCATTTTATGTTATTATTACTACCCACTCAACAACTGCGATAAAGCAATGTATTTGATGTCGGCTATAGCTCTGATATGCCCCTATTTTAATCTGTTACTTAGATATTTAAGTGTTTATCTTTTGTACTGATGAAAAAGACATGGATTTCTCCATTTTGTATTCTTTTATGGCAGCAATAAAAGCTGAGGAAAGATAAATATGTTGATTTCCATGTCTCATTGGTGATTTGTGATTTCGCAGCTGAAAAGCATATCACAGACCACTTGTTGTTATTGATCTGATTGTACCACAGAAACTGCAAGCATATGAGCAAGGAACAACAGACATGAGGGTTTATACATAAAGGATTTGACTGCATTACAAGGTATCCCTGTTGTCACTGTCATAAACCTACATCTTCTATATCCCTCAAAGCCATAAATGAACTTGGTGAGTGAAGTGCTTTGTGAAATAAAACAGTCTGCTATAAAATGCATTTCATAGGACATACCATCAATATACCCCTTATACTCCTATAATATCTACTTAAACTACCAGAAGTTGTTTTCAGCAACAGCAATAATCATACATCCCACTTGGTTGAATGCAGAGCACTATAAAGACCTTGTTTGTCAATTTCCAATAAACACAATGAATTTCATTCCAGCTGAGTTCCAGTGTTGGTAAAACTATTTTCAATACTAACATATCTGCTTCTGTGTAGTCTTTCGCAAGTCCATCAGTACTTGCAGGGTCATTTTCCGAATTAGTGTTGCACCATTTGACATCACAGGGAAGCAGCTTTAACTGACGCTTCACAGAGAGCATTAAAAAGCACACTAAAATGAATCATTTATTTAGATATATTCACTGAGGTTTTTCAAAGGTCAGTTTTCTTTCTGTCTTAAAGCTTCTGAAAATTTGTTTTGATTTAATAATAATAATGTATATTGTTAGTCTCATAGCATAGTTGCCTAAGTCGTTCACTATATGGACAAAAGTATTGGGACATGTTGAATTCACGTGTTTCTTTTCTAACAGGGGTCTGGGATACTAAACAATAATGATAAATGACATACTATAGTTATGTTGTGATAAATATAAATATTAATGTTTGTATCTTAAATCAGCATGAACAGGACATCTTATGAGCTGCAGCCATGATGTGTCCCAATATTTTTGTCCATATACGGTAGTTTATAAACATCAATAGGCTACTTCCTTTTTAAAGGTAATTTGAGATTTTTCCTCCTAAGTGAGATGTGAAGAATGCAGATGGTTAATTGTGGTAGAAAAATTATTATTTACAGTCAGATGATGAAAAATATTTTAGAAATTTAGAGGTAGAACATTTAAAATCATAGTCACAGATAAAAAACAAACAAAAACAAAGTCAACGTTGAAAAAAATTAAGTAAAAACTATCTCTGAGGCATTTTGGAAGCAAAGATAATTTAAACAAAACTAACCAATGCAATGTAATATTTATCCCAATGTAAAACTATACTATGACATTTATCATTATTGTATTATATACCAGACCCCTGTTAGAAAAGAAACACCTGAATTCAACATGTCCCAATACAATTATCCATATACAGTAGTGTATGACTTAGGCAATTATGCTACGAGGCTAACGATATGTGGTATCAAACTTCAGTGTGTTATCAAGTATCCACAAAAAAAGGCAAAAACAAATTAACAAATAAATTAAAATCAAACAAACAAAAAACAGCTCATTCTGCTGGTTAAAAACTACTCTGACTGTAGATGTTCCAATTGACATCTCACTACTTACTGTGCGAACTTTAGCTAGCTACACCCTCACTGGGGCTAAACACATTAGCAAAGTGGGTGTTTTATGTACTTAGATAAAATTAAATACTAATATCATACAAATAAGCCAGTAACACATGAACCATAACTTAATATTACATTACTTGATAGATAGCCAGATGGATAGTTAGCGCAAAATATATACTGTATAAGTTAACATGGTTAGCAGCTACTAACAGTAGCTTGTTCATTTTGGAGATATGTGAAATTTCTAGTCAAACCAAACCTCATGAAACAAAGCATGAAAACTTAAACAACAATATTTGAATTTGGATTAACACTTTTCCTTTTCATTTTATTTTATTTTTAAAAGATTTTTATCAGTTACTATTATACCATACCATAGTCAGAATCATTTGTGTATTTACTGTGTGTTTCTAGAGGCATAATGTGCAGAATTGCAGATGCTCAAACTAAATTATAAAGAGATGCAAAGAAATATCTGCATGACCAAATAATGTCAAATAATAATATGTGAAAATATGAGCATATTTATTTGACATTAAATTGCTCATCCCTCCCTCCAGGTGTATGGATGTGTGGTGCACAAAGCTGATATTACGTGAGTGTTTGTCTGCAAATAAAATACGTAGCAGTTATTTACATGTGCTAGTCTTCAGTGGAAATGGTGTGATTCTCCCAAGCAACAGGGGCCATGTAGCCAAACAAATGTGTAGGTCAGGCTTCTGTGGATCAAGTCTGAGCTGAGGAATACTATCAGTGACAAAGTGAGCACCACTTGTCATAAAACGTGCATCACACTTAATAGTTTTCACAATGAGCAAACACAATGTGGCAAGTAGAGATCACTGACAACAACAATATGCCATTTACATCCCAAGAAGTGAGCAGATATTTTTAAAGGACTAGACTGGCATGGAAATTCTGGAGTTTAGGAAAAGCATATTGAAACATTCCAGTATGCCAATAGACATGGATGGCATATTCAAGATGGCTGGAGAAAGCCTCCTTCAATGCCTCCGTCTAACAAGCACAGTCACCAGGTTCCATTTCTTTTACTTTGCCCATGAAGGTTTTGCTGTTAGTGTAATGGTGTGCTTTCCCATTCTGCAGGTGTTTAGCGTTGGCCACCACGGCGATGGCTTCATTGGTCAAAGCATTCAGCTTTGACTTCTCCTCCACTTCAGGCAGGCGGTTGCCCTTTATGTAGGCCTGCACCCAAAAGTTAGAGAAAAGGAGGAAGAAGAAGGTGCCATCCATCCAGATAAGGTGGATCCACAAGGACACCTGGTAGTCGCACTTTTCCATCAAGTTGTACTGGCTGATGTGAACAGAGACCAGAACCAACTGTGTCTGTAAAACAGAACAGCAACAACACTGTTTAGTAAGACAAAAAGGACTGAATACCATCAGGTAATAAGTCACTAGTACCATCAGAGTTAACATCATTATACTTGTATAGTGGTGGAAAAAGGATTCCCATCCTGTACTAAGTCAAAGTACCAATACGGCAATGTAACAATACTCCATAACAAGTACAAATCCTGCATGATAACCCAAGTATGTAAGCCAAATGTAGCTCAAGTGTTGGAGGAAAAGTTGTGGTTTGTTGGATGTATGATTGTAGGATGAGATGGCCTGAACATTTACTGATATTAAATCATGTGACCAGTTTAAGTGGAAACATGACTGTTTGGTGGAGCTGTTGACAACTCAGATACCTGAAATGTGATGGAGAACATTGGCTGAAAGTTGTAAATCACTGGTTTAACATTAGGTTTTGTATTTTCCACAGTTGTTATGTCATGCATTTTGTAAAGCCTTTATCTTAAATGAACTGAAACTGACAAATAAATGCCTATTTGCCACTGAGACGTGGCAGAGTTGAATTATAAAGTGTGACAAAATGGATATTAAGTAAAATACCACAAATACTTCATTACAGTATTTGAGTAATTAACTCATACAGTGTACCATTGTACTTGTATAGGATTTTTTTTTTAAAGAAAGGACATACAAGCTGGATGGCGGTCATGTATTTCTTCCACCACAGATATTTCTGAAAGCGAGGTCCTACTGCAGATAATCAATAGTAGAAGTACATGATGACATGGACTGTGGTGAGTATATCTGACAATTCAGCTCCATCAGAAATTCAGAAATAAATTCTAATTATTCAGTTTACATCCCCCAAGTGGAAAAATATACCATCAAATACAAAAAAATAACAAACTGAAAGAGTACCAGCATGCCCATTTAGATCTGTATACTTGAATGCACTTGTAATTGGTTTAGGAATGCTTGTTTACTTTGGCTGTGTCTGTGTGTGTCTATCTTTCTACGTGTCTGTCTATGTATGTGTCTGCTTGTGTCTATTTCTGTCTGCCTGTGTGTCTATGTGTCTGTGTGTGTGTGTGTGAGTCTGTCTGTCTCTGTCTGTCTATGTGTCTGTGTCTGTCTGGCTCTGTCCGCCTGTGTGTGTGTGTCTGTCTGTTTGTCTCTGTCTACCTGTGTGTGTGTGTCTGTCTGCCTGTGTGTGTGTCTCTGTCTGTCTATCTGTGTGTGTGTGTGTGTGTCTGTCTGTCTGTGTATGTGTCTGTCTGTGTCTACCTGTGTGTGTGTGTGTGTGTGTGTCTGTCTGTCTGTGTATGTGTGTCTGTCTGTCTGTGTATGTGTCTGTCTGTGTCTACCTGTGTGTGTGTGTGTGTGTGTGTCTGTCTGTCTGTGTATGTGTATGTGTCTGTCTCTGTCTACCTTTGTGTGTGTGTCTGTCTGTGTGTCTGTTTACCTGTGTCTGTCTGCCTGTGTGTCTGTCTGTGTCTGTCTCTGCCTATGTCTATTAAATTCTCTCTGTGATATAACATTGATATTGTAGTTATGCTATCTTGCTAGCTAGCATTGCTAGCTGCCTTCTATTAAATTCTCTCTGTGTTATGGTAAATGGTAAATGGACTGCACTTACAGTATATAGCGCTTTTCCGCACTTTAATGGTGCCCAAGGCGCTTTACATTATCTCTCATTCACCCAGTCACACACACACTCATACACCAGTGGGCGGCTGCTCCTCTACTGGGTGCAATTTAGGGTTCAGTGTCTTGCCCAAGGACACCTCGACGTGTGGACAGTCGGAGCCAGGATTCAAACCGCCGACCCTTCGATCATTGGACGACCCGCTCTACCAACCAACCATAACATGACATTGTAGTTAAGTCGAATGGGCTCGGTCTGCCTGTTTTACTAGAAGTTTGCTAGCTCGTTCATTAGCCACCACACAGCCTACAATTACAGTTACAGTTTAACAATAGTAACCTCAAGGAAAATTTTAACCTTAAAGGGTATTTTAATAAAACAATGATAGAACATCTTATTTTATAATTAAGCTTTACGAAATATCAATTATTATAACATTTGAATATGTACGTACCTCAGTGTTCATCACACTTTTAAAATGAATTGGGGTTCTCTTCTGGAAATTCCCGCTGTTTGCACAGTGTTTTGGCTTTACAGAAATGTGCCAAAACACATCCATATAGGGAATCAGATGTTGCCGCTCTTTACTCAATCTTCTGACTTGCCATAAACATGCCATACCATCCCTATAGTTGATCGTGCTCTTTTCTCAGTCTTTTGGTTAATCAGACCTATGCCATAACTCAGCCATAGCCTCCCTGCAGCAGTAGTCTTATACTGCTGCTTATCAGTAATCTGATAAGTATTGAGGCAGGTGCAGGGTTTGCAGTATGAACAGCGTGATGAAGGTAAAAGTATTCAGAATCAGTTTGATAACATGGCCTTTTAGTAAAAGTTGCTCAAATGAATGATTTTTTAACCATTGCTCTGAATTACAGTTATGATTAATTGATCAAAACTGTGTCTGAACAAGAGGGAAATGTACATAAATGTTGAGAATTTGTGTAGATGTTTCCAAGCTGATCTAATGGGTTTGAGGATTTCATTTTTCTGGGCTGACCATCGTCCTTATCTGTCCCTTCTTGGTTCCATAGCTTTCGCCTAGTATACAACATCGTCTCACATATCATAAGATCTGCTACTTTAACAATTTCAGTTTGCGTAGTGCGGAAATGGGTGACTGAGAGAGGGAGAGAAAATGATGGAAAGGACAAAATGAGCAAGAGCAGGAGAGTATGTTTGTTACCTGTGAATCTCTACACAGGAGTGTATTTGTGATTAGATGGAAGACAGGAAGGAGGAAGCGGCAGCGTTGCAGGCAAAAAGCCTCCATTATGGGTTATTTTCCCATCTCACTCAATCTACTCCTTACTTCATCTGAACCCCGCTGAGGCAGTCAGTCTATTACAGCAGCCCCATTTGAAGCAGCCAACAAAAGAATGTGATTGTGCTCCCATGCCTGTGCTTGCCATGCATTGTCTCCCAGCGCTCCACTGCCTGTCATTACAGGATGGACCAGATATGACACGACACCTGAAAGTGTAATGTCACCTGTTCCCGGTTTTTAGCAGGAGTCACTTTACACAATAATATGTGATCATTATGTGACATAAGGAAGCGTAGAAGAAGAAGTTATTGCCAAATCGAGAGCACAAAATGTTCCGTTTTCACAGTGAGAGCAGACACAATGGTGACTCAGTTACATACTTAAAAAATCAATTCATAAATGAAAAATAGATTTTTTTTTACCTTTCAGTAGCAGTAGCAGAAATGTATAAGACTTTATCTGAAATTTCAGTTAAAGAATTGAAAATAATTGATTCCATTTACAGTGTATTACTCAAACAGCGTAGTGTGGGTGATTATCAAGAAATGTTCTGTATTTTAATTTATTTAAGACAAAGATGCTGAGGTTGGACTGACCTACACTGAGGACAGACTGACACTTGAAGGAAAATTACCATGGGAAAGGCTGAACACTGTCTGAAGATAATATTGAAACTTCATTCATATTTTATACTGCAGGTATTTTAACTTCATTTTCCTGATTACATCATTTGTGTAGAGACTCCACATACGCATACTGATTTAGAAAGGCAGGTGGAAGAACAGAGAGAAAGACAAGCTCAGCTAAAATTATTGCATGACATTAGGTAAAAGGACAATTAATGAAATTAAGTTTATGTAGCAAGCCCAAATTTCATGGTCAAAGTAACAATTACTTTGCTTTGTGTTTAAAGTGGTAAATGCATTAGACGTTGTTTGACACAATAGAGCTTTTGTTATGTATTTTTGTATTTGTGAGACATTCGCCTATAAAACTGTACCTTGTTGGATGAAAAGAATACTTTAAGTCATTCTGTTTGATAATTAAATAAATTATGAGAATATCTTCTGTCTTTAAAAATGAAAATGCAGAAGTGAAAAAAATAGAATCTATAGAATTTCATCTATGGGAAGTTTAGTTTAATGATCTGCTCAGTATTCTAATGCCTCCTTGTGTGATGAGGTATAATACACCATTTTCAGGGAAAAAGAAATGAGATTTTGATTGTAATACAAAAGGAGAAATGGATGACACAGGAAGTGCTAAATTGCAAAATTACTGAATGCTATTTGACTACGTGAATGGCATCAGCTCAGTCATTATTAAAGCAGGTGTGATTCTCTGCTTCAGAGTAAAAAGGCTCAAAGAACATGGATCACTGATGCAAACTCAGACATACAATAGGAACATGTAAACAGTACCTTATTCAATAAATGCATGCACATGTCAAGATTTGCAATCCCTAGACTTGTGTTATTATCTGCAAATCCGCTCTGGTTCTGTCTTTATTCACTCCTCTTCCTACGCAGCTGTGGATGTTTAACACCATTTAGAACATGGAATTACAGGAGAAAATTTGGAGGGATGGAAATAAGTCAGCTTTTCTTCAGATTCCATAAAGCATGAATTCCCTTTCATGCTGCAGTAATAACAGGGATGTTCAGAAAGCGACTCCAGGGTCTTATCGAATTTATCTCCACTTCAACTTCGATTTAAAGGCGGAGCCAATCAATTCTGAGAGCAATTTTGGAAAAACTCTGCAGTTATTAGAAGGAAGGAGAGAGAAGGGTAATGCAGAACAAAACAGCAAAATAATTTGGAATAAAATGGAAAACACTTGGCATTTCTTTTACCAAATACTTTTTGCTTCTTGGCACAATCAAGGATTTGGTGTGCAACATGTGTATGAAGGCAAAACAGGACACAAGAACAGGACACAACCAACCTCCCTGTTGAGACCAAACATTGCTTCTAAATATCCTGCTTGGACTCAAAGCTATTTTCTAAGTTAAGTTGGAATGATGCAACCAAATGCTTAAAGCAGCGTATGACTCTCATCACCAATTTTTCTTCAGATTTGTAAAACCCCAGTGATAGCCTAATATAACTAGATAAGCACTCGCAGAGCGCAGACCTCCGCCAAGGCAGCTTAGTTCCCCACCATGCTGTGATTTACTCCCAAAATTAATTCCTGGACTTTAAAAACATATCATATTGTATTTATGATACATCAAATCAGATGACACATATCTTAAAGAGCAAAACCTCAGCTATTATATGCCGTCAGTTGCAAGTCTGTAGATAGATTTGTAGTTGTGCAGTATCCAATTTCATATTTACCCCCTATATATAGAACTTTCTGGATCATCAGATCCTGAATATCACCACTATCCAGATGAAACTATGTCAGGTTATAGCACATAGGATGTTGTTGTCTTGTAATTTTTTGCCAATGGTTCTGGTCATTATTAATTTAGTTAGAAGCTCTTATATCAAAATCAGCCCAATCTCCCAATAGTAAAGAATCAGGTTAGCAAAATCCTGGTTCCAGATGATGATCTGGATCACCCCCAAAATCTAATCACTTGAACTGAAAATTTCATTAAAATCCGTCCATAACTTTTTGCGTAATGTTGCTAACTAACAAACAGACAGACAGACAAATCCTAGTGAATACATTACCTCCATGGTGGAGGTAATTATCACTAATCCATTAGTCTTTCCGTGCATATGCACCTAAATCACTTCCCTCACGGTGAACAATTTTGAAGAGTACTCCATCACAAGCAGTCGGTTTGTTTACATACTTAATTGAAACGTCACTTGGGCCTTTTCGGGAATTTTGTTGCCAAGTGCATTGTGGGAATGGGAATTCCATGCAGCCGCAGCAGCAACGAACATGGAAACAAGCAATGAAACCGTGTCCGTGACCGGGTCAGAAGAAATGGAATGTCATCTTATAATACGGGGTGTGTGATCGTGAAAAACAATTCTTAGACATCAGTTTCATGGCATTTTCGGAATATGTCACTGCGTAGGCTTATCATACATGTACTGTAAAGAGCAAGGCATGTATGGTCATCATCGCAACAGTTGCCCTCCCCTGAGAAATTTGTCAGGAGCCGCCTCTGACTCTGAGTCAGTTACCACCAAGAGACTGAGAACCATGTTAGACTATATCTCCCAGAGTGCATTTAATCCTCACACATCCAGAATCAGAGTCTTTCATGTTTAACTCCAGTTTCTACATATTACACATGATAGACAGTTTAAAGCCTCTTCTCCGTGGCAGTAGCTGTGACTTGTGGGTATTGTAGTAAAGTTATTAAATAATGTCCCCCTTTCATGACTAGACTCCTTATAGCTTTGTGAGTCTTTCAAGCATTTAAGTTTACTCCATTATGTCCGTAGCGAGTTCTATGTGTTAGTGACATTTATTCATTTTTATTATCATCATTTTATTGATTTATTCATTTTTTAAAGCAGATTTAGTCCTCCTATGCTGACCCCACGGCCACCGGCTCAGTCACCCCCTCTCTCTCTTTCTGTGCTGTTGGTTTCTTTCTTACACAGCACTTTGTAAAGATCTTATTGACTGTTTGATTATATCGATTAACAATTATTTTGCATCCACTGTCTTTGTCTGAGATGCGCATCTGTATTGGAGAGGAGGAGTACCTTTATTGTTTCTTTCCCTAAAGTGGTTAGTTTCATTCATTCTTGTGAAAATGAAATCCAATAAATCATACCACCTACTGCTGTTTGTTTGTACACATTACACAAGAACATGTACTCAAGGGAGACAGCGACTCTTTGAATGCGTAATAATGCAATTTAATGTGATGTAGAACAGAAGGCTTCTTTTGCTGGATACGACAGACAAACATTGACAGCCTCTAAGGTGGGCTTGACTTAGGATTGATTCCTCTCAGATAAAGCTCGTCTGTGTTGTGCGTCCCCACTGAGTCTTGGCATCAGCGCAGCACAGATGTACTGCTGGCACAGAGTGGTTTGTCTGAAGAGACACAGGTTGGAGTCACATTTACTACACGTCTGGGAAGACATCACTTTATTTTACCGATCATAACAAAAGTCGGCGAGTGAAGAGGCTGTTGACACATGTCAAGGAGTGGAAGAAAGGCTCTGAACTGAGGTAAGGAACTGGAATGGATTATCTCTCAAACTATAATTCACTCTTCACTCAGAAAATGTATACACAACTAAGTGTTGGATGAAAACAGCTATTTTAATGTACTTGTGCTAAAAAATGATAATCGAATGAGTGGAATATATGAAAGGGTTTTAGCTGAAAATAAGGAAGCTTTGAAAAGTCAGAATGAAACACATTCAATACACTCTGATAGAATCACAATTCGATTAAACACATTTCCTTTCAGAGTTTAGAAAATGGGTAAAAGCCTGAGGATTTGCTCAGATATTTACAGTAGAGTACAAATACACTGACACCCATATCTCTATTTGAACTCTTTTTCAGGATTAATTTCCATTATGTCAGTCAATGGTAGCATAAACACCAACTGTGGGTCAAAGGTCATACCTGATAATGACACCTGCGGAAAGAATGACATCTCTGTCACAGCGTCAGTCGTTTCCATGACGGTGGGCATGTGCTCCAACAGCCTCGCCCTCTTTATCTTGGTCCAATCCTACAAACGTATTCGGGTCAAGACCAGGGCTTCCTTCCTGTTGTCTGCTAGCAGCCTGATGGTAACAGACTTACTGGGTCACATGATCACCGGCTCTCTGGTACTTTATGTCTACAGCTCCCACAAGAAGTGGGAAACATTTGACCCTAACCACAACTTGTGTAACCTGTTTGGGGCTCTCATGGTGTTCTTTGGCCTCAGTCCCCTGTTCCTGGGAAGCGTCATGGCGGTGGAGCGTTGTATCGGGGTCACAAAGCCCATCTTCCACTCCACAGCAATATCCTCTCACCACATGAAAAGACTGGTGGGCCTCAGCTGGCTG
>JAPQRQ010000019.1:25222272-25240055 GCA_037367365.1 Apogon talboti | reverse complement strand
ATCCCCACACCTTTAATGTTTCATAATATTAAATGTCAGTGTAGCATTGTGGAGTGTAACTAAGGATTTCAAGTAACGTACTTAATTCTCACATTTTTGATTATTGTATTTCAGTATGTCTTATACTTTTACTCCACTACATCTGAAGCAGATATTGAATTTTACTCCATTATATTTGTCAGATGGCTGTAGTTACTTTTCAACTCCTCATACCCTTCCTGTCCAGTGGAAACCATGTATCCAAATGTCCTAATTTCCAATGTTTGATATACTAGAGGATGAAGTATTTAACTACAGTTTGCTCCCAGTACTTAAGTGCTTCCATTTCTTCATACAAACCTTTCAACTATAATGAATTAAAATTCGCCAAGTGTTGGATTGTTCACCCACTCACCAGAGCTTGGATTAGACCGTCGTGAGGCAGGTTAGTTTTACCCTACAATGTTTACATGGCTGTTTTAGGATCGTTTTACTTATTCTGGGTTCTGATTCTTCTCCACCAGATCCATATATCATACTGAAGACCACAGACAAACAAGAGCCTGCACCTTCTAGTCTTCTATTGGTTGTATGGTTGTGTGGAACCAGATCCTGGATCCCTGGGTCTACATCCTGCTGAGGAAAGCAGTTCTGTGGAGAGACTTCATGTTGTCCCACAGCAGCTGGAGTCAGAGGTTGGACACACAGACTGGTCCTTCCTTAAAACACAGCCTCTCAATAAATCCAATCACCTGGAGGAAATTGCCGTTATTAATGTCACTGAGCTATTTTTGAAATCAAACTCAGTCAGAACAGTGGTATACTCAACAAAGTGGGTTTAAGTTTCTTATCAGTCTCTGTTTCAGTCATTTTTGAACAAACATGCCATTAAATGTTCTCAAAGTGCCAGTGAGCTTTAACAACAGTAAGTGTTGCTGCTTTTGCTTTTCATGGCGCTGAAATGTCCACATACAAACATCATCTTATGTCTTTTACCGAATGTGTTTTACAGGAAGTGACTGATGTGAACCCCAAGAACCCAGGCCATAGCAGCGAGCTGTGTTTGCTTTATGATGCCGTTGGGAAAGCCCTTTTTGTCCAGGAGGTTTTTCTACAGATGGAAAGCTAATATGTATCTTATCTGCTAACTGTTGAGTGTTTAAGATTTCACTGTTTCACTGGCCTTTTAGTCCATGGTATCTTAAAATTTATTATTTCACTTGTATGTTGCTGTTAACTGTGAAATTTCCTCCCGTGGGGTAAATAAAGTCTTCTTTTAATTAATTTGGTTTTGAACATGACACTGATATGCATCCCATTCTCATTCATATAAGAAATCCTTGATAAATACAGCAGCAAAACTCATCAGTGTATTGATGCTTCCACTGCCTTTAACCAACTGTAACATGACATTTTTAGGAAATTGCTACAAAGAACTGTTCCTGCCTCTGTTGTGAGAATCCTGAACTTCTACTTTTTACATCAGCATATGCATATAAAATTGCATTCTGTATTTTTTTTTCTGGTACTTTATGTCAGCGACTATTTATCGCTTATGTGGACAGTTTCCCATTTCCCCAGCAGTACTAATCTTCAACATTTATTGTGAATTTATCCACAATGCAGAATGGATTTAGACTAATTATAATGCAAAAAAGAGTAACATGACTGGAAGTGAGACAGGAATTTGGCATTTCCTCATTTCTTCCTGGCTGATGGTATATGATGTGATTAAACACGTGTCATTATATAACCAGTGATGTAAATACAGTAGCTCAGGATTCATGTTTAAGGTGTTTTTAATCTTCCATTTCTTATTCCATCTTGAATTGGAGTTCTGCTGTGTTTCATTTATGTTGTATGTTAGCCTTTTTGGAGTTTTATGAGGTGCCATGATACCTACAGTTCATTATATATGTTATAGTTGTAATTGTTGATGTCTACCTGCTTCTTAAAGGTTCAATGTGTGCTATAGTGACATCTAGTGGTACCACCCCACACACACCAAAAACCAACAAAAAATGAATCCAAAACCAAAGATAAAGAGGGAGTAATTGAATAAGGAAGGAAACAAAATGAACAAAAACACCCTGCTTTATTTTTCCTTTTTAAAACAGAATACATAGAGAATCAGATGGAGATGTTGACTGAAAACAACCCAAGTGAAGTGGAAGCACCAACCTCCTTACATATCCTCTCAGCCTGAATGACTGCCTGCATCTGGGAACAGCATCACAGGTGGACCTGAATGATAGGATCTCTGTCTGGGAATGGGTTCATTGGAAAAAAAAAACCCCTCCTATCTACTTTTCCTTGACCTCTGTGAAAATGTTACAGGGTTAAAGAAAAATCTGGCTGCATTTATACTAGGTGGATGTAATGCAGATTTGTTGCGGTTAAACTACAGTGTCCTGAAGATTTGCTTCAAAAAACTTGTCTTGGTACTGTACTGTACTGTAAAGGTACTGTACCAGTCTGTCACACTCATCCTTCTGTCCATTTAGATTTTTAACTATCGATCCTTAATCAGTATGATTGTGCCAAAATAGTAAATCCATGTTAGAAAAGTGTAGAGTGATGGATTATGTCTATAAATCCACTAACCAACATTTGTTCATTCTTTAGTTTACTTATTGAATTAAACATCATTTACCTACATTTATAATAACATCTTAACCCACACATTCACTTCCTGGAGACTGATTCAACCACATTTCTTTTCCTGAAAAATACGTTTCCAGTTCACTGATTACAATTTAACTTTATTAAGGCAGCTGTGACTAAAAGAACTGAAAATCAATGAGTGACACTCCTATCGACTGCATACAACAACACTGAAATTGAAGCTGTATTGAAGCACCTTAAAGCCAGTTGCTATAGAACAGGAAGAAGAAATCCATTCTGAGCTACTGCAAATCTGTAGATATACATTAGCAGAAATGTTTGGACTGTGTTTAATAGATTTTTTTTAGCTTAAAAAATGTATAATGTCACATAAGTATCTCACATAGATAATATTAAAGCATTAAACACACCCTGTTTATTTTTACTCACTGAGCTGTTTATGTATTGTATTGAACTCACTTGCTAAATTGTGTTGTCAATTTCTTAATAAACTACAATAAAATAATAATTAAAAAAAACCTTTGTAGATGTAAACTAAGTCTAAGGTAACAAAAACACCTACTCCCATTTTACTGTGATAATACTCAAATTAAAACAGACATTATGTGGGTAAAAGTATTGAGCCACCTACACATCACAGCTGCAGCAGTTTCTATGGTATCCCATTTAAAACCATAGGCATTCATATGGAGTTTGTCCCCTGTTGCAGCTTTAACAGCTTCCACTCCCCTGGGAAATCTTTATGCAAGATTTTGGAATGTGTCTGTGGGAATTTTCACCCATTCTTCCATAAGAACATTTTGAAAGTCAGACACTGATGTTGGATGACGGGACCCAATTAACATCTTCACGGTAGTTCATCCCAAATATCTTCCATGGGGTTGAAGTCAGGGCTCTGTGCAGACCAGTCCATGTGTTTCTGGGCCTTACTTTGTGCACCGGGGCACAGTCAGGCACAGAACTGTCCAAAATGTATTTGTAACCTGCAGCATTAAAATTTCATTTGACCTGAACTAAGGGTCTGAGGCCAACCCCAAAAAAGCAACACCATAATAGAATTCCTCCTCTACTAAACTCTACAGTACAGACTTAGACACATGTTTCTGATCATACCATGGGGAGGTTTCACATAATACCAAATCCCGCCATGAGGAAATCTGGTGCCAAAACCTGGGATAGAACCTGGGACCTTCAGTCTAACTTTCTCCCAACTAAGACATTTCGGCTTGACTATGCTGAATGTGCTCTTGTGCTCTTAGATCTAATTAACAGATAAAAAATTAAAGAATGTCCCACCATCAGTCTGAGATGTCCTGGAAAATAATATTGGCTTAGAATTATAGAGTGGAGTGTGTGGGAACCAGGGCTTTAGGGCCAAACAAAGTGACCATCAGCACTATTATAATTTTTTGACACTTCCACATTGTCTTCATTTGGGAATGAGGTGCTTGCCCCTTGAATAATCGTACTCTCACAGTTGAGAAGGTGAGGAAATAAATTTCATGATCTGATTTGTAGTGGTTGCATCCTATTATAGTAATATACTCTGATTCACTCTTTAGAATGACCCAGTCTTTCACAGATTTCTGAGAATATGGAATGCATGGTAAGATAAGATAAGATAAGATAAGATAAGATAAGATAAGATAAGATAAGATAAGATAAGATAAGATAAGTCACACAATGAAAACATTTACAACAGCAAAACAGTACAGAGCAGAATAAAGTGCACTCACAGCTAAAGAAAATTAATAAGTAAAAAATAAACAAATGAATAAATGAAAATCTGAAATCTCAGTTAGTTTTATACATAATGCTTTGGAAGAGAGTGATATGAGTGGATATATATACAGTATATATAGTATGGCCCAATAATTTAGTCCATATATTGCAAGTACTGTATATACAGGGTGTCCCAAAAAATTGACATCATTTGAGATGTCCGTATTGGAGTGACTACATGGTCAGGAGAACTGATACTTAATAGGATTTATTTTGGACATAAAATGTTTTATTTTTAGTTTTATTTATATATTTTACTCCTGAAAGCAGAAAAATTAAAATGAGCAAAAAGAGCAAACAAATATTAAACAAATTATTAGGCGATGAAATGATGTCAATTTTTTTGGGACACACTGTATATTAGGGTTAATTTGTGCCTCCTAAACCCCCCTCGACCTGTACTAGAGCTTTTTAGCCGTTGTTGTTGTCATGCGTAAAGTGTCCTGTAGGTGGCGGCATGGCGCTCAACCCTCCGTTCATTTAGATACGAAGAAGACGCGGGCCCCATATGGTGCGTGACGTAAGCTTTCCTCTCAACCTCCATCTTTCACTACCGCATGCCCCTGTGGATATTCGACCAGGTTTGGGAGGATAAATTCTGTTTTGTGTAGACGGTGTTGTGGCCGTGGAGTGTGTGGTCGTGTCGGTGCGGTCGTGGCAGAGCCGTGGGGCCAAGTAGGGGCCGTGACACGCCGTGGGCTCCGTGTACGGGCCCTGTGTTTTCATGTGCAGTTGCTAATAGGCAGAACCAGACACAGCAGGTTGATCCGACTGTCTCCTGACAAGTTACAGCCAGACAGAAATGTTATTGCAGCAGCCCGACGTCTGTTAAATATCACACACCGGTTCTGTAGGCGGTGAAACGCGTCTTTTCTGGTTTTGTCCTTTTTATCAGCTGTATTTTTTTTGTAAACTACACTATTCCGCCTCTTACTTAGCCCCTAGTGCTGCTTTTGCTAATGCTACAGTCCTCTTACCGTGTGTTTTACCATTAACACATTATACACATCACATGCATTGAACTCCCATTATTTGTCTTTATTTATTCTTCTAGGTCAGAACATGAATCAAGAAAAACTCGCAAAACTTCAAGCCCAGGTCCGGATAGGAGGAAAGGTAAGACGACACATAGGAAGTCCAGCTTTATTTGGGTTTAGAAAGATGTGAAATTGTGTGATTGGTGACTTTAAACCCGTAAAACACCAGATTCCCACTGGTAAAACTTATATGATGTGATATGTTACCGCAGATCAGGAGAAAGTAAACTGGTGAATAGTGATAAATGATCATAAATATAGTTCTCATTCTCATACTTTCTTTTATATTTCCATTTCTACCTGTCTTTTTCTCTGCACTTGTGTGTTGTTTGTTGTTATATTGTGCTGCTGTCAACTGTGAAATTTCCCCATGGTGGGAACAATATAGTCTTATCTTTAGAGGTAGACCGATATATTGGTCGATATATATAGATTTTTTTTTATATTGGCCTTCATTTTTTTTTTTTTTTTTGATGGCTGATATTTGAACAGTAGTAAAACTGTTATAAGATATTTGATCAGGCACCTGTGTGGGCAGCATTTGAAGTTCAGTAAATGTTATAAGAGTACTATGTGTACGTGTATTAATGATTTTATTTATATTGCTGCATAAAAATCTTAATTATCTGAGCGTTTCAATTGTATTATACGGTCAGTGTGCTTTAAAAAAAGCATCGGCCTTAAATATCAGCCTCAAAATTGAGCTGCATCGGCCTTAGAAAAACTCGTATTGGTCGAGCTCTTATCTAATCTAATCTTGTCATATCTCATATGGCCATTAGTTACTTGCATAACTATGTCAACCAAGTGACATGTAATGTTATTGAATAGATTTAAAGTTGTAAAATATCAGTACCCAAAATGTTGTTAGATTTACTATTAGTTGTTTTCACGTTGTTATGTTTTGTTGCATCTTTTTGGGTTTTTTTTTCCATTGCATCTCATCATTTAAATTTTAGCTTTTCCATTTTGTTCTTGTTTTTTTGTCTTTTTCCTCATTTTATCATGTTATGTCTCTTATATCTGATATCTTTACTCTGTGTTTCACATGACTATGGTGAGGTCAACATTTATAAACTCTCCCAGAGAATATGTTAATTTGTTTTTAACCAGAAAAATTAACTTAAATATTAGTATCGTTCTATATTTTCCTTAAACTATTGGTGATCCAATAAAAAAGAGGCTCACAACCAATAATGGGTCCATGCTTAAATCATTTGAGAACATGTTGTTTTGTTGCCACAGTTCCTCTCATTTACTCAATAACATCTCCCATTGTGTGGGTTTATTATTTTATATCAATGGTGTAAATATTTAACACTTTATACTTGCATAATAAATAAATGTAATAGATGAAAACCGTATGTTATTTATGTCATTGTTTCAGAAAAGCAACAAAATTAGGTAGCTTACCATGTAGCTCAAACACGAGACTTTCACCCACCCAGGAGCCTGGCATTCATCTACTGTGAGAAACCAGAAGTCAAGTATATCTTTTAGACTTTTTTCACTAATTTTCAGTCTTTTTTTATGATTATTTTTCATTTCCAGTTGCAGGTTGGTGAGGTTTAACCAAACACTTTCACAACATTAACCATGTGTCACCAGAAAGCATTGATGGGCCTCTTTCATATTTTCATATTTTGCAAACAAAAATCCTAAGTCTGATCAGGTTGATACTGTCTACTGAGAGTATAAAGATTCTTTGTTTCTTTTTTTGTCAGACACATAAAAAAAGTAGATTTTTGCCTTTACATGTTTTGGTTACACCTGTAGCCTTCCTCAGAAGGGTCACGTGATCAAATCAACTTTTTTTATTACTGTCTGACAAAAAAGAAACAAGGAATCTTCAAAATGCTAAGTTTTCTCTGTTTTGGAATTCTGAAGTGTGAGAGATTTTTTCCCCCCACATTTTTATTTCTGTAATGATTAAATGTTCTGGATTTTGGGCTGGTGTGATCTGTAAGACATTGTGATGTATTACCAACTAAACAAGGATTAAAATGGAGAAGTAACCAGACTGATCAATAATAAAAATAAATTAATTTGGTACTTAATATAATGCAGCTTTTTATTACCTACAGCCTTAGTATTAATACTGTACAATGTCCTGGTGTGTACCTTCATTTTTTCATAATGAAATAATCTCAAAGTACCTAATGACTTATTACATAATGTGAGGCTTTGCAGTGCAGTGGTGAAGTGTTACCCATGTGGATTATTTAACTACACAAACACATGTTCTAGCTCAAACAAAAAACATTTGATCACACCAAATGATAACTCACTTCACTGTGCTGAAGTTCTCAACCAAATGGCAGTGATATGTTCACTAATTTGTGTCTTGAATTGTATATATTAAATTTCATAACTTGTTTCCTTTGTTTTTGTTTCAGGGCTCTGCACGCAGGAAGAAGAAGGTAGTCCACAGAACCGCAACAGCCGATGACAAAAAGCTTCAGAGTTCACTAAAGAAGTTGGCGGTCAACAACATCGCTGGAATCGAAGAGGTAAATGTTTGAATGGGCCATATGAGAACATCCCACCAGTTCAGACCTGAGCATTGTACGGCCCCTGGTCCACATCGGGCCCCGGGTTTACAACTGATGTATGTGTTTGTATGTGTTCATTTGTAGTTGTTGCTGTAATGTATCAGCGACCTGAGGTTTATGAGAGATGAGCTAACCTTTAGTCCTGTCAGCTTCTGTTAAAAAGACTGATTCAGGATGTAGAGTTTTCAGTCAGACATGGATTTACAAGTATTTATTTACTGCAGTCAAAGGTAAAGCCTTATGCTGAGTTTTTGTGGACAGAGATCGCTGTGTTTAATTTACAATTGAATTTAACTGAATCGCTATTATAGGACTACAGATATGTAGACCATGAGTTTAAACAACCCTGAAGATTTGTCAGTTTAGTAAGAACATACGTATTACTAGTTAAGAACATCATTGATGGTGTGACTGAAGACTAATAAAAACAGTCATAACATTAAATGATAAAATAACTGAGTTCGTCTTATTGATCTGGTCCTCCAAAACAGTCCCAACTTCTTATGTGGCCCCTTAGGAAAATTAGTTGCCCACCCCAGCTCTAGTCTGTTCTGACTGGAGCTGCAAACATTTGCTTCTGAGATCCGATGATTTGCACAATTTATTTACCATTTTTTCATCTTGAATAATAATGAATTAACCTTCTTACGGTTTTAAAGACATGAGAAGTAGAATGAGGAGATGTTGAACAGATTCTCATCACATACCGTAGTTGTTGGGAAACATAGATGTAGCATAGAGGGGTCTCTGAATTGGTTCAGAGAATCAGAATACTTTATTCATCCCAGGTGGAAATTATTGTGTGTTGCTTCGTTCAAGTGTAATAAAAAGTAGCAGGAAAGAAATTATCAATACAAAAAAGAATAAATAAATATACATAAAAAAATACTCTATTAAACACAATTAAAGCAGCAATTTGTACAATATGTACTAGACATTATATTATCAATATGTTAATTAAAGACTGGTACCCACTTTTGTAGTAGGAGGTGTGATTAAAGAGGACACTCCATAACATTATTCCATTTTTATAGCAGTTATATAAAGAGCAGAAACGTTTTCAGTCTTTGTCTTGTAAAAGCTCTGAACAAACCACCAGTGAATGCAGCACTGGCTTTTCCAGTTCACTCTTAAAATAAACTGGACAAATTGTACATTTTCTCGACATCTATGAGCAGAGATAGAATATCAGTACTGACAGAATGTTTTGCAAACAATCAATATCAGCAGGAGTTGGCGCCAACAGGAGCCGACAGTTATTATTATTAGGCTTCAGACCTGGGGACGTGGTTCATAAGATAAAAACTGCTCCTACTGAGATTCCTTTTATAGTTGGTTTGATGTTGAGTTCCACATTTATTCAGAAATTGTTTTGAGTTTGATGATCAATAATGGAGATGAATTGTGTATTTATTTATTTATCTCCTTGTCCAGTTTCTGGAGACATACATTTTTTAGTGTCAAAATGTGTCTACAGGGGTGATCTCAGCCGATTCATCAGGTTTTTCATAGCGTGACTGTTTACTTCAAATATAAAGCAGCTGTAGGAAGCAGGTGTGAAAATGAATAAAATGTGTAATTCTTGTGTTTTCAAAAGTATATTGTGTTATTAATGCTTGTATTTTTATGCCTGTTGTTGCATCTGATGTAATAATTTTAAGACATTTATGTTTCAGACTTGTGGTGGGTGAAAAAACAGTTTCACCCACCACAAGTTGCAGTTTAAGATCTAATATTCAGACTTTGGAAAATCAAGAAATTAAGCAAAATTGGCCGAAATTCTCGAAATGTCACAGAGTTGAATTTACAGTGATGCAGAGCTCTCATCCTTTTGGAAAAATCCACCACTCACTGGTTCTGTGGGGGTTTCTTATCATATGGAATCACATACATCTGTTGTGTGTTTAATTCTACTCCATTGGATCATTGGCTGATATAATGGGCATTAATGACTGATGCATCACAAGAGCAATGGTTAACACCTGTCCTTGAAAAGTCAGAAATGTTATCTCTAAAAATATGCCAGACCCTGGAATTATGAGTGTTAATAAATTTACTAAATCAGAAACTACTCATAACGTTGATTAAAATAAAGGTTTAAAGAAAAAGACAAAACTGAGGTAATGATAAAAGATTATTAAGTTTAGACTAGATGAGACCATGAGCCCGTTTACGTGACCATAAAAGTCTGATAACTGTAGGGAGCATTTGTAATCGGGAAATTGTAATAATCAGATCTGACTCGTTTACGTGCACTTAAGAAATATGATAATCGAAGACCCTGGTTCAGAGGCTTCAGAGCATTCTCAGATTTCTTTCAGAGTCCGTACATATGTAGTGATGGTGGACTCAAACTTCTGTTATTGTCTTGTACGTAACTTCTGTTTTTATGATTTTAATTGTGTTTACACATGCGCAGATGTAAAAGAACCAAATAAATCTGCTTAACCTGTACACATGCAGGAAGACATCGGAGTATTGGGGAGAAATCCAGGTGTGTTAATCTGATTTCTCCTAATCAGATAAAACAGATCAGATTATGCGGTTTACATGATTGCTTGAATAATCTGATAACTCCAGAAATCGGACAATGATCAGAGTATTGGTGAGAATGTAAACAGGCTCAGTGGTAGACTCAAACTTCCTGTTGTTCTCTTCTGTTTACATTTGACTACGTAACTTCTGTTTTTATGAGTTTAATTGTGTTTACACATGTGCTGACGTAAAAGAGCCAAATAAATCAGATTAACCTGTATACATGCAGGAATACATCAGAGTATTAAGGAGAAGTCCAGGTGTGTTAATCTGATTTCTCCTAATCAGGTTACTGCTGTTATCTGATAAAATTGATCAGATTATCCTGTTTACATGATCACTTGAATAATCTGAAAACTCCAGAAATCAGATAACGATGGGAGTATTGCTGTGCATGTAAACAGGCTCCATGTCTAACCTGTTGCTCTCTCCTCAGGTGAACATGATTAAAGACGACGGGACTGTGATCCACTTCAACAACCCCAAAGTGCAGGCCTCTCTGTCTGCGAACACCTTCGCCATCACAGGCCACGCTGAGACCAAGCAGCTGACGGAGATGCTCCCGGGCATCCTCAGTCAGCTGGGGGCCGACAGCCTCAGCAGCCTGCGCAAACTGGCCGAACAGTTTCCCCGGCAAGGTGGGTGGAACCTGAACGCCTCACGCCTGTGGTGTTTTATCAGAAGGAGGAAGGGTGCGATATCCACAGCGGTTGTCAAGATTAATTTCATGCTGTTAGAAAAAGGAGAAAGAAAACCCTGTGCACAGCATGTGTGTCCTCACCACCTCAGGATGTTTGTAATGGTTTATAGCAAGAATAAAACAAGAAAGGTGTTTTATTCTGATGGAATGCTTAAGCTCTATCGACACAGGACTATGTGGCGCTTCTGTACAGTATAAGGAAAGTCTGTTTTTACTTGAATTTACTGACATTATTCCACCGTGAGGTTCACCGCTTTCAGATAACTGTTCAAAGATAAGAACACGATCCTGACTGTAGCTGTCAGACTGGTCAACCATCACATTTTACTTTTCTGAAGGATTTACATTTGCTATTTCAGTGAATATCCACACAACTTTGATTTATCATCACCTGTGTATTGTCCTCAACCAGGAAATAGCCTGTAGGAAACAAATATATGTGCATATCCTATCAAATCACAGATGTGTCTATTTGTATTATGATTTCACCTGCTGGGGGTTTGATGATAGAATAGAATGAGGGCTGTCAAAATTAACGCATTAACGCAGATTAATCCATCATCATGATTAATCTGATTAAAAAATTTTAATGCAATTAACTCATCTGTAGCGAAGAATGACTCTGAACGTCTCTGGCAACGCATTTGGGGCAGTTTGTCCGAGTAGAGTTACTGTCGCACATGCGCAAATGGATAGTTGATCCGGTAGTGACAGGCAGCAGGACCAACCGATAAAGATGGAAGACGCTAAACAGCACGTTGGCCCTCATGATGGGAAATTTAGTCCAAAAAAACCAAGACGGAACAGTTGTTTTGTTGAAGGTGTTTAATAAAGACATTAAGTGCACATATATTCCCTTCCTTCTTGAGTCTGTTGCTCATGCAAACAAAAGCGATTAATATAGATTAAAAATGAATGATATTTAATTGTGATTAATCTAAATTAATCCACAGCAACCCTGTGATTAATCTGATTAAAAATTTTAATCATTTGACAGCACTAAATAGAATAAATAACTTTATTGTCGTTCCAAGTAAAAACAGAAATTTCTCTTTTGTCACGGCTGTTACACAAAGTTTAAAAACCAAACCCAGGCATTAAAAACACCCCAACACATTCAAAAACACAGTAAATCAGATAAAATAACAAAAAACACAGTGCAGTCTATTTTATATTGAAATGTAGCTATTGCAGAGGGGATGAAACATTTTTTTGTAAATGTTTTGATGAGATTGTTGCTTATCTGTAATATTAAAATGTTATATTATCAGTTTTTTAATGTGTTTCATAAGCATTTTCACCGACAACATGTCTAAAGTTACAATGTGGTTCACAGAAAATCATGAATGAAATTGTACAAAAAGAGCAGTAAGTTGTGTCAGGATACAATCGAATAAGTTCAGCTGAAGCTCTAATACTTCTCTCCATCTGTTTCTTGGTTCTCAGCTCTCGACAGTAAGGCTCCAAAGGCAGAGGACATTGAGGAAGAGGATGATGATGTTCCAGGTATGAACAACAGCAGGAGTCCAAGTCAGACAGTTGAACGTCACACCCTGGGACCGGTGTTTCTTCTATTTAAAAATCCCCCTTTTTTTTTTTTTTTTGCAGATCTGGTGGAGAACTTCGATGAAGCGTCGAAGAATGAGGCGAACTGACACATGTGACGCTCATGTGCACATGGACTGGACTGCAATGAAAAGAAGAAAACCTTCTCTGGTCATTTTTAAGTCTAGTTATCCAAACATATCAGACAGTAACACCCCCACCACACACACACACACACACACACACACACACACACAAAATCCAGAGACTTTTTATTCTATTACCCAAAGGCCCACGGATCTCAGAGTCAGACTGGCTTGTGCACTTTGTAAAAAAGAAAAACAGAAAATAAGTACTCCCTTCTGGTAAACGGTTAACCCCCTTCACCACATTGTCACTCATGGTCAGGATTCCAGTGCTCATTAAAGCTAGTCTTAAGACTTTTTTGTTTATGAAACAAATAAACGTGATTAACATTTTTTAGATGGTGCTGTGGTCATTGACAGGATGCTTTGAATCTCATTGATTGTCCTATGAGTGTAAATGCAAATGTCCCTGCATAAAACGGGTTCTTTCCTCCATAAGGCTGACTTTGTTGAATCCTTGACATTTCCTCCACTCTGCCAGGCTGTGAATCAGGGAGGCTTTTCATATCTGGCACCGCCACACTGTTGTCTTGGCTTGTACGGTGTCCTGCGGGCTGTGAAGAAAGCAAACTGGGGAGGGACATTTCTGCACACCTCTTGAGTTTCTTCAAAGAGCTGCAGAGAGACACGGGAGAGGAGGGAGATCACACAGAGGGGGGTAGAGAGGCGAAATCATCCCGTCTTTTCGCTGGTGAGCAGGAGCCACAGCTGCTGTAGTCGGATCCAGTCGGACGCAAACGGGATCAAAATGCTGAAGTTCTTCACTGCGCGGGATGACGAGAACGAAAGTCTTTTGGGAGCAATAACTGAGGGTAAGAAACAACGTCGGTCTTAATGGGGTGGGGATGCTTTACTCCCCATTCATTGCCTGTGCGTTACAGGATGCTGATGCTGCGCGTCTGTGTGTTTGTCACAGAAAGATGCTGATACAGCATTTGGCTGCGCGCATAGTCCGCATCATCTCAAACGCATGTGTGTAGAAGTGTGTGTGTTGCGCACATTCGCCTGCAAAAGCAGTCGGTGTGCACACTCCTGAAAACACATAAAAAAATAAAAAAAAAACGTCGGCTCATCTGATGTAAGCGGACGGTGCTGAGTGTCGCATTGCCACCGGCCGCGGCGCTCAAAGCCGATTAAACACTTGCACGTGTGTGGAATGCGTCACTGTCCCGGGAAGCGAGCGTGCGGTGATCCGGAGCGGTGCACCATCACCGCCAGCATCAGCACCATCAATACCGGGTCCGGAAAACATTCACTTTGAAACATGCAGCATCCATGACATGCAGTTTATTCAGTCATAGAAGCCGCGATGCTGTAACATCACTGACCTTTTTCAGGACTTAATCCTTTTTAGTCAAATGTCCGCCCGCTCTAATGTTCCAAATAAATAAATACACGCACACAGTGGGCTGCTTGTGTACATGTTTCATACAAGTGGACGCGGGTCCTGAGTCATAGCTGATCATGAATCACCCTGGATGTGCAGCTCAATGAAACAGCAGCTATGGGAAGGCATTTACCTCTGGTCATTTACTCTAATGGTTATTACGTGACCATCTGTAGTCTTATGTGTAGAGAGGACTGACACCTTAATTGGCTTTAACAGAAACACATTTAGATGACGACGGATCTTATTGCATGAGACTAATTCTACTGTATTTACATCTTATTGCACACTTAGTTATATATTTGTTCATCTGAGGAGAGTATAGACACTGAGGTCATTCATGCATAACAGAATGAGCAAACCATTTCTGCACACATGTAATAAAGGCTTATACTGAAGAACTGGACTTTAGTATAAAACCCAATGAATGCACATCTGTAAATCGCTCCAGCTCACATTCTACACACAGACACTTTACTTCTCCAGGGAAACAGGCTTTGTGTTCTAATCAATTGTTTCTCCAATGGCTGGTGTACATCAATATGTTCCCACACCAAACCTCCTTTTTTTTTTACGCCACCCTGTATGTGATCATTTCAGACAGACCTCTCAAGGGCAACCGAGTGCTAATGCTGCGTTTAGTGATGATGGAAAGCTATGAGGTGATGATATAGATTAAGACATTCTGTTAAATGACCACTTAGCACATGTGAACACAGCGTTTCCTCCTAATGAGTCATTATTAATGAGCATGTGTCTGATGTGTATGTGTATGTATGACAGAAAGACAAAGTAAAGAGGAGGCATTAGTGTTTATTATGACTGTTCTCCCCTTAAAGCAGATGAAGGAGACAATCCATCTCTTCAGGACTCCAAACAGCACTGGCTGAACAGACCATGCCTCCTGGTGCTCAAAGACGGGGATGTGCCCAAACCAGGACTAGGTTGTGGACAAATCAGACCTGAATCCCTGTCTAAAACAGCTTCAGATGCTACAGTCGGTGGACCCTGTGAGCAGAAACCATCTGACCACACAGCCAAAATGCCTTCACCTTCCCACCAACTGGAGAGAAAACCCCAGAAGGTGCTGAAACAGTTGGAGGAAGGCAGCTGCAC
Organism: Apogon talboti; assembly: GCA_037367365.1. NCBI lineage: Eukaryota > Metazoa > Chordata > Actinopteri > Kurtiformes > Apogonidae > Apogon > Apogon talboti. The sequence continues at coordinate 25,224,651 of JAPQRQ010000019.1, read as the reverse complement.
TGTGACCGCCATCTCCACATGGGGCGACAGTTGTTTTGGAGAGCCCTCCAGTCCTCTGGTGCTGAGCCCTGCTGAGGCTGCATGGCCTGAAGAAGAAGAGGCAGCAGTAGACAAGAAACCCCAGGTTCTCCTGTCCAAAGAGGACTCAGTGATTGAAGAGAAAGAACTGGAAGAGAGTGGACTGGAGCAAAGTGAGCAGTCCAGCAGCTCAGAGGTGAATGCGGCCTCCTCTGAGGAGACTAATGGCAGCAGAGGGTCCAGGGAGGCCCAGAACCAGACCAGGTACAACGGACAGGATGAGTCTGATGTCTGTGAAGAGGGGGCGATGGGGGATGCAACCTCTCCTGGGGTTCCTGACAACGAGTGTCCGCCGAGTCCTGTCGGGATTCTGTCCAAGGAGCGAGGCTCTGTCCTGGGGGAGGTAGCTCCTGTGTGGATCCCCGATGCTCAGGCCCAGGTCTGCATGAAGTGTGGAACCAAGTTTACCTTTACCAAGAGAAGGCACCACTGCCGTGCCTGTGGGAAGGTGAGTAAGATCACATCGGTACAATAATGTCCCTATTGTCCCACAGGTCATGTGACTTTTGTAAGTGTTTAATGTCTTTAAACCAGGGGTTCCCAAACTCTTTCAGCTCAAGACTAAAAGTAGAACATTGGAGTCTCCTCAGGGCCCACACTTACCTTAACGTCTGTGGTTTTGCTGACTCTTCCACTGTCAAAGCAATTGTGAATAAATTTGAGTCTGACAAACCCCCAAGGCAGGGACAGAACATCCAAATGTCAGTCAGCGACAATACTGACAAGTAATGCAAGCTGGCAAATAACACCTCACCAACATTAAATTAAAATATAGGGTGAATTGTCCTAATGTGGGACATTTAAGCTTTACATTATTATTATTATTATTGTTATTATTATTATTATTATTATTATTATTATTACATGTTGGCTTAACATTGTAATATACTATAGAAGTCCAAAATACAAAAAATGTTCCACATTAGGGCAATCCACCCTACACATAAAACACAGGTGACTATCTTTTCCACCACCAAAACAGTAGGTGTGCTTCTATTCACAAGTTCAACTGACACATAAAAAAAGATAATGCACAAAAATGTTTGCGCTTGGTAGAGCTGGAAAAGTTGATGCAATGATTAAAGCTAAATGTGAATAAGTTCCATGAAAACAGTCTTGATTTATTATAGTTCAACCAGTGAAGCAAAACATGACTTCTACTATTTTAATTAAGAAAATGTATTCCTTTATTGTATCATTTTAATGTATTTAACTCTCCAAAACAACAGGTCTATGACATTTTGGGCCCTGACCCTAAGCTTGTGAGATATTGCTCAAAAAATGTTTGATTTTTTGCTTCAATTTTTGATTCACATTTATTGAGTTAGTGGGTAAACATGTCCATATATGGTCACTTCTGGTTCTATAAAGCCAAAATAACAACAGCTAAGACACAAATTCAAGCCTCACAGCAACAGGTCACAAAACAAATGGTGACATAACAGTAGCTCTGGCCACTTCTTAAATACTCTGTTATTTATGTTCCATATGTATATATTTGTGTTGTAGTTGTTTTGGATGATCCCAAGGTCACTATAATGTGCAATTTTTTCATCCTCTACTTTGAGACCTTAAACACAACACACAACATAGAAGTGGACCAAACACATAACAGTCTGGACATCAGCCTTCTCAGCTGTGTCTGTTGGTGTGTGTTCTCTATTCATGTTCTTTCAATTGAGAATGACCTTCGAAGCAAATGACATTTTATTGTAGCTCATTGAAAATGACACAGAGGAGAATGTGTCTGAGACAGAGGAGAATACTGAAGAGGACTGTGATGATGAGGCATCGTCCTCTGATGAGAACCAGACCCTGAGTGCTGTCACACTGTCGTGACGTAAACATAAAGTACCTGATGCATGAACTTGGGTAACTATATTAACAGGACGGTTCCTACCAGGACTGTTTGTAGCAGTGACGTATGGTCATCACAAAAAGAAAAAAAATAAACAAAACAAAGCAAATAATGATAAAATAAATGTTAATATTGTCTACTGATCTGTTCTATAAATGTATTTTCTAAGTGATTCCAATAATTTTGATACATTTTAAATTCAAAATTGCGTAATTTACACATTTCCCGTTCAAATACAGAGAAGAGACGGTCACATGGTGTGGCAGCAGGAGCTGAGCCTCACCTGGGATTGCATAATCCTTGGCAAACTGTGCCTCATCCCATGCGCTTAGAGTGTGTGGCTGTCTCTCTGTATATTGCCAATAAAATGGTTTCAAACACTTTGATTATATGCCCTGACTGTCCATAATCTGGATAATGTATGTGTTGTAACTTCTTTACTA
>JAPQRQ010000019.1:25187798-25216137 GCA_037367365.1 Apogon talboti | reverse complement strand
GGGGGGTCACAGCCCCCATTAACCGTGAAGTGTGAGGGTTCACTGTATATTATTTTGCCAGTGGGTAAACTTAATTAATTCATTTATTTATTACAAATTTATTATAAAATTATTACAAACAGTTATTCAAATCAACAATTGATCAACAAATACATTCTGTAATAGGACACCCCAGAAGCAGTCCTCAGCTTATAAATGGGGGCCCTTAACCATGTAGTAAAAGACACATTTTACATTATAATCTTTAAGACATCAAATAACTACACAAACATATTTATAGCCTTTTTTTTTAGAAAAAAAATGGTGGTACAAACATGGAATAAAATGGTTGTTGTTTAAAATAGAAAAAAAACACTAAAGGAAACTACTTAATGAGTTTACAATACAAGTCACTTTAATGGTCAGGTTTTCTAAAACAGCACAAATTAGAGCACAAGGGCAAAATCCAGAAGAAGCACCTAAGGGAGTAGACCTGTGCTGCTCTACTAAAACCAGCACAAATTAGCACAGAGTCAGAATGAGCAAAGACACACCCGAAGCACAACAACACAACAGCTTATTACTGTAATGTGACAAACACAGCGTATGTTTCTGTCTGGAAACAGCATCACAGGCCACAGAGTGGTAACAGTAGGCTTTCTGGATGAATGCAGCCTGGTCTACAATAGTGGCCTTAAAATACTTTCCTAATGTGGCGTCATTGTTGTGTCCATTTGTTCCCTTTGTATTGTCTTTGGCTCAATGCTTTTGGAAGCTGACAAAGCAGTTCTTCTCAGCAGTGAAGTAGATAAGTGTAACACTTGGTCTACTGATGCAGACATGATGGAGTTTCTTTATTATTTAGACTGCAGTATTGAATGTGTCAGGAGATAACTGTAGAGGCCCTATGCTCCACAAGGAGGAAAGAGCACTAACTAACTCATTATTGAATGTATCATTAGGGAAATTTATCATATCCTCCTGACACCGAGCAATGCATTTTTGTCCTCTGTAGGGGACAAGAGTTTCACAGTTTTATTGAAAAAATATTAAAAAATAAATGCTGTCCACTGCAAAGGACATTCCATAAAAATGTTAAAAATGCATCTGAAAAAACTGTCACATCGTGCTGTTTACAATAAAGGTAATTATGTAATGTGAACAAAAACAAAACAAAACTTGTACTTTCCTGGGTGTCAGGAGGATAAAACTAAAATGTGATGACCATATGCTTTCGAGTTGTGTATAAACCAAATGCACACTCCTGCAATTGCACCAGAGTGGCAGAATTTCATGGTAAAATGTATTATTAAAAAAAAAAATCAGGAAATCAGGAAAAATCCTTATATAATATGATATTAAAATGTCTTTTCCCAGAGAACAACATTGTCACAAAGATAACTAAAGACACAGCAATTTTTCATTGATTACACATGTAAGCTACAATACAATATCCTGTAAGATACAATAAAATACAAGTTACAGAAATGATTCTAGTGTAAATGATCACACCCACTAAGAGTATCATCCTCTTGAGCTTCTAAAATACACAATATTACCTGTAGGTAACATTTCGTTATTCTCATAGCATAATTGCCTAAGTCATATTTTTGGCCACATTGTGATATCTGCATCCAAATACTGTATATGACTTAGGTAATTATATTATGAGGCTAACAATTTGTATTTTAAATAATATGACAACAACAACAACAATATAAAATATAACTTAATTCACCAGTTTTTGTAAATCAAAATTCTTTCTTGATCAAAAAAAAAAAAGCTGGTTCAAAGCCAGAATGTACCTAAATCTTGTGTCTAAGGCCATTTTAATGCTGTTATTGGTTTCCTTTAGGACCCACAACTCTTATATATAATATTTCTATGCATATAGTGTACATGTAATCAGTCAAAAACAGATGTGATTCCTCTCATTTCCATTCTATTTCCAGGACTTTAGGAATTACCGTTACAGCCTGCCGATGGTACCCGGGCTCATTGTGGACCTGGAGGCTCAGAGGACCTGCATAAAGATACCCACCAGTGGTTACAATGAGGTGAGACTGAAGTCTGAGTGCTCCTCAGTTAACCCTTCAGTTATTGTCATCGGTCTTAATGGATCCCTCTCCGTCCGGCAGCTCATGAAGGCTTTGACTAAGTCCAATGAACATGTGCTGGCCATAGGGGCGTGCTTCAACGAGACCGCGGACTCCCACCTCATCTGTGTGCAAGGAGATGATGGCCAGTATCAGACCCAGGCCATCAGCATCCACAACCAGCCACGCAAAGGTACAGGATCACAGCTCGATTATGTTCTGTAACTTAGTACAGGATCACACTCCACATAAAAAAAAAAAAAAAAAAAAATGCATTGGGAGAAGTTTGCCCTCAGGCTTGTCTGCAAGGAAGGCTTTTCTGTACCTTTTTAACCCAAACTGTGATCTTGTCATAAACCTAAACACATATTTTGTTTCTTGAACCAACAACTACATTTTTTGATGCCTGAATTTCACCGATACCTGAATTAAAACTGAAAATACCAAGTCTAAAAATCCTAGTATCCCTCTAGATGCAAATCCTAATCTCCTGCAGGACTGTGCTGTGTACAACCTATTCATGAACAGGGACCGGCTCCACCTGTGGACTTCAAGACTCTTTATAATGGAACAAGCCTTTGCTGTCATTGTGCTGTGGAGCAGGGTCACATAATGTTAAGAAATTAGTCTGGCTCATTCTTCAAACACAACAGTCCAGTTCAGATAAATAAATCGAAGGTTCTGGGTTGACTTCATCTCAAGGTGCATGGAGGAAAAAAAAACCTACAGCTGCAGAGTTCAATCCCAGGGTGCATGTCACTTAATCAGCTGCTATAGTGGTTCGCTGGTATTATATGATAAGACGTACATGTATGTATCCCGTAAAAGTATTTTTTTAAATATTATTTTTAATGGTATTTTTGCATACTACATATTTTATAATATATATGACAAATACAGTATTTTGGTTTTACAAAAAATGTCCTTTAATATTTTTTTTTAATCTTAGTGTCTTTTATGTTAAACTCTTTTAATGTCACATCAAATATGCACAACTCTTCCTAAAAAAACACGTTAGATAGATAGATAGAGAGAGAGAGGGAGATAGATAGAGAGATGGAGAGAGAGAAGGGGTATAGATAGATAGATAGATAGATAGATAGATAGATAGATAGATAGATAGATAGATAGATAGATAGATAGATAGATAGATCAGTGATATTATTGGACAGTAAATGTAATGATATATATTGTCAACATATGGTAGAGGGTCAGTGGTTTTTCTTGTTGTATTAATTACTCCTTTAATGAGCCTTTATGTCTGCGGGTTCACCACACTGTCATTTACTGTTGTACCTGACTTCACCAAGCTTCTCTGCCAGAAACCCCCCTCCCTGTATCAAAGGACATCCAAGGATTCGACTGGTTTGTTGTGGTTTGTAGAGCTAAGAGGTGTAATTAAACTTCTATGGCACTAGATGGCGCCATGTAGTAGTTATTTTCATTTATCTATACAGAAGTGGCAGGTTTAACTTCACTCAATCAGTCTGATGATAATTTCTGTGTTTTGTTGCAGTGACCGGATCGTGCTTTTTTATATTCAGCAGTGCACTGAAAGCATCTGCAGGATACCTCGCCAAGTCCAGCATCGTAGAAGGTAAGTTGTCCCCTCAGTGGGCAGTCAGGTGGACTTTGACCTCAACGCTTGCAGTTTGTTTTAGTGCCTGTAAACGCCCCTGCTTCACAACTGGTTTATTCAGAACGTGTTGATCTTTGTATGTGTGTGTCTGTGTACATTCTAACAGACTGTTTGTCTAGGCATGTCTACATGTTGATGAGTGTGTGTGTGTGTGCGTGAGCGTGGGTGTGTGTGTGCGTGTGTGTGTGTGTCTCCCTGTTGCTGTCTGTTTGTGTGTGTTGCTCCTGTATCGCTGTCCCTCTCCCCCAGATGGGCTAATGGTGCAGATCACCGTGGAAACCATGGCGGAGCTGCGCCGGTCGCTACGGGAGATGAAAGACTACATTGTCACCTGTGGACGGTTTGACCAATCAGACAGTCAGGAGCTTGTTTGTGTACAGTGGGTGGAGGAGAAATGCACCGTGAATAAGGGGTGAGTGTATCCATCTGTGTAACCTTCAGAATGAGGCTCAGTCAAACACAGCCTGTGTATTTAAGTCATGATACTCTGTGATTGGTGCTGTGTGATGTGAAACATTGTGCAGCCATGAGGGCCAACTTATAAAAGACCACCTGATTTAACTTTTTTGTCTCTTTAATAACATATCAATGTCTAAATAATGTGTATATCCTCAGAGTAATAAGCCCCATTGATGGTAAATCCATGGAGTCTGTTAGCAGCAAGAAGCTCTTCCAGAAGTCAGAATACAAAGAGAATGGGAAGATCATCCGCTGGACTGAAGTAGGTTTGACAACCGGCTCAAAAACAATAAAACGTCCATTTGAAACCCCGTCCTACCTGTACATGACTGTCTCAATCAATCAGTCAACCAATCAATCAATCCATCCAATTTTATTTATATAGTGTCACATCATAATAAAAGTTATCTCATGATACTTTACATTTAGAGCTGGTCTAAAACAGACTCTTAAGCCAATTCACAGACACCAACAGAATCCTACAGGAGTAAACACTTGGTGACAGTGGAAGGAGAAACTTCCTTTAACAGACAGAAACCTGGAGCAGACCCTGACTCTGGAGGATGGACACCTGAAAAGACCAGTTAGGGTTAAAGAGAGAGGGTTAAAGAGAGAGAGAGAGAGGGGGTTAAAGGGAGAGAGAGAGAGAGAGAGAGAGAGAGGGTTAAAGGGAGAGAGAGAGAGACAGAGAGAGAGAGAGAGAGAGAGAGGGTTAAAGAGAGAGAGAGAGAGAGAGGGTTAAAGGGAGAGAGAGAGAGAGAGAGAGTTAAAGACAGAGAGAGAGAGATTTGGGAAGGGGGGAGACACATGGATGCACAACAAACTCAACAATGGTGACTTCCAAATGAATCTTTCATTATATTTAACCTTTACAAACTGATTTATCATCATTTATTATCATCCTCTACATTTTGCATTTTTAAGTGAAAATTTCAATTTACTGATTATGTAGATCTTCCGTGTAGAGTAAACTCAGTGGTTATTACTGTATACCAAAACAGAAAATTGAAGAAAACTGTCGTTTTCAGCAAAATATATAATTAACTGAATGTTAAAATAAGTGTTTACAACCGTACTCATTTATTTAATTGGTGAATCAATTGCAGAGGATAATGTTGTTTAGCTACAAAATCTCTGAATGTCCAAATAAGACACGTCTTATCCTACTGAAATGCTGAGAATCTGCATTTTACCTAATTCATTTTAATGCATTGATCAGATTAGTGGTTCAAAAATCATGAAACATTTTAGAACAGTAGACAGCTTTAAACAAAAAAATATTTTGTAAAATATGTTTAAAATCACATATTTATGAACTACCTAACTCTGAAAAGTAAGACTAGGATGAACTAAGTAAATAAATGAAGATTATAGATAGTTGTAACAAACATTACGCTGAACACATTTTAATCATTTATTGATTACATTTTAGCAAACTCATCAATAACTGTTAAAAACTAGAACTGCTGTTACTAGTATAACTACCAATAACTAGTACAAATACCCATAACTGTTAGTACTACTACTCCAAATACAAGTACTAATAGTGGATATACTACTACTGCAGCTGTTAGTACCAATAATAGAAACACTATCCCAACTGTGTGGATCAATATTTTAAATATGTCTGTTCTGTGTTGTCCAGCTCTTCTTTTTACAAAGGGGGGATCATCCTAAAGGAGAAGTGACCGACTCTGCTGAACACAACCGGCTGACCGAGCGGATCGCCCGGGCCTTTTGCCTGGCGCTGTGTCCTCACCTCAAACTGCTGAAGGAGGATGGCATGGCCAAGCTCGGCCTGCGGGTCACTTTTGACCCTCAAGAGGTCAGCAGCAAAGTCAGATTAATGCATCGGGGGTTAAGTTACACCGACCTGTTGTTGCAGATGTATAAGAGCTTTTTAAACACCAGGTATCAGGTGTTGTCTATTCTGTCTGGAGTAGAACAGAGAGGGTACCAAAACAGGTGGGTAACACTTTAAGAGATGAAACTGCATCAAAAGGAAAACTGACACTCAAAACAAGCCAAAAATATGAAAGAAAAACTTAAGTAAAGAGTTAGCTCAAAATTTGTCAGGTTCACTTCCTGTTATTTTATGTAAAGTAGAACATTTCTCTAATTTATTTATGAAATAAATGTATTCTATAGGTTAATGTTCCAGACATCAATGAATTATGTTGTTCTTGGTGATCACAAGCCATTTTTTTTTAGTTTAGGAATACATTGAAATATATTTGTATTGCATCACATGATTATTTGATTTTAAAATAAAGATGTAATGTAATATACATTTAAAACACTATATTGTGCTGTGTGCTAATGCTAATGCTAATGCCAGGTACTGAGTGTGTGTAAGGATGAAAAATAAAATATAGAGACTGAATTTACCTACAGGGACAATAAAACAAGTTAACCTTTAAAACTACATAATAAAATAACATATAACGATCATTTCATTTACATAAAATAATTTATGAGTACAAAGTCTATATTTGTTCATAAAATAAGGAAAGATGTAAATAATGTCTTGTGTTATCTAATGAATACCTGTAATATTAACCTGTGTTGTGTGTGTTGAAGAGATACACAGACTGATTTTTATTCAACATGTAAGAAAATCAAAATTAAAATATAGATTTGCAATGAACAAAAATAAAAGGTTGAATATCTAAAATGAATGATGAAATGAATATTGATAAAGAAAATAACGGTTCATGTTAGTTTCCTGTTGAAGGCAGGCGTGTATCATGTTAGTGACTGTTGTGATACACAGCTGGGATGTTTATAATAGTAGCTACTGGGTGTGACTTCAACATAATGAGCGGTGTGTTTTGTCTTGCCAGGTGGGATTTGTGGCTGGGAGTAACGGGCAGCCCCTCCCAGCTCAGTACCTCAACGCCCTGGACAGCGTGCTCATCCCTGTCATACACAGCAGGGGACGCAAAAGAAGCGACGAGCCCATCGTCATGGAGCTCATCTTTTACATCCTGGAGAACATCACTTAAACCGCACGCCTCCTGGTTCCATGGTTTTAACCCTGACCACAACTCTGTCTCCAACACTTCTCATCGGAGCTGCCATCGGTTTCAGGGCAATAAAAGCAGCGCATTTAAAAAGGGCCAGCCAGACCACATCCAGGGTCTGCATCATGTCATCCTCCACTCATGAGTAGAGAGATATCAGCCTGGTATCACCCTGCCCTGCAAAAGACAATCTGGATACGCATGAATCGAATCTAATGAAGGACCAGTAGATCAGGGCGCAGTATTGCACTGTAGTAGCAAACTCCATAGCTTAATCTCATTCCCAAAACAATGTTCAATACCTTTAACGTGGGAGCCTGATTCAGCCCCACAAACCTTAACGCAAAGAGAAAAGAGAATGACTTGAAGTACTGTATGAAGTAGATTTGTAGCAAATTTATTGCACACTGAATGAATGCCTAAGAATGTTTTCATACTGGATGTATTTTAACTGATTGCTTATGAATTGCATTGACAGCCTGGAATTAAAACTTGCAACGATGACTGAATCACTGCCTCCCAAGTTCATTCCCTCAGATCCTCTGGTATCATTTTTGTTCTTAACTCGTAAAGACCCAGAGCTATTTTTGTGGCGACTTCGAAATGAACCTTTTAATACTATTAACATTTCTGAAGTGATTTATCATCATCATCATCATCATCATGAAAATCAGGTATTTTTAATTTACTATGTAGATCTTCAGTGTAAACTCAGTGGTTATATCAAAAAGAGAAAACTGACGAAAAACTGTCATTTTCAGCAAAATATATAATTAACTGAAAGTTAAAATAAGTGTTTCCAACCAGTGTCATTTGTTTTATTGGTGAATAAATTGCAGAGGATAATGTTGTTTGAAGTCTGAATGTCCAAAGAAGACATGTCTTATGCTACTGAAATGCTGAAAAACTGCATTTTACCTGATTTATTTAATGTATTGATCAGATTAGTGGTTCAAAAATTATGGAACATTTTAGATCAGTAGATGCTGGTGGCTGTTTAGGTCTTTGAGGGTAATGGCACGCAATGCTACTTTAGAGGGAAATATTATACATCTTAGTTCACTATAGAGTATTTGCTTAATATTTATGTGTTCTGACAGAAGGTTTTAAACAAAACAACATTGTTTGTAAAATGTGTAAAGTCAGACATTTATGAACTACTTAACTTTTAAAGGTTGTAACTGACAGTTGCAACAAATATTACACTGAATATATTTTAATATCAATATTCCATAGTTTTCATTTATTGATTAAATTGTAACCAATTTTAGTAGGAAAAAATAACTATATAATGCTGAGTAGATTTTTAGAACAAAAATTTAAAAAGTTAACTAATTTTGCTCACTTTACAGCAATATTTTAGAAGGAAAATATTATTTGACAAGTAAATAATGATAAACGATACTTTGATGATTGGTAAACAGCTGGTGTAATCTATTTTTCATTGCTTTCATCTATTATATCATTTTAACAAATACAGAATAGTGCATAATGTTGAATACGAACATATACATTTCTTGAAAAATACTTCAAATGAACACACATTTACTTGCAAAATTTAGTTATGTTGAATATTTAGGTTGCATGATATTACATCTGATATAATTAAATGTATTTAATTCATATCATACACCTTTTAATTTATTTAGTATGGCACCGAGTTGCCATAAGTTAATTAACCACTGGCCATATTTTCATGGGATAGATCAAACTCAATTAGCTACTTATGAATTAAGTTTTTTTTAACAATATTTAAAAAGTCACACTGCACAGCTAAATCAGTGAAAATGAGAGAATTCATATAATACAATGGCCATTGCACTGCAAAGTAAATAATTCAGAACTGATAAAGTGATGCTGATGACAGTGACATTAAAAAGTCCACATCACTCATGTCACACATCTTTATAAACAAATGTGGCTTAAATGACAGATGCATTTCAAAATAATAGAAGACGTCTGATACTAGACCAGTGGTTTATGCATCAGGAACCCATTTGCAAAATAAATTATCGTTGTACATTTGAGTAACTCATAAAACTGACCCACTTGTGACCCTAATGAACCGGCCTCTGGCTGAGTAAGTGGGTGCAGATCCGGTCTGCAGGACGCCTCCTCCTGCCTCTCATGATGAAATCGTTTTGAACAAAGCAGAATGGGTCCCTTGTTCGCCTCCTACTTTCTCCACATTCTTGAGATAGCGAAGGCAAGATGCACAAGCAAGCAAATATTTTTCATCTTTGTTGCAACTTAACAATGTCAGTCTTATTTCCAAGACTTGACAGCTGTGAGTGAAAGAACGTTACAGTAAGTTATCGGTTTCATTCTAGTGTAAAGCTGGTGAAAATACAAAAAACTGACACAAAATGTACAAGATAATTTAAAATGGACTTTATTGGCATTTTAATTTTAAATACACAATGTAACAAAATTTAGAAAGTCTAAAGCATACCAATACAATTAGTTTTTGTCTGTTGTAAAACTATTTACAGAAAGTATTTTCAAGTTTGATAGAAACTGTACAGTCATCTGTCCACAGGGGGGGCAGGAGGACATGGGGGTCAGATAAGTAGTGAGGGAAGGAGGGTGTAAGGCCACCGTTGTGATACTGAACTAAGAGGTTGTTTGTAACATCAGCGAAGATAACATGTAGGTCAAAACATCTTCTCTTCATACATTGTGTTCCATAGATGGTTCCCCAACGCAAAGAAACAAACCAACAAACCAACCAAAAGTGGGCCCCCACTGTGGAAATCATTGACCACGTCATTTCCCCATGTTTTATAATTACATCTAAAAACAGGAAAAGAAACACAGCCAAAATCATCTTTGGAATCCATTTCAACAGGTTCTCAAGGTCATTCTTCTTGGGTGTTTCCTTCCAGAGGCCCTAGGCCTTCTTCATTTTGCCCATGTGAGTGCTGCCGTTCTCGTGGTGGGCAGAGCCGTTGCTGGTGCCGTTGGTGGCTCCGTGGCTGATGCCGTTCTCGTGGTGTTTGCCGTTGGTATAGACCGCCGTGCCGTTCTGACACGGCTTGGCGCCCTGTTTTGGCAACCGTTTTCCTTTCACATAAGCCTGGATCCAGAAGTTGGAGAACAGCACAAAGAAGAAGGTTCCGTACATCCAGATGAGGTGGAGGATGACGGGGAACTGGTAGTCGCAGCTGTCCATGAAGTAATACTGGGTGGCATGGAGAGAAACCAGCACAAACTGGGTCTGTGTGAAGAAGAACAACGGCTCAGCACTTATCCAACAGTGAAGGAAAGGTTCATTCAAGGGCTGCACGATTTTGGCCAAAAATAAAATCCACATTTTTTCCTCTAAAAACTTGATTTTTGTGTAAAACTACAAAAGACAACAGAAGTCGCCATGTCGTTTTCATGTGCAGCCCCCAGTGCAACACACTGCTCCCACTTTGGTGTGTGATGATGTTTGAGGTGCTGAAATAAGTTGGTTGTGCTGCTGTCAGATACCGCCTTCAGGCAGTTTGCAGCGAAGAATGGTTTGGTCTTCATCAGAAACTTTCGAAGCCACACCAATTCCACACAACCGACAATCTGTTGCTATTTTTAGCCACGAACTTCTCACTCTCCTTAGCAAACGCAATTATTGTACTGTGTGTGTAGACCAAAGACTGTGGAGTCCGCTCTCACAGTTAGGAGGAGGAGGGGCCTACGGTAGCCTGGAGGCACGCAGCCCGGACACTGGAGAGAGGTGAAATTCGATTGGACAATTACCCTTTCTTAAACATCGTCCTAATTAAATAATTTGATTTAAAATCGATTAATCATGCAGCCCTAGTTCATTCTGAGATTTAACAGGTTACAGATGACTAATTATCCTGTAAAACATGTAATTAGTAATGTTACTAAAAACCTGTCACAATTATTCCATAATCACCATGTTACAATTATTGAACTCAACTGCGAGTATTTGGAAACTAATGATAATCACAACTCAAAGTGCTGGAAACATGACATTTCCACATCAGTTTTGGTATCAATAATGTGTATATGAATAAAATACAGTTAGGCTTATACTGTACTAGTGGAATAAAATTACATTAAAATCATAATTTCGTTCATAGTCAGTGACAATAACGGGTGATTAAAAAAAAAACAAAAAACCCTCAAGCCTGAAAATGTTTCTTCAGGTCGGGTCATGAGGAACGGGTTGTTGGTGGGCCTACATCCAGCAATTCGCAGGTCTGCATAGGAGCAAATTAAGAAATTATGGGCCCCTGAGCAATAAGGTCTTATGGCCCCTCAACCACCCAACTCACACTGAATATACATCATGTAAAGGGGGGCTTCAGGGGGCCCTCCCCCAAGAAAAATTAGAAAATTATAGCACCTAAAGAGCCTTTTCATGCAATTTCACATGGAAACTACATGTTTGAGTATTGCACAAATAGAATGTAATTCTGCTCATTAATCCACCATCTGCATCAGGAAGCATGGGCTGAGCTTTCAACGGTGTTGTAATAATGCTTGGTTTGGGCTTTCACTTCCCCATAAATAAGAAGTCGGGCCAAAACAACATTAATACATATAAACTTATGTCTTTACTGCTGTTTAATTCACATTGGACAACTAACTCTATATCTAGAATCATTTTGAACAAAATTAACACATTTTCAAAATGTACAAGTCCTGTTTTGAACATGTCTTTTCGCAGAGCCAGGCTTCAGATTATACTACAGACATATCACAACAGATCATAAGGTGCCAATAATACTCCATGTGACAACCATATTGTGCTTACACAAGAGTGGAGAGTGACACATGAGAAGAGCGCATTTTTGTCTTCTGCTAATTTTTTTGCAGCGCCTCACAATGGGCTGGGACAGAGTGAATGCCAAATAGTGTTCTGCTAAGAATGAACAGATGCAAATTTTCGATCGGTTATCAAAGACGGATATATCATGTGGTGGCTATCGCTCCAGGTAACCGGGTAACGTGACGCAGCTCTATGGCTAGGGTCAGCTTCATGCCGTCAAAGTGTTTTTTACCGCTTGTCGTATATTTCAATGTGTGCGAGCATAATGTACAAAAACAAACACCTGGTTGTCTTAATTTTTTGCCGTAAGGCTTTCCATCCATTCCCACCTCCTCTATCCACGCCATTTATTCTTCAGTCCTGTCAACCTGCAGGACGTCTTCACCAGTCTTCATCTGCTTGCCTTCCATCTCTACGAGCGTCACCACATGCAGTTGGCTACTCTGAAGTTGTTCTGAACCAGTTTGTTCGTCTCCACAAGACCTGCCCCCTCTCTACTACTGATTGGCTAGTAGCTGTAATTGGACTTCTTGGAAGCGAAAGTCATTGGTTGAGAGCAAGAGGTTTATCAAAGCTCAGGTTGGAGCCCTTGATATTGTACTGGCTCTGATCTTTTTTGCACGCGTGATACATATTCTGCATTCACCCCCCCACTTGCTGATCAATCCTATCACCGATGCAATAAATGTACTTCAAGATAGTGACAGCCATGAGTATCCACTTTATTAGTTCAAGGAAGACCAACTCTTTACATGCGATTGCTTTTCTAGCAAGTGGTCTAAAATGGGTCCTACAAACATAATGTTAGCCTTATAACATAATTGCCTGAGTCATATTTTTGGCCAAATTGTGATATCTGCATAAAATGAAGCAGCAGTATTAGGAAAGTAAAGTTACGCAGATATGACAATTTGACCAAGAATATGACTCAGGCAGTTATGCTACAAGGCCAACGATATGTAAAAACATAAAATATAGACCAATAATACGTGCTCAAGTCTGAGCCCTTTTCTGACTTCAGGAGAAAAATTTAGATGCGACAGCTTTGTAATCAGCAACATTCTGAACTGCAACTGTAACTGTGTTTTTCCTAGGTAAATATAACTCATAACTGTTGAATTATTGTTTAATTTAATAGCAAAATCCATTTTTCACAGATAGATTATCCCTAACAGTGCAATTAAATATGAAAAAAAGAATAATTTTGGAATACTATATGGTCAGCTGTGCATTACTGGGACATAAATAATAAAACTGTCGTGTACACATACCAGCTGAATGGCAGTCATGTATTTCTTCCACCACAGGAACTTCTGGAAGCGGGGTCCAGCGGCAGCGAGGCCATAGTAGAAATACATGATAACGTGGACGGAGGAATTCACCATGGCGTGGAAAGATCCCATTCCACCTGAAGTAATAACCAGGAACCGCATGGTCAGCCAGAGACATTGTCAGTACCAGGATGTAAAAATACAGAAGTTGCAGAGTTTTTACTGCCAGAGTCTTAGTTAATCATTTTCTTTTTACTAAACAGTAGTGTGCATTTGACAGCTCGTCTGCATAACCTCTGTGAACAACCCCGTTATCACGACACACAATCTATGTGTACAAGTGTGGTATGCAGGATGATGTTACTATGTACTAACCCCCCTAAGCTGTTCTGTCCTTTTCTCCAGTAATCATTTTCTAACTGTTTAACAAGTCAATTCAAGACTGAGTTAATGTGTACTCACCGGGAGCGTAGCCGACGCCCCACCACCAGGTCCAGGGCATGAAGGAGTGGTGGAAGATGTGAAGGAAGGTGATCTGGCCGTGCTTTTTCCTCAACACAAAGAAAATCTACAAAAAAGGAGGTGTTCAGGTAAGCTCAGGTCTAGCTGCATTAATGAAAAACTCAACCTGACCAACACACACTGTGCAGAAAATACCACTCACCGTGTCCATAAGCTCAATAATCTTAGAAAACCAGAACAGCCAAGCCACTTGGACCATCTGAGGAAGAATACAGGCTTGTGTTAATAGAAACAAACTGCAACAAATGCAAAGTACTTAATAAAGCTGTAAATGACTGGGTCTTACTCGTAGTGCTTGAGGGCTGTTGGACGTATCGATTGCGTCGCATCGCCAAGTGTACGTTGTGGCCCAACCAGACATCATGAACTATATGACAGGAACATTTGGATTTAGTTTTGCTCTAAACCAGGGGTGGGCAATCCTGGTCCTCAAGGGCCGCTGTCCTGCATGTTTTAGATATTTCCCTCTTCAAGCACACCTGGTTCAATTAATGATCAGCTCATCACCAAGTTCTGCAGAAGCCTGTTAACGACGTAATGGCGTTCAGGTGTGCTAGAAGAGAGAAATATCTAAAACATGCAGGGACACCGGCCCTCGAGGACCAGGATTGCCCACCCCTGGTCTAAACACTCAGAAACATTAGCTGTCTCTCCTAACAAAAAGTATTCTGATAAATACAGGTGGTCAAAAACTAACTGCCATTTAACTGTTGGTTCAAGAGCTCAAGTGTTTTACAATTTGGATAAAAACAAAATATAAGACACTTAAATAGAGACACTTACTTCATAGACAATGTATATAGACAGCCCCACTAGTAAGAAGTTGTACACTATCATGGCTTCTTTTAGCTGGAAGGGCTTGCGA
This sequence comes from Apogon talboti, assembly GCA_037367365.1. Taxonomy (NCBI): domain Eukaryota; kingdom Metazoa; phylum Chordata; class Actinopteri; order Kurtiformes; family Apogonidae; genus Apogon; species Apogon talboti. Next base: position 25,201,503 of record JAPQRQ010000019.1, on the reverse strand, counting down.
TTGGCCATTATGCGTGGTCCCAGGTACAGTACAAAGAACAGGTAGCACAGCAATATTAAAGTCATGGGAATAGGACTCTGCATCAGCAGGTGAGACCTCAGCCGTGGATCTATGGGGGCGAGAGGATAGTATGATGTTAAAATAACAACAAAAATTAAAAAAAAAAAAAAAGAGAATTTTGGATTTTGTTGGGTAAATCCCATACCAATTCCCGCCACGAGGTAGTCATAGATATCCAAGGCGTGTGAGCCCATCTCCTTAATCTCCTGAAGCATCTTTGCTGCCTGGTATGTCTACGACCCAAATACCTGCAACAAATAGTCGATTAGTTTGACTGTTTAAAACCTGATGCAACACCTGGGCCCCAGTCAAATGGTAATACTTATACAAATAGGGAATTATTCAATGGCAGTCGTCTGGTTGCGGTCCTCTGAACATGTAAAAACGTTGCTCCTGTTTTGACTCATTTCTTCTGGAATCATAACACTGTGAACCAGATCTTCACATTAATAATAGTCAGTATAATAAGTTACAGTATTGCACATCTTCATATTTTGTGGAAAGTGATGGGAACCAAGAGACTAACTCTTGGTAAATGCAATACTGGCTTTTAAGTTAGATGCATTTAAAAGATAATCCACAGAATGTTTTTTACAAATTGATAAGATCATTGGACAGTTATTTGCATTATTTATCATGCTTCACACATAGGGAAAAACAGCTGTAGAAGTGATAATTATTACACATACATCTGGTGACACTGATACTTTACAATGAAGTGCGATTTCCTCAGACACTGAAAAATAAAATTCAACAATATCAGCAGTCCCCCCGGCTCCATTATATACACAGTTATGGCAAAAATAAAATCACATGCCTTTAATTCTGTCTTGCTGGGGATCACCCGTGACCAACACATGCCTTCATGGAGGTGCATTTTACAACATATCCTGATTCAGCAACACTTAAATGCAATTACACAACACGGCTCATCCTTAACACTCCCAATGAAATCCCAGGATGCTTTGCCAGAGCTCCAACCACTCATCAGACATGGCCTGATATCAGAGAGGAGGTGCCACAGGGAAAGGGGAGGGCGCTGCTCATGCAGCGAGGCGGGAGCAGGGCCAGAAGTTAAGACACAATACTCTATCTGATCTCTCAAACAAACACATTACCAAACACTGATGAAAAATATCACTCTGAGGCCTGAACTGTAAAAAACACAAACTTAAATACCATCAAAGCTACAAACTGATCAGGTGACACATAACCGACTCCCCCTGTGTTGCCACATGTGGTGAGCCATGTTTCACCAGTGGAAAAATGCAATGCCATGCAACCTGCACACAGGAATGTTGCTATGGTTTTCTGTTGATAGAGGCTTAACCGTATCAAGTGTAAACTTAAAAGCAAATTCACAAAGTCGAGGACACGCAGGGTGTGGTCTCCCCTCGGCACATTGTATGCAGAAGGAGCTATTGTTTGGCGTACAGTCTGCAATGTTTGAGTTTTCACTGCCCAAGAACTAACAGGCAGCCCTCCTTAAGCCTACATAATTAAAAGCCAATAATTTCATGCTCAGGAATGGAGGGCAGGAAGTTGGTCTCATAGTAAAAATTAAAGCAAAAAAATACTAATTTAAAAAGATAACAATTAAACAACCATGCATCTTGCACAGAAAAAAAATACATTTCCTTGTGAAGTTTCACTGATGTCAACTTGCTTTTCTGACGCATCTTCTAATCTCATCAGTGTCAGATAATAAACATTTCAGGAAATCTGGCAAATTTAAAACATCATTGATCCTACTTTGTGAATCTGCTGAATCAGAGTCAATGCAGACTTGTGTACCAAAGACTATCTCTCACAAACTGTACGACCCTCTTTTCATAGATAACTCATGTAGTTTGTTCACCCCAGAGTTTTACTGTGACCCACAGGTTTATGTCAACGCTCCAGTATCTTGTATCAGGTTGATCTCCTTGTTAAACCTTCAGGTGACTGAACACAGCATTCCACCCTTTATGTGACTCAGCTTCACTACCTGCTAAATTCCTTAGGGTAACGTAATGAAACTGGAATTATCTCCAGGTGAAGGCCTTGATGTTATCTCCAAAAGTACAGACGATGGTGTTGTGTAAAATCATATACATGACATTTCAGAAAACTCTTACATAAAAAGCTGTGGGTGATGAGACATTTGGTTCAACAAGTGAACCATCATCATGTCTGAGGGGAGAGCAAACATCAAGGTGCATCAGAGTCTTGTTCTGAGGAAAAATGCTGAACAGTTAAATGGATCAAATGATAATCTGGTCAGGTTAGTGGGAAATGCTGTCTGTTACAGAAGGCTTAAGTTGTGTAATAGTAACGCTACTGCAATAAGTAAAAGAATTGTATTTTATTGGAACGTAATCCTTAAATTACTAGTTCCATAAAAAAGTAGGATCTGTATTTGATCAGATTATATTGCAGATGCATAACATACACAGGAATAAAAGGTTATCCAGTCTCCCAGTCTTAATACCTAAACATACAACTTGTGAATTTCTCAAAAATAAAAGTGCCACAATCACAAGACTATCACCCTGACTCACACACATTAGGAATAAGATTTAAGAAAAAAATAAATAGATACAAGGGATAATATCTCTGTATCTAAAACCCAGATGAAGAGAGAAGTATAAAGAAAATGAAGCCCCTTCCATTCCAGTTTGCTATAAAATGCAAAAACTCATCTCACACCAACGACCACTGATGGCAGATCAAATGTGTTACTGTCACTCAGCGCTCTAACACTGCTGCATCTGTTATCGATGGACAACACGTCACCTCTCTACTTCTAAACCCTACCAATTAAAGGCTCTGCTACTTCAGAGAAAAGGCCGTGAGCATAAATGTGTCATTAGAGGATGGTTCAGTGGTAACCGCTGTATAATAGTATCAGCAATTCCACAAGAGGACAGGAACTTCCTCATCAGTGTGAGAGGGGTCCAGAGGGTGACACCTTAGACTCATAACCACTTCAGCAACTTTTAAACTTTTAAAACTGTACCGTCTACAACCCTTACAGCAATGCTAGTATATTCTTATGAGCAGACCTAAATAAAGTTATTTTAAAAACCGCGCTGACACAACCACCCATTCATTATAAAGCAGAACCTGACAACGATGTGGCTGGTTTACATCTACTGAGACACTGTCGTAGAGTGGAAAGGGAGGGGGAACATTTCCTATGAGAGCCATGTCAATGAATCATAGAGATGGAAAAAAGGAAGCTCACACTCACAAGGTAAGAGTTAATGATGAACAAACTGGAGAGAAAAAAAAAAATACCTGAGTAGCCAGAAGCCCATTAGTCCAACTCACACTAAGGTACGTATATTACAAAAATAAAAACCACAGAGTGTCACACTGTGAAACAGAAGAGATCCTTAAACACCAAGAGCTCTCCCTGAGGACCGGAGGATAGGAGGGGACGGTAAGCAACTTACCTTGCTCAGACAAGAATTTTCCACTTAATCAAAAGCAGAGTGTGCCTGTGTAGATTCCCCTTTTACAGCACGGCAAAAGCCTCTCCGAAAAACAAAAAAGGTGTGGCGGGCAGTAGGCAGGCAGGCAGGCGGGCAGGCGGGCGGCTGGATCAGCATCAGCGGAAAGAGAAAACAGCGAAGGGGGAGAGAGAGAGAGAGAGAGAGAGAGAGAGGGAGAGAGAGAGAGAGACGGGGTAAGAGGACGAGAAAGTAAACTGACAAAGTGTGGCTGGTACAGAGGTCTTCCAAATCCCCACCCTCCCTGACTCACACAGTGGATGAATAACTCGCTCAGAGAAGAGGGAGGGAAGGAGGCTGAGCCAGAGGGGGAGAGAGAGAGATAGAGAGAGAGAGAGAGAGAGAGAGAGAACGCACTGTGTCAGAGCGAGAGTACAACTGGGGTGAGAGTGTGATGGCCCCTATTTAAACCCACACAAAAAGACACCCCCCGAATGAAAACGCCACTAGCTGTTGTGTGACTGACGCCCAAACTTCAGTCGGAGTTTCCCCCCACGGCAACTCTCAAGGTCACACCCTCCACATGCACAAACACATGCACAGCAAAAAAAAAAAAACCTCTGGAGTCGCCCTTTAAGTTTTCTTTCATGGGGTGGGCTGATAATATTATTCACGAGCAGCGGGCGAGAAATCAGTAGCAACTGTGTCATGGTGAAGGGGGCCATTGTTGCGTCTGTTACTGGCTCTTGACCCAGCCAACACCCAGAAAGCAAAACCAGCTCCTGTTTCATTCTCTGTGTTTAAAGACAATCAGTGTCATGATAAAAATGCCTGGCACAAGAAAGAGGAGCTGTCGAACATTTCATTCTTCCTGAGTCTGTGGAAGCCTTAGTATGTTCTGAATGATGTGTATCCAGTGGTTTACCTCACATGGCCCATGCACAAATCAACTGTTGTGTGTTTAGACCTGCACTTACTGATCCTTTTCACTATGTTCTCTGTTAACACACTGCATTAAATTACATTTTCTTTATCAGTGTTGTTTTTGTACCATGTGTTCACGTGTTAGATTTCTGTTTGTACATTTTTCATTATGTTTTGCTTCTGCCAACGCGGCTGTAATGTGGCATACAGCACAGATCAAATTTCCCTGTGGTGAAATAATGGACATTCTGACCAATTAGTTAGGTGGTCTATAAAATGTCCAAAAATGGAAAAATGTCAGTCAGTATTTCAACTCAAAAATGACTCCAGTTCACAACCCAAACATACCATGTTTACTCTCACAGAAAGAAGACTATAAAATATTCACAATTAAGAAGCTGGAGTCAGAAAATTACTGTTGATTAATTTCATAGCCGACAACAAATCAATTAATTGTTGCAGCTTTTATTTATTTAATATACAGAGAGAACTAGAATTGACTCCATAGCTAACCAGATCCAGTCGTGCATAAATGTCTATTTCCCCGACATCTAAAAACAGGTACAACACATAATGGCCTGCCTAAGAAACATCAAATATACTCAAGGTTCAGAGCCACGGAGGATCACAGTCATAAACCGCTGATGTTTACTCAGGGTTGCATGGTTGGGCTAATGGCAGACAAAAAATGATTGCTGCAATGGAAAGAGACGGTGACTCATACAATAATGCTTAAAAATTTTGTGTTGTGCAAGGTTTCACTCTCCCTGATAGGAAATCACTTACTGAGATCGCACTACCACACCTGCACATTCCACACTGGAGTAAAACATTAATAGCTGCATTAGTAGCGGCGACATTCTAGGTTAATGTGACATTATCTATTTTGGCAGCAGGTTTTATGGGAAATCACGTAGTGTCTCTGCAAGATGCCTTAACATTTGTGAATGGAGCAAACTTTTGATTACATTTTTTCTTTTATAGAGCATCACAAAGACAACCCACGAGGTTAATGTAAACTTAATGTAAAGCAGGAGCTCAGAATGTTATAGAGGAAAAACCAGCTCACAGAACTCCCCATTAGCAAACACTTGGCAATGGTGGAAACACTGTCTTAACTACACCACCAAGTTTACACTTCAGTATTATAGTTTTTATGATCAAACAACACAACTATTATCAGTCTGCAGAGGAGCTTTTACTATTACAGACACAAACGGAGACTTTCCATGCAAAACCATCCATGCTTCACAGGGATGAAGTCTGATAAATTAAATTCAGTTTCATAATTAAGCGCTAAATAAAGACTTAAGAAAATGTTTGATGATACAAAATCCATTGCTACTGATAATTATTGCAATAAATGTCAAATTATTATTTATTTCAGGTGTTAGGTTGATTTCTGGTTTCCAAGCAAAGTTAAAAAAACAGATTTTTTTTTTTTATGGTTTCAGGGAGAATAGACATAACACGATGAAAATAATGCAAATGGCAAAGACATATCGCAACAAACCAACACATGTAGTCTCCAATTTGGTGATTCAGTCTACATTTTATTCAATTTTGATGTAATAGTGACTGTTATGTGTTAGTTATTTGTTCTTTCAAACCATTCTTCATTGTCAATTGATGGTAAATATTTGCCAAACAGATGAAATGTGTCACACACCTAGAAGGAGGACAATCTAAATCACTAAAACAAACAAAAAAACAAACAAAAAAAACCAAACAAATTAGTGTTGGTGCCCAACCCTATGTAAAACCACAACAAAACTCAACTCGTGGTACATTTAACACAGAGGGTTTGACCTAAATGTGTAGAGAAACATGACACGTTGCTCTTCAACAAGTACAACAAACATGTACGCAGCCACACTTATTTCCATTAGAGGCAATAGTCTGTGATATTGACACGAGGCTTTGTGAAATAATGGTTGAACTTGGTTGTTTTAACGCCACTGCCACCTGAAACGCCTGCACAGGTGATTCTGTCATTGTTAATCATTCTTAGTATTGCACGGATACCTCTGACTATCAGGGCTGGTTCTACCTGTCCTTCTAGTGCTGGGGAGGGGTGAGGAGGGGGAGGGGGCGGTGGCAGCACCTTAGTGTATTTTAGCCCCTCCTGGAAAATACCAAAACACACCTGACAAATAGATCACTGTGCTCTTCTGTAGCGGCTGACAGAGCCATCTCAAACACGATAACCATCTTGTCCTGTGACACAGACGTTCCAAAAGAAACACAACACTGTGAAGCACAAAACATATGGAAATGCCAATTATGGCGGTTTACAAAATCCTGTGACTTCTGATATGGTTCACTCAAATCTCATAATCGTCTAAACTGCACTCGTTAGAGAACGCCACTGTGTGATTTCGAGGAGGAATCAAACCAAAACAGACTCACAAGTACATCAGTACTGATACTAATATAAGTTCCTAAACAATGCTTTCCTCAATACCAATTTTTAACAAAAAAAAATTACTTTGCACATTATAATACACTCTTGTCATTCTGTTCTTTTCTTTAAATATTTAAAACAGTTAAACATATTGTCTATTCATGACAATCTGAATAAGAACCTGCACTGATGTTGATGAGATTAATCCCTTATACAGTGAGATCTGATATCATATTCTACATGTTTTTTAATACTCGATGGTATCCGTGCCCTTAAAATACTGATGTTTGGTTGACCTATACACCTCCAAAGAAAAATTTTACATCATTCCAGATATAAAATGTGCTGTCAGACCGTATAATTTACAAAAACACTGTATTACAACCACAAAAGTGAAACTACAGACCAGTTTATGACGTCCAAAAATTTGACATGTGACATCTAATATCCATTGAGGCAACCACAGGCTGTCATTGTAAATTAATCTGTCCATTCCGTGGTCGTGTAATCAATTAGTTGTCTGGTCTAATTATGTGTTAGAAAATAGTATAAGCCCAAGGTAATGTCCTCAAATATTCACAGCTCGGGAAAAAAAAAAAAACTCAAACCAATGAATTAATCATCAGTATAAAAGTCCATTTCAGAAGCTGCTGAACTTGAGAATATTATCATAAAGTATGTGCAGCAGATCCACGTGATCCCAGTCCCCCAGAACATCGACCAGCGTGTCACACACTGGTGTAAGGAATCTGACTTAGGTGCTGAGAACTCTGCACAAATGTCAGGTTAAACTGTGCATCGAGATAAAGGTCCACTGAAGGGGCAGGGAACAAGATTTCAATCTGGTAGAAGAAAACAGAGGAAACATATACTGTTATGTGTTTAAAGTCATTATTTATGGGTCAAATGCAAGATTTTTTTTATTAATGTTTGTAAAGCAGTGCGATTTCTGTTCTTTATTTTAATAAAATAAACAAAACCCATCTCTTGCCATTCAAGACTTAAACCAACTTAAGTGAATACTAGTCTCACATGGCACAAAACAATAACACATTCCAATCAAGCCACTGGGATGAGACGCTCTCTAGAGAAAACATTAGTCACTCAGCTCTTCCTGGTCCTCCAGAGACTCACCTGGGGGCCGGGTCCTCTCTGTTGGGTTACGTCTGATAACTGTGTCTTTAAGATAACGAAAGAGATAGTGAGGCCTTTCAAAACAAGGTGTCTCATTCCACACTGGCTACAAATCAATCTCATCCAAACTCGTACTGCTTCTCTGTCAAAGACACGAGAACAACACCCACATCATGTTGTACTGTACATGAACGGCTCTGTCCAGGTTACCTCTCCAAAAAGAAGAGTTATGAAAGACATCCTTCATGTACTGGTGAACAAAGAGAGTACTTAAATGATGCTCATAAAAGTGTTATGATAATGATAAACAATTCAAACACATCTATGAATAAAATAGAAAAAGGTGAACAAAAGACAAAGAGAAACCACAAATTTAAACACAACACTCCAGAATATCAAAGGCCACAAGCCAACCCCCCCAAAAAAAAAAAAAAAAAAAAAAAAGTCACAATGTACAACTACCTCAGTGTGGCTCCTCCACAACGCAATATGTCCAAAATGGAGATCATATTGGCCTACCCCAATTTTACATAATTAATATATACAGTCCATAAAAAGAACAGGTCAACACCAAGTTACTGAAAAAGAACTGAAGTTGTAACACACCAGAGACCAGAAGAGCACAAAACAATACAGCTGTATTTCCTTCTTAAGATAAGATAATATGACTTTATTTATCCCACCGTGGAGAAATTTAACAGTTAACAGAAGCAACAAACAACAAGAAGCAAGTGCAGAGAAAAAGACAGGTAGAAAAACCACAAACGAGTAAAAAATTTAAATAAGAAATTTGGTATATAAATAAATATATATAAAGGTTTATATAAATATAGAATTAGAATTAAAACATGCAAATGGTGTGATATGGGGGGGTTAAACTGCTGTTTCTCATCCTTATATCTATTGAAAACATTGTATTTAAAATTATATGTTAAAAAAAGAATAAGGGTGGAACATGAAGGGTCTTGAATGGAAATCAGGAAACATGGGCTGAGTCATGAACTTGCATCATAAGGACTGATTTGATCATAGTCAGTGGATATCCTCAGACTGATTTATCCTGTTGGCATGTTTTGACTGAGTCAGGTGGAGAACGATGGCATTGCCTTGAGCGCCACATGGCACTGATACAATGACAGACTATGTTTTGCCGGTGAAATGCCACGCTGTAGCAACATTTGTGCATAAACAGTTGCATCATCCATCTCTTACAGTACTGTGCAGACATCTTTGGGTTTGTTGTTTTAGCCAGTTATAAACAACCATACATATACATTTCACATACAATGTATCAATATGCAAATGGCAATATCTAAAGAGCATTAACAATAAACATCTCAGAAAAAAAATTGTGTTCCTGCAGACTCAAGGAGATGTAATGCAACCTCCCAATGAACTGAACACATCTTGAACAAGGAGTTCAAGATGTGCAGAAAATGTGAGAATAACTGCGCTGATGTTTTACACCAGGTGTCATTCAAGACATGTCACACAATCACTGTTATTGTTTAGGGGACTGTGTCATGTGAACAGAGGGCACAGTGTGTACTGACTTTGTAGAAGCCATTTTATCCACATTGTTCTTATAAATATGTGGCTCAGTACAATCGTGCAAAAACAAACCTCAAGGTGGACTTGTGCACAGTGTTGTATAATATAAATAAGCCATTTCATGTAGTTTAAGGTCATTCAATAAATATATATCTGCCATTACAGTGAATATTCTCTTTATGTATAAATGCTGTACTACTATAATATAGCATATTGTCATCTTTATCAGTTAATAAAGAATCAAATTTAAGTGATGAGCAGGTTCACTGTATAATATTAAAGCTGTGAGTGTGTTGTTCCAATTCAGTCAATGCAGACTGTACAGTAAACACATCATTATAACACATTTGTTTCTCTGGTTATTAAACCATGCATGGCCAGTTCAAGTAGTTATTAATAGTACTATATGAATAAAACACTCATTCTTTTAAGACTTTGTCTAAACCTACACATTTATTTAGTCTGGTTCCTTCTTCTTCTTCCTCCAGATAAAACAAACTGAGCCCAATGCCTTCATTAAAAAAAAAAAAAAAAACAATTATGAAAACAAACTAACAACACTCCACCGGTAATTGTTGTTACCTTAGCACTGGAATGTTGCAGGACTTGCCTCGAGACTGACATGTTTACACTGTTGTACCTCTGCTGGGTTTGTGTGAGTGTGAGGGTGGGTGTGAGTGTGTGTGTGTGTGTGTGTGTGTGTGTGTAGTCATGGTGGGGGGAGTAGTATCACTCCTACCAACTTAACACTGGTCTCATTCTTTTCACACCCCTCCCTCCTTACCTGTCCCCCTCGCAGGTCTCACCAGCGACTCACATTTCTGGAACTTTCCACAGACAACAATAGTGCATCTCGTTTTTATGAATGAGCTCTAAACTGAGTGTAGGAGGCTTAAGGTAAAAACAGAGCAGCATGGACACATCCTGCAGTCTATGTCCACTCAGGAATTGGACAATTAATGCAAGTAGTATCAAAGTGACTAATGCAATGCAATGTAAGATCACATCTAGTGCACAAGACTTTAGAATAGAATAGACTTTATTGTCACTGTGTGTGCAATTAAAACTGTTAAGTCAGCAAAGTACTTGTACAGGAAATAATTCATATGGATTGACAAGGAAATAAAAAGGCCTACAAAAAAAAAAAAACCCCAACATGTCAAGCAATATACACACAGCACAACCTGTTTATACAGTGCAGGAAAAAGGGTTAGAAACTACAGTGACATCTCCCATTGTTTTATGGCTGTTTTCAAAGTAGGAGTTTGTGTTTTGGTCGTCGACATGTTGGCTCATGGAGCCAGTACTAACCATATTTGGACAAAAGGATAGAGCAAGTTGTGGAGGCACTATTTATTTTACTGAATATATTTTATTCAATAATTGGTGATTAATTCAGTAGAGAACCACACGGTCCAACACCAGAGACATCAAAAGCTTCTTCTAGGGCCTAATCAAATGGGGAATAAAAGGATCCATATAAGAAGAATGAAACCAGAATGACTTCTGGGAAAAAAGTACTAAGGTGGTCATTTTAGTAGGGGTGCAGCTTTCTGACTTTTTCATATTTGATTCCAGTCCCCTGGCTTTGGAAATGGGCTGTAAGACCACATACTGGTGTCCTTCTGTTATGAGTCAAAATTTTAAACTTTTTTTTCTGACTTTGTGAATTTTTTTTTAACAAATTAGAAAAGTATTTAATTTCATTAATGAGTTATCACGCCCCAGTAAGTTGGTAAAACCTTTTAGAGTCATAGCAGCATATTGTTAATAACATAACATATCATAGCACAATATTTCCAGAGTGCATACCCTTTGTGTAAGTATAAGAGATATACATTTTTTAAGGATTTATTTAGTCAAGCACCATTGTCCTGATAGCTGGTCCAGGTGTTTGGGTCAGTCCAAATCCAAGCCCATTGGCCTTTTGGAACCAGCTTCTACTGGCCATCAGTGGTCATTTTCATCACCTCTGAGGTTACGGCTAAAGAGAAACCCTACGACCAGCTTTGATTCATTATTTCAAAACAATTTACCTTTTACAACAACGCTAAAAGGTTTTTGGTTAATGTTTCCTCTTCATGTGTTAAAATATCCAGTCTAAGTATTTCACTTCATCACTATCCCAGTAACACTCACTAGTCGTGTCTTATCTTTCCATCTCCACTAAAACAGGTCACTACAGTAAGATGGAGCAAAATCGACGGTGCGTTCTTGCAGTACCTCACGGGACAGCAACACTACAAGAAAATGACTTTGATAAACAAGGCAAGAGTGAAAGACACTTGATAGACAGGTTAGAATTACACAACACATTAAAATGACAGGAATGATTTCATGTCGGTCAAGAATGTAGGAGACACTACTATGATAAAACTTCCACAGGCCTGTTCAATTGTTTCAAACCTGTTAACATGTTTAAAAAAAAAAACAAAAAAAAAACACAGTTGTAAAACTCAGCAACTACAGTTGTCCTTTATTGCTCACCCTCATACCTCAGAGACTGAAAACAAAGACAGTTGCTTAATGCATCCGAACACGATGAGTGTCTTACAACTTCTGTGAGGTGTTTTTTACCTTTGCCCTAGTTATGCAAAAACTCATCAGCCACTCCAATTCTGTATGAAATCTCTTTATGACTAGTAAGATATCTCTATTTGCACTGGCTTTTAATACAAGTATTTAACTTTTGTTTTATCTTGTGTTTTAGATGCTATTTATCCTATTATTGTGCATCTGTTTTTATCACTTTTAGTGCATCTTATATTTATTCTTATTTTCATTACTTTTATCATATCTTGTATTTTCACCTACAACTTTGTACAGCACTTTGCATCATTTTAAATGTGCTATATAAATAAACATGACCTTGACTAAACATGTAAAGAAAATTTGATAAGAAAAAACGCAAGACAAAAAAATTGAATAAATAATCTGTCACCAATAGAAGGTTGTGTATGACAAACACAGCGGTCAATGGAGGACACAACCTCCGGCTCAGGGTGTTTAACAAGCCTTAAGCTGTCAACAACAGCACAAAGGTTAAATACTCCTTCCTGTCACAACAGAAGGTCAAACCTGAAACGTCAAAACCCCAGGCACCTTCTCCTAAGCAATTTATACACAGTTTTGACCATGACCTGAAGACTGAGAAGAAAAATGTTAAATGGAAAAAGATAAAAATAAAAAAGATATGAAGAAACCTGACTGCCAAGTATGATTTTAAATTTCTCAAAAAGACTTAGCGATATTAAAACTATTAAACTAAACAGTATATAAAATACGATGCAATGTATCAGGACATCAGGAAGTGTAAGATTTCATGTCTTACTGCTCACTTGGTTAATTATCCTTATTTTCCTTTAACATTACAAACAGTATTTGTGGTTTTAACTCTTCTTCATGGTCAGAATATGACAACAAACAGCTGAATATATCTACACGTAAAACATTTATAACATCTACAATGTGTTAAAATATGCAGTAGTAAAATTCTGTACACCATCATAAGCATTTTATGCGTATTTTAGTCAATAATAAAATATGCGCAAGGAACAAGGGTTATGGTAATATCATCAAAGACAATATAAAATTCTGTTATGATAAATATTGTTTTAGTGCCTAGCCCGATCCACAAGTAAAGTGAGATTATATCCAACACATCTCATTTACCTTGATGTAATGCTGAATATTATGTAAAATAAAGCTTCTCTGTGAACATAAACAGGAACGGTCTTAAACAGTGGTTTTCACTGTTCAAAGAGGATGGGACTCCAAGAGTACAAATTAAACTACAGATCAGTTTCCACCGTCGGTAGAAACAAGTCTTCAGCTTCTGATCATGGAGATGGTCGACTTTCACTAAATCGACTTAATTACGATGATTTGTTTATGTTACAAAGTTATCATAGGACAAAAGTGAACAGACGGCATTCATTCCTGTGTAAAACAAGACTGTTTTACAGTTTACCTAAAACTGTCAGAGAGATGCCGGGGGACAAAGAGGATGACTTTATGTAACACAGGATCATAAACTGTCATGTCTTATCAGCTACATGTCTGGGGAACATCTGAAGCATCCAGGTCACAGAACGTCCATCAATGACACTGTCACTGGTGTCGCTTAACCCTACGTTAGTCACCTGGGGTGTTTCGACACCCCAACTTTTTTAAATTGCTCATAATTTCCAAATTAATA
>JAPQRQ010000019.1:25153550-25186182 GCA_037367365.1 Apogon talboti | reverse complement strand
AAAAAGTTGTATGTTTAACCTTTTAAATATTTTAGCTTTGGGGTGTGCATACACCCCACGTGACCATTCATGTTTGAATAGGCCACGTGACCAACCAAGGGTTAAAGGGGTTCGATGTAGTTATTGATGCTCCAAATTATCACCACCAGGGGGAGGTCGAGTACAAGTACACACAACTACAAACACCAATGAATCAATGCTATGCTTCCACAGACTGTTTCAATCATTGAATAGAGTCTGAAAGTCCATGTTTCCACATTTCTGTATTAAGATATGAATGTCTGTCCCTCAAACACAATTTGAGACTGTTGGTCAAACTAAAGCCGTGTCTTATAATCTTCAAGGACTGCATTAACTGATAGTTTACATTATAACTGTTTACACAGAAAACAGCGACAGTGAAACAAAATAAATCATGTTTTCTGTACAGTTTGTGTTGTCAATAGTTGCATGAGAGTCCTGCGTTGAATCGTCAAAATAAAGTCAGAACTGTCACAGTTTAGTCTTGACGGTGGATCAATCAACGGCAGCAAACATAACAATTGATGGAGACCAGCAGAGTGAGTCACTAGTCCCTCCAGTGGTCACATACATTCACACTAACATGTTAGTCAGTGGCTGTGGATAAATTTGCGCCCTACTATACAACAATTGAACATTTCTGTTATAAAGTCAGAAGTCGTTATTCTAAATACTAATGACAATTTCAGGTAATCTTAGAGTGTTTTAAAGTAGAAAAGTTTCCATATTACTGCTGGTAATATTTGTTTTATAAAATATTTAAATATCCTAAAATTGTCGCTTGAGTCTTTACAAAGTGCTGTTCTGACATCATGTCAAATATATCATTATATTGTATAACAGAAATATGAATGGAACTTTTCGGCCAAGCCCATCCTAGAGCTGCTGTACTCAACTTTATTTATAAAGCACTTTAAAAACACAGTTGGCTAAAGTGCTGTACACAGACATAAAAACAAATAAAACGCATAAAAGAATTAATAAAAACAATAAAAGTTATTGTAATACCACTAGAGTGAATAGTGACCCACTGCAGGGACTGAGTGTTTTTTGTTTCAGAATTCTACTTGACTACTAAAAGTAAATATTTACTTGCCCTTATATTTTTATTCATTAGTGTTTATCAGATAACAAAACAGACATTCATATTGAAACCCTGAAGTTATCTTAAACCTACCACGTTTCACTAACAAAGACAGAAATTCTGCAACCTGTCTGCCGCTATTATACGAAGCAAAAATTACAGCTTTTCTGTGAGTCTGGTGGTTCAAAGTAGAGCATATACAGTGTATAAGATTAATGAACTATGTTAGAATCTGACTGAAGCCAGGCTGGACTGAAAACCTCTGAGAAAAGGTGATAATAATGCTTTTCTATAGAAAAAATTATTCCCGTAGAGTTGTAATAAATGTCGGTGCCGCTTCATCGTCAAAGGATCAAGAACATTTAAACATAGAAAGTGGTGAGTTGAGCCGTTTTCATCTATAAAATACAGATTCTTACATGTTTGTTAAATGTAACGAATCACATGATCGAGTCTTATTTACACTTGGATCTCTACATAGTCGTTTTAATCCAATGGTAGTCGGTTTTCAGTGAGTCAATTCTGAGTCTAAATGACATAAACATCCTTGAACTCATGAATGACGATCCCTCAAGGGTCAGACTCTGGGAATATGTGCTAAGGGAAAAGTGAATGAGTAATATTTTCCTTCAAACACAGCAAAGCACTTGGTGACCAACAGGAGAAGTCTGTTCAACAGTAAAAAAAACCCACCAAAAATTAATAAACACATCCAACTCAGCAAGTGAAAGTACTCCTTAGAAACTAACTTCCACTAGTTAAGTCCTACACTTTTAATATTGGTTGTGCTCTGGCCTTAAATACAAATGAGAGGGTGTTGACATTGTGGCTGATAAAACGATAACAACGTGCAGTGTTGAGGCATAAACGGTCACAATGCTGCTGGAGTGTTTACATAACTATCAGAAATACACCTGGGCTGGCTGACCTTGAGGCCCTTTGTCTCCATCCAACAGTCATTAGACACCGCTAATGTTTACAAGGCTGCTCAGAGCTAGTGATCCATGATGTACCCTGGAGGACCGCCATTCAGGAGCAAAAACAGGTCATGATGCTGCTAAAAGCACTGCTGCTCATGTTGCTTCTACATGCACCACCACTTTAACTGTGACTGCATATTGTACATATTCAGAAGTTTATTTTAGGTTTTTTTTGCGTATTTTATGGTAGTTTTCATTCTATTTTCTATTTAGCTTTTATGTATTTTATATTTAATCTTTTTTTTTTTTCATGCTACAAACACCGAGACCTGGGTAACTAGATTTCATTCTATCATGTATCATGATTGACTGCCAATAAAGCTGAGTCTGAAAAGAGCAACAAGACAACCTAGAAATGTGGATGAAGCACTTAAACATTGAATAAACACAAATAAAATTGTGTGGAAGGATAACTTTGCAAACTGCATCTTCAACATGAAAATGAAAGCTGTAAGTACCACCGCTCAAAAAACATTGAATCTAGATCATATTTATCTTTGACAAATGCCTGCCTGTACGTCAGTAGTGTGATAAAATCCTACTGTTAAATCCCAACAGTAGATTTCCCCACTGAGTATTGCATAACTAAGGTGTGGATACAAGTGATTTTATCCTCCTCCCAGAATTCTAAAATTAAGCAAATTTCTGACATGACTAATTCTGTAGCAACAGGGATTGATGAAAGACTACTGCGTTATTTATCAAGATCTCAATGTGATATGGGAGAAGTAGTGTTAATATTTGCTTTAATGCATTTTCCACGTCACATGATAAAAGCCCTAAATGACTCAAAACTCTCCCCAGAGGTTCTCGTGTTATGACAGGCATGTGACTGTATAATGAAAGAACCTCTCACTGACCTCACTCTCCTTGCCGTGGTACAGATTCTTGGCCTGGTAAAAGCAAGAGTACTAACAAGCCCTTAAAGTTAGATTATAAAATCTAATTAAATAAAAATACCATGGTGCAGCCACTGACCACCCATTTACTTTGTTGAGTTGAAAATATGAAAAGGTTCAGCAGACAAAAATATATTAACAAAAGACAACAAGTTAGTGCTAGTTAGTGGATAACCTGTCTAATAAGTGGACAATAAATGCCAAATCATCATTTCCTACAAGTTTAACAGCTATTTTTGTGAAATTTGAGGAAACTAGTGGTTTTAATCAAAGCATGACAAAACTGTATAACATTTCTGAAATCTAGAGTCATTTAAAAACACTTTAAATGACAAAAAACTATGACATCAGAATGGACCAGAGTAAAATTAAATAAATAGTAAAACCTTGACCTGTTATTTCAACTTTTAAAAACTGTATTCGACATTAAATAGCAGCATATGGTAGCTACTGTGCCATTTAAATGCACATAATCGTAGGTCAAAGATGTCAATGGATTCGTACTTCAGGGATATGAAGTGAAATTAATGTATTTGACCACTAGGGTGAGTAGTGAGTCACTGTTTTTCTATAACAATGAAAACTGAGTGGGGTGAGAAACATTAAGAAATCAAGTTCGATGCTACAACCTTCTCTACTGAGGAGTTTGACTATGATGCTTATCAAGGTATATATAAAGTTACTATGTTGGCTGCCCTTTGTTGATCAACGATTCAGACTAAACTGTGACAGTTCTGACCTTGTTTGGATGATTCCAAACAGATCTTTAGTGCAGCTACTGACAACACAAACATGGAAAACAGAGGTGATTTGGTTTTACTGTGACTGTTTTTTGTCAAAAATCAGAGCTATGCTAACAGGGCTACAATGTAAACTATCAGCTGACAGAGTACCTTGCGAAACTGCAAGACACCAACATTAATTGAGCGACTGTCAAAACTGCCAATGAGTTTTGGTTTGTAGAAGAAAAGTTAATGATACCATAATACAGATGTGGTTAGTGAGCTTTATACTTGGAGATTTTGGTAGCTGTGAGTGTGTTTTAGTATGCAACTTCCTGCTTCAAATGACCCCATTTAGGTACTGAGATTGCTTGTACAGGTTTAGAGTTAGGTTTAGGATAAAATAGTAGCATCTGCCAAAAGACTGTTAGCACTTGGAGTAGTGGTATTAACAGTTAACTGATAACAGTATTTGTACTTATACTAGTAACAGCAGTTTCAGTTTTTAACGGTTATATTTCAGTTTGTTGTGCATCCATGCATCTCCCCCTCCCCCAATCTCTTCTCTTCCTCTAACCCTCTCTCTTTAACCCAACTGGTTAGGGCAGACGGCCAACCTCCAGAGGTGGAGGTCTGCTCCTGGTTTCTGCCTGTTAAAAGGAAGTTTTGCTTCGCTACTGTCACCAAGTGTTTACGCTTGGAGGATTCTGTTGGTGTCTGTGAACACGTAAAGGTGGAAAGGGGTTTCAAATGGACATGTTTTGTTTTTCCAGCAGGTTGTCAAACATACTTTGGTCCAGCGGTTGATTTTCCCAGTCTGTTTGCATCAATTTGATTTTGAGGAGACAAAAAATAAAATAAAATAATGTTCCAATAATCATACCTTCAGGACAAAAAATGATCACAATGGAATAGAAAAAGGTATGAATCACACTGAACGGTTTCTAACTGAAGGAAGGTGGTCTGGACATAGTTTCCAGTTCCCTTTACAGACATACTGAACCCATGTGGTCTACATGAGACCAACCTGACTTACAGTAAACCATAGGGAAGCTGTCAACTTTCACTTTGAAAGGACATCCACAGTGGGCAAACAACAGGAAACCGTATTTGCCGTTATTTCAACCAGTTTAACAGATGTATGCTACATTGTCTAACCCGCCTCTAAACAGTGAAAAACGGAAACAGGACACACTAAACACACAACTAACAGATGACAGCCCGGCTAATGATCCAGAGTCTTCAAAGTGTCGTGGAACAATAGGCCGCCCACTGTGGACGGAGGGAGGCGGCTGTCAATAAGCGCATTGTCCGCAAAACACAGGTGCAAATGATGAGAAGCGGACTGCCAACAAGTAACACCCGAAAACTGCCCCTCCAGAGGACACACACACACACACCCCTAACACTACCTGTTTATGAACACAAACCACTAATAAACCCTGAACGTTACAGACCCCTCCAGGAAATGAAACGCACCTGATGCTAAACCCCTCGGACAGGACCTTCACTCACCCCGGACATTAAAAGTGACTACAGAGCGCGTGGAAGTTACTCACCTGACGTGAAATAAACCCACGGAGGCTGTCAAACATACACTGATAATACCGCGGCCCGACACGCGTGTAGAAGTCCGCTCCGCTTCCTCTTCCTCTTCGCTTAAATCTTCCTCTTGACCCAGCCCTTTGATGGAAATGAAAAAGGTGGAGTCATATGCGCGTGCCTTCAGCCTGTTGCCTAATATGGGCGTAATCACACGACTGTATCGAACACCAATACTAGCTGATATCTCATCGATCATTCTGTACATTGTATTCCATCCATCAGCTATGACTCATTAATGTACATCATACTGTAAGGTTTCAATCGACAAGACAGTTACATAATTTATCTGACATATTAATAAGGAATAGTTAACAAAGGCCGGATTTTCCGAATGTTTTCACCCTAAAACCCAAAAGTATCTAAGTTTAGTATGAAGTCCTATAGTATTTACATTTTTACTGACTCATGCTAATACTGTCTGCAGCATTTGAGATGAACAGACCAGTGGAAAAAAAATTTATGATGTATCAGTGGAAAAAGTTTCCATAAACTAAAGTAGAAATATAACTCCACCACAAGTAAAGCTAGATGAATGTCTCCAGGTAAATGTAATTTAACATTTTAAAGACCTACAACTATTTTTGCACTTTTGGAGCTATTTTGTGGCAATAAATTTTGTACTTGAAAATATACAATTTGAAACAGAAAATTCAAGTTTTGATCTTGAATTTTGAAAAATACAAGTGTATTCAAATTAAAAATAAGTGTATGAAAAAAAATTTTTCAGGTTGAATATAATTTTGATTCACTTCGGTAATTCTTTAGAATAAATTATTTATTTTCATTTTTCACTTTCATATATATGTTCATATTAAGGTTTATTTTTTCAGTTTCATGTTTTATCTCTTCAGATTCAGATCTTATTTTTTTACAGCTTAGAATCTTATTTTTCCACTTTCAGATCTTTTTTTCCGCTTTCAAATCTTTTTTCAGTTTTAGATTTTTTTTTTTCGCGAACAAAACTATTGGCCCTGATGTAGCGTGGGGGGCGTGGAATCATGAGTGACAGCATAACAAAAAGGCTTAGGGACCTTCCCCACTCATGTTGCCTTCATAGAACGTAGGAACTAAAACAATTCAGAATTAACACTTTTTTACACCATATTCACGTGACTGGCAGTGAAAAAACTGATGCCAGTGACACAAAATACATTTAAAAAAAGCTGTTTAAGACAGTACTAAGCACGATTTGTGGAATAAGAATGATAAATTATGCCAGATTGTGCAGTTAAACATTAATTACTTGATATTTCCATATAGCACTTGGAACGCAGTGTAGCGTCCGCTTGCGATCATGGTCCACTTGGGTGGTGTTCCAGAAAGCAGCTTTAACACACTCTGAGTCTAATCCTAAACTCCAAGCTGACTTACTCTGAGCTGAGAAAGTCTTGAGTATCCGGTTCCAGAAAAGCTGATTTAAATGAGTTCAGTCGTTAGGCGCGTGCACGAACCACAACAACAAACCATCATCAATGGAGCCCTGACACCTGAATTCACCATGGCAACCGCTGACAACAAGCTTGTCAGTTATTTCACTCTAGTCGAACAAGAGGTACGTGGAATACGAAGCGATATTCCGTAGAAAAGGCAACACTGCTGCTGCTAAGGAGAGAGAAGCATCATGGGAGAAAACTGAAGCCTGAGTCTGTGTGTTGGAATACACTAGTCCACTGAATTAATATTTTTAATTAAAACTATAGCATCTAGGTTAAAAACATTATTAGATTGAATAAAATTGGTATATAGAATAAAATCTGATTTAGTTTTAGGTTCAATCCCATATTATTATCCCATATATTATTCTAGGCCTTGATTGTATTTCATTTATATGTTTGACACTAGATAATATACAAAGTAAATAATCAGTGGCTAATTAAACCCCCAACAAATGCTGTTTTATCACATATATGTATGTCCTCTCATCTCATATCCTGCCAGGTAGATTAATATTGAAATATTAATTTCTACTCAGTCACCAGGAATAAGGTAGAGGCCGTAGAAAACCCTACTCAGGTCTTATACGGTAGCGTAATATATACTGAAGCAGATCCTTTATCACAAGAGGAGGAGAATGATGATTGTGAGGAGACACTGTCTGCTGCCTTGGAGAGGGATCCAGAGAGGCCGACAGAAGTTTTATTGTTTTATGTATAGCAAAGAGTAAAGCTATACCCATTCACACTGCATTCTTTTATGGAATTTTGATTTTGACGTGTGAGTGTAACAAGTGATGAGAATAAATAATTGGATAAATAGCTTGCACATTCTTATCTTCTTTAACAGCTGGCCGACAGCAAGAGAAGGGTCCATCAACCTCAACAGCACAGCAGGTCAAAGGGAGATTTTCAGTAAATGTCAGGTTAAGCCTTCATGTACAACTGTGGATTTTAAATGTCATCTATATGTTTTCCCAGTTATCAGTTAAAGTTAAATCTTCAAAAAAAGATGCAAACAATTTATATAGGCATAGTGTATTTGGATGGGCAGATTAGGAAGGCTGACCTAGGAATTCAATTAGTGGAGCGCCTGTTGAGGGGGGTGCATTGTCACGGGTGATGGGTTTTTAATTGTTGGAATAATATTACAGATCCTAGTTGTTGTATTTTAATTCTTTGTCTTAAGCAATTCCTGCTAGTTAAATCTTACACCATTCCATCCTGGACATCTGTAGGTCAATAGGATGGTCATCCTCAGGGTTATTCATCTGTAGGGTCAATAGGATGGTCATCCTCAGGGTCATTCATCTGTAGGTCAATAGGATGGTCATCCTCGGGGACATTCATCTGTAGGTCAATAGGATGGTCATCCTCAGGGTCATTCATCTGTAGGTCAATAGGATGGTCATCCTCGGGGTCATTCATGTGTAGGTCAATAGGATGGTCATCCTCAGGGTCACTCATCTGTAGGGTGTTGCTCTCCTCTATGGAGAACAATGCATGTCATAATGATGTCACCTGTCCTCTGGGATCACTCTGAGTTTACACAGGCACTAGAACCAGGATTTGAGCTTGCCTATGGTCATCTGAACCCAGGATCTAGTCCTGCAGTGAGTGCTTTGGGTGCCTTGAAAAGCGCTATAGAATCTAATCCATTGTTATTATAATTACATTAAAATGTTGGGGGTCAGGGGTCAGCAGAGAAGGCTGGCATGGATATCCTCTGTCTCCCAGTAGGTGCCCCAATCTCTCCTGTAAGTAAAGCGGATACATTTGGGTGTGTTTATATCAGGGAGACAAAAATGATAATTGCACAAAGCCTTCAGTTACTTACCACGTGCTAATCGGTCTCTCAGGCTACACTCTGCATATATACAGGAGTCATGTACAGATCCAGGACACTTGGTCACTGGTCAGTTTTTCCTTTACCTCATTTTATACACCTCTAAATGGGCACCATTAGTTGCACGAAGTACATCAAGATGGTACTCGAGTTGCCATGTTGGCTGTAGCATAACCTCATCAGTGGTGTCAGTGGCATCAAACACCAATTAGCAGACATGACGGTGGATGTCTTCTATACTTAATCCTGTAGTTTGGCTGAGTCTGCGTATCCGATTTTGTTTCAGTAAACCATGATACACACTGAGCCTTTTCTTGAGGAGAAGCCATTTTTGGGGATTTATTTAACAGAGCCTATTTCATGAACATTGTACCTGAAATACACAAATGTAATGTGATGAAAAACTTTGATAACCATTGAGTACATACATCAAATCTGATTAACATCTCATCGATTGCTTTTGTAATACATTTTTTTAATTGTAAAGAGACTTTGTGGACACCCTATAGGCTAATACAAGTAGAAAAGTACTCCTGACCTACTTGCCTTCATACTATTGTCTTAAGAGGTTGTATCTTCTGTCAGGTGGTTAAAAAGTGACATAATGTACACAGTAGTGTTTTTGTTCTGCTGTCTGCTTCATTCAAGGCTTCACAGAATGACACGAACACGATCGCCAGAGAAGATAAGGGTCTGGTGTGTATTTCTGCTGAGACGTTTTACATACACTATATAAACTAGAGGACAGCTTAGGTGTGTGTCAGTTTAGATAAGGCACTATTACGGAAACAAAATGCTAATGCTACTTTGCAAAGTGGAGCTCAGTTTCAAAACTTTCCTTTGAAGCCAAAAGTCCTAAAGGGTGGTTCACCTGTACAGAAAATACAGAGAGCCTGGGCAAACGTGCAAGACAAGATGTCAGACACCTGCACTGGTTGTGTGTTCATAAATAAACCGTCTGTGACAGGTGAACATCCACCTGCTGTTGTAGATAGGGGGAGGGGCTTCATTTGGGGGCTTGAGGGGAACTTTTGAAGCAGGAAGAACCACTCCTCCAGATTTCACAGAAAGATCTAGAAAAGCCTCCCAACCAAAGTTGATTGACAGCAATATGCAAAAGGTACACGATGAAGATTACACAACTGTAATCTTGTGTGAGTGTGGAATTTACGCAGCCCATTTAACGATGATGAATGCCCGGCCATGACAGGAAGTGTAGCTTTGGTGAATAATGCGTGCTGAGTGACAGTCAAAGGTGAAAGAAGGCTGGACTGGTTGCACTTCCTCCTGTCTCACATTTTTTGTTGGTGAGTTGAAAAAAGTAGAGCAGAGGGCAACTAGAGGCATGTCTGTCATACATTCAGCTGTAAGTGCCTCATTGTTTCCACTGTATGTCATCACTGCTGGAATTACTAAAAGTATTTTAAGTGTGTCTTGTTTTTATACTGTCATGTTAAATCATTCTATCCTACTTAATCCATCTATGTTTAATAAATAGGAAAAAATGGGTTCTATACTCTAGTGACTCAAAACTACATCAGCTTCACCAAACAAAACATTACCACTACATATCAAAACATGTTTTTCTATAGAGTCATAATTAAAACGAAGATGTCACCTGCTGCTCTGATAAAAAGGGTATTCCCCTCGGTGATAGACCCATGAGCACTCATAATAACAGCTATAGTGACCCCAAGTGGATATTTTTTGTTACTGCAGACTCAAAACCACTGGTAAAAACGAATATTTTGCAACGTTTCCAGTCTGGATACTACCACCACTACTACTACTACTACTACTACTACCACTACTACTACTATTACTACTATTACTACTACTACTACTACTACTACTACTATTGCCACTACTACTACTACCACTACTACTACTATTACTACTATTACTACTACTACTACTACTACTACTACTATTGCCACTACTACTACTACCACTATTACTACTACCACCACCACTATTACTACTACTACTACTACTACTACTACTACTACTACTACTACTACCACTACCACTACTACTACTACTACTACTACTACTATTGCCACTACTACTGCTACTACTACTACCACCACCACCACCACTACTACTACTACTACCACCACTACTGCTACTACTACTAGTACTACTACCACCACCACTACAACTACTACCACTACTACTACTACCACCACCACTACTACTGCTACTACTGCTACAACTACTACTACTACCAATAATAATAATAATAATAATAATATTAATAATAATAATAATAATAATAATAACAATTATTATTATTATTATTATTATTATTATTATTATTATTGTTATTATTGTTATTATTATGTGTGGATAACATATAGCACTTAAACTCTATATCTATACTATACAAGACTCTGAGAGTGTAATTCTGTTGCCCGCCCTGAGTCTCTTTCAGATGTACATAATGTTTCTATAAAGGCTTTGGACACAAATGTAGATGTTTCCATACAGAGACCCTAAAATTAATCAGGCAAAAGTTGAGGAATAAGCAATGAAATTAAAGAATTTATTAATCCCAGGGGAAATTATTAATTTCCAGTTTCCAGTTTAAACATATGAAGTATATAACACTCAATACTGAGCTGAAAACCAATTGAATGTCCAAAAACAGCAACAAAAAACTGTAATTAATCAACTAAAATTGACTATCTGTCAAGGATAGCGCTCCTTGCCTGTACTTTAATACTGAACTGTTCTGTTTCTGTCTGCAGCTCCAAGTTTGGAAGTCACATCCTAAAACTGACCGGAGTGATCCCTCTGCAACAAACCTAACCATGAGAACATGAGCCCTGCCTCCCACTCTGTAACTTATCTATTGCCCCATCTTATAGCTCCTATCACTCCCATACTGCAGGGCATCACATCACAAAGAGTCTAGACAGCTCCCCTTTTACAGCCTGTGTTTCATTACACATCTAAATGTAGACACCCTCTGCACTTCAGCAGCACCCACTGACGTTAAAGACAAAGGGAACAGCCATCATAACAAGGCTCATCCCCAAGGGCGACGGGAAGAGACCGTTTCAAACAAACATGCCTTGTTTGTTCATGATTTCACCACAGATTCCCTTTGACGTATTGAAGAGAATTTTTTAAAGTTGGTGTGTAGCTCTTTTTCTATTTAAGGCTGATGCGACTTCAACAACAATATCTGAAAAAGGCCAAGAATTTTAATGATATGTTATTGAGACTCTGGCTGCCAAACATCCAGAAACAATTTGTGGGATGATTGTGATGTCCTATATGTGGCTGAAGAGGAGGGGTTGCTTTCTCAGGACCTCATCAGAAGTCTGGCTCACTCCCTTGCCTACAGGATGAGAAGAAAAAAGGAAAAAAAAATGGAAAAGAGGGAGGGCTGAGTGGGGGTTTACAAAGGCCTTTTCCAGCCCTTCTTCTCTTTCAATTTATAGGCCCTCTCTGCACACACCCACAAAGAGGCACAGACGCTCACACATAGACAGCAACACTAGACAAAGTCAGGATGTGACATCATCCACAGGAAGAGAAGCCAAACAACTTTTTTCTCTCTTTACTCTGTCACTGTTGAGTAAAGCTGGAGCTTCTTGGTCTGATAATAGTGACCGGCAGGGACGCAGACGATCCAGAGGAGCTAAAAAGGGGAGAGGCAGCTGGAACTGTGCTCCACGGGGGAATTTAAATCTAGGGCTGCGACGCCTCAGACCTCCCTGTCCTTCCCACGTCTTTCCACCACATTCCAGATCCTCTACTGAAAGATTTCAGCCAGGTATATTGTAGACAACTTTTTCCATTCTGCGATCTCTAGGTTTTGATGTCTCAGCCTTTTACCTTTGTTGCTGAAAATGGATCTTTTTCATGTTTTCATTTAAGTCTGCAAAGTCAGGGGCAAAGTCCATAAAAAAAGAAACATAAAAACTTGCATGCAGGGTGTGCCAACTCCAATACGTGATCAGACATGCTTCAGTCTGAGGCTGCTGAGGCATGCAGAGAGGCATAAAGTCATCGAAACTCAAGCGAATCTTTCCCACATGCTGTCACCTTCTGTATAAATCATCTCCAAGGGTGTCTGACATTGATTTTTGACTGAAGCTGTGTCTTTACGACCCTGAACAAAGCTGTGTAATATGAGCTTTACTCTGAAGTCCTTTTGTTATGGACACATTACAGCTATCTCATGACCACGTATTCAGGCTCCCCCAGTGGTGAATGTTGATCTGGATCAAACAGACTGTGAAAGCTAGTGACAGAAAGATTATACTTAGCAGATAATCAATGGGGATTGATTAAAAGCATAGTTAACTCCAATATACCCAAAGAGAGAACTGAAACCAAAACCTAAGCTTATCAGGGGAGCGTGGTGTCTATTAAAAACAAAATTTGCAAACTGAACAAAACCAAACAATCACACACAAAACTGACTTTGGCCTTTAATGATCTGTAATGTGAATTAAAATGACTGAAACTTCTGCAAACTTGAGTCACAGGAGTTTTAGGGAAACAACCACAGGAAATGTTGAGTTAAAAATGGGACACATGACACAAATGCGGATACAGTATCATGTTGCAACCACCACAGTCGCATGAATATGACTGTTGTGTAAATCTGAAAAATCAACACACACTTTGACCTCCCAAAGTACCTTCACAGATACACACAGTAGTTTCCAACCCTAACAATTCTGTGGTGTTTCTCAAAGACCAGACATTTAGGAGTTAATAACCCCCTCATTTAATATGCAAATGTTAACATTAAGGTTTTATTATCATAGCATCTGGATCACTTCACCCCTCAGAGGGGTTCTGCTCCTATTAAGAAGACGTCACCTGTCAGATGGCTAATGTCTTTTAGAAAAAAAGCTTAGGTTAATCACTTGGTGGTGTTTTCATTGCATTGAGTTTTACTCCTGGTTTTCTGAATGAAAGTCACAGGCTGGTTTCAGGAAACAGAGAATTACACTCTAGAGGATCTGTCTCAAAATACATCCTGAAACAGCTTCATGCTTAACGAGTTGCAGCATACCATTCATTTTCTCAATTAGGCTTTAGACTGCACTGGTCTGATTTTTACCACTAGTGACTGAATGGACTGTTGCTGTTTTCTACTAAAAGTGTATCTTAAATATGCTGTATTACATCATACTGACTCAGTTTTACTTGTGAAATCTGAAGTAATGCCTCATTTTTTGTCTCAAGCAATGAATAAAAAAGCAATAACTGTGTGACCCCTGTGTGTTTTGCTTCACAGAGTGGTCTAGTCTTCTGGAAACCAGGCGCTGGTCCCCTGTGACCTGACTTCACGGCGTGGTCCTCTCTCAGGAAGGTCACAGTTTATCAAGCCTAAAACAAAATATTATTCCAGAGAAAGTATTCTCCCCCTTATCTCAGGGGAAACCACAGAGTCAATGGCGTTGTGTCTTGGACAAGTATTCAGCAAAGACAAAACATTCAGGCCAAAGAAAAGGTTTGAGCCCGGCACCCAGCGCTTTGAACTCTACAAGAAGGCCCAGGCCTCGCTCAAATCCGGCTTGGACTTAAGGAAGGTGGTCCAGCTTCCAGAGGGCGAGAACATCAACGACTGGATTGCAGTACATGTGGTGGATTTCTTCAATAGAATCAACCTGATCTATGGCACAATGAGTGAGTTTTGCACCGAGCGCACCTGTCCCATAATGTCTGGGGGTCTGCGGTACGAGTACAGGTGGCAGGACGGTGACGACTACAAGAGACCCACCAAACTGCCTGCGCTCAAGTACATGAACCTGCTGATGGACTGGATAGAATCCCTTATCAATAACGAGGACATCTTCCCCACCAGAGTAGGTGTGTGTGAGGAGTCTGCAAATGAAAGCAGACTGTTCCTGAGTGTAATGCACTGATAAGGTGTCATTCTAGAGCGCTGTGCTGTTCTCCTCCATTAAGAACTTAAATGGGATAATAAAGTTCAAGCTGAGGTTAATTAAACAGTGAGGTTGACATTTAGAGAAGAGTGAACGGGTGTTTACGGTCTTCTTTTATGTCAGCGCCAGATTTAGTAATCAACATTTAATAGTGGTTAAAATTTAATGTATAATAGAGGAGCAAAGTGGCTGTGTGGTCAGCGATGGCAGAGGATTTTCTGGAGTCTTTCTGTGATGATTTTACATGTCAGTGAAAAAACTGACAGCTTGTCAAGTTGGAATAAAGGGAATGGAAATTAAATGAATAGACCAAAAATTATTAAATTATTAGAGGAGAGGTGGTATATGCAAATAACAACACAACACAAACAATGCACATTTGGATCCTGCTTGGATCCTGGATGCTGCTCTGATATAAGGTGTAACAATGTATATTGAATTTGCTCCTGACTTTGCAGATTTAAATGCAGACATAAGTAATAATATTGTTTTACATGTAACTGGTTTTCACTGACTATTATGCTGCAGCTCTTGATGTTTCTCTTATTGAACTCGTCTATAGTCTTCATATCTAAAAACAGGCCGTGTTTAGCACAGATACACCTCATTTACATAACTATCCATGTGAATGATTCAAATTCCATGTAAGAGTTTATTTCTAGTCTATTTAATTGCTGGTGTCAGTTATAGATCATGATTGCGTTTCAGTCTTAGATCAGCCATATTTCTCAGCTGGAAGTCTCATCATTTCTCTGACAATCTCTTGCCTCCCTCATCCTAGGTGTCCCATTCCCCAAGAACTTTCAGCAGGTGTGCAAGAAGATCCTGAGCCGTCTCTTCCGAGTGTTTGTCCATGTTTACATCCATCACTTCGACAGCGTCTGCAGCATGGGTGCAGAAGCCCACATAAACACCTGCTACAAACACTACTACTACTTCATCTCAGAGTTCCACCTTATTGATCACTCTGAACTGGAGCCCCTGGTGAGACTTTGAGTGTGATTTTTCAATGTGTGAAGCAGAGGAAATGTCTGATTCCCTGTGTAATTAATACCTATGCTGAACAACATGCCTTCCTTTCCAGAACACATGCATGGCAAAGAAAATAACAGCAATTTGTGTGTAGGCTGAAGCCAACAAACAACATGATTGAGATTGATATGACACCCAGTCTTATTCTGGGCTTCAGTACATGTACAAATGGTAATCATTTTCAATATGATGCTGGTAATTGGATCAAATATTTACTTTTCATGAAAGACGTTAATTTACACCATTGCACAGAATGTATTGGTTTGGAGTAACAATCCTCAAGTTGCTGTCTTGGTGCATTCATGTAATAAAACAGAAATGGAATAGATGTAACTGTCCTCCAACAAAATACAAGCAGATGGAAAAAGGTGCTGCAAGCGTCAATAAAAAGCATCAGCTATCATCATTATGAGGCCATGGCCATGTAATTTCCCTTGCAAAGTGAAATAGAGATGAGACGTTTATGTCAACACACCGCAGAAAAGACAAGTCTTGTAAACATACACAGTTTATTGTTCTACCGTTGGCACCTGAGGCAATTCATTTTGTTGTTCATATAATAGGAACAATAGCTCTCTTGTGATAACAAATAATGTTGTTCATTTTTAATATTAAATAGTTTATAACAGTCATTCATCTCCGGACATAGCTGGAATTCTATTTGCTAAATGTATGCTTTGTGCTTCTTTTCTCTGGACAGAAGGAGATGACAGAGAAGATCTGCAACTAAACAGAACCACATGGACAAAGAAGTTTATGTTCTATCACTATCTGAGCCCTGGAAGAAATCTTCATATCCTCAAAACAATGAGCAGTTTTGTATAATGTTTTATATAATGTAAATACTTTTTAAGCATTGGGAAGGTCCACTAACGCACTACAAGTATTCAGATGTTGGCATTGTACAATAAGGAAGGTGTTTACTTGCAACAGCACTATGTTTGTGTTATGACGCCCTTGTTGTAGAACTTTGTGTTGGTTAATAATACTACATCCCTCCTTTATACACTTTAATTCCTCCTGTGCATGAAAGTTTGTGCTATATGTTTTGATATGCAGTTTTATAAGTGAGCATTTGTATATTACTTAATGTTGGTGTTTTTTTTTGTTTTTTTTTTAGTTTCAAAGTGTTCTAAGACATAAAAAAAATGCAGCCTGAAAATGATTAAGGTTTAAGCATGTTTTTCTAATGTAATGCACTGCACTAAAGATTATATGTAGACAAAAGCACTGTTTTGTGATTCTGTTTTCATGGTCTAATGAATAAGAAAGAGAGATTATAGTATGTTGAATAATTTAACTACTGCTTGTTTATCTAACCTGAAGCCAGTATTTGTACTTTATCTAATTTCCATTTGATACATTTTTTGAGGAAAATATTATGCTTTTGACCCACTTCATGTATCTATTAAGTCTACTGGTTGGCTCATGTTATCAGTATAATCAAAAACAAGTACTAAATAACTATGTATTATAATACATTAAGCTACCCAACAAAATAAGCCCCACCACTACCAAGTGCAACATAAACACATCAATAGAGAAATAGTTATAACCCAGCAACACTATTCATAAATGACCCATTCTGCCCTTTTACTATTGCTACTTTAAATAGGTTTATTATAATACTTTAGGTACCTTTCTTAAAATAATGTTATAAAAGCTGTACTTTGAACTTGTTCTATAGTTTACCTAGGAGTTTTGCTACTTTTACTTGAGTAAAAGATCTGACAACCTCTCCCCCCACTAACATATTTCTGAGGACACGTAGATTCAGATATATAGAAACCTTTTAGTTATGTGGTGTGAGCAGTGTTTCTTTTAGCCGATGACTGCCAAGCCTGTCAAATTAACGTGTAAATATAGGTCATGATCATCATGCCCAAAAAACCCCTCTACGTGGATGGAGGTGTGACTAGGTAACACGCCAAATGACGCGTGGTGACAGCCGCATTTAAGACCAATAGGATGAGAGATTCTGCAGACAGGGGCGGGGTTATCTTGTTTATGTGTTTTCCCGCTCTGTGCGTCACCGGCTGTTTGACTGATGGATCCCAGCTAGTGATGGATGCTTACCTCAGCTGATCAAGGCTGTAACAGACGGGATTTGGCCTGTTTGGACACACAGTCCAGGTAAGAATGTTTTATTGTATTTAAACGTTTGGTTCAACGGGACCTGGCCGCCGGTGATTGGTTTTTGAACGAAAAGTAAGGGATGTACGATATCTGAAAGACAAGCTAACGCTAGTTAAAGGCCTCTGCTAGCTAGCTAAAGCTAACATAAGCGAAGAGAATAACCTAAGATAATGCTAATGCTAAGTAACTTTAGCGTTTTTGGTGTAGGGACCAATCTGTAAAGTTTGTTGTTTCTCTGTGGGCGTGTCTTTGTTCTTGAAACAAATGCGTCTTTGTTAGCAATGGCTAATGGTAGCTTGGTTCGGTAAGCAGTTAACAATCCACCGATTTTGTAACTGAGCTACCTGCCTTAGCGTGAGGTATTGTCGAGTTTCATAAAGGCAATGGTTACGAGTTATTCAGTCATACGTCAAATGCATTTGCTACCGTGGTATACTTTTTTAACTTGTCAAGAGGTTGACCGCTAAACAGACTGGACTTGTACCAGTGATCATCCATTCACTCTGTCAAATTCTATTAATTAGAGTTACATGTGGGTTTGGCATAACTCAAAAACCTGTCCTTGATTCGTGCTTGTATCGTATAATTTTTGTGTGTGCTCTCAGTTGGCAGATATGGTGAGGCACAGCGTGATGACGGAGTTGCAAACCTTCCAGCACTCTCTCCAGGTGGGAACTGTTACTCTGATGGAGTGGAAGCGTGTGACTTCCTGAAACCTGTGGATACTATCACTGCCAGAAAGTACAGGACTCCCTACTCACAATAAGATAGGGATATTGTGAGGTCGTCAGTGGATTTCATACATAAGGTGTTTGTTTCACTTCAGTGATTTTTGGGATAGGGAGGCAATTGTATTAGGGTGATNNNATATTTTATCACTAGTGTTTTGGCAGGTCACCACATGAGTGCGATAAGTAATGTTATAAAATTATTGTAAAATCATACAGTGGGTCAGGTTTTGCCAAACACATCCTTGATTAAAGAAAATTCTGTTTTAAAGACCAGTGTTTATTACTAAAATCAGAATAGTGACTTTTGTAATGATGTTTATCAAACCACATTTTTTTTTTTTTTATCATTTAACACAGCAGAGTAGCATTTTCTATACTGTACTGATTTCTGTAGCTTTTCTCGCACTCTCCCTCACTCTCTTCCCCTTTTGTGTGGCCTCCTTCCCTCTGTCACAGGGTAACTCCCTGGCTGTTGGCCAAGTGGGGCAGAGTTGTGGGGGAGTTCAGGACAATGGAATCACTTCAGAGAAAAGACAGCACCTTTCCCAGGGTCCAACAGGTACAAAATGCTTAGAGAAATGGAAAGTGAAGGTTCACACAGTGACGCTAAGTCTAAGTCATGTTGGGTTTCATGTTGATTTTTCTTTTTTGCTTTAGATATTGAAAAAAGCCAGCCAGTAAGCATCCCAGATGCTGCTAAAAGGAAGAAGAAGAAAAGAACTAGAGCAACAGACAGCTTCACAGGCAGTTTTGATGGTAATTAATTATTGCGGCATTTGTACAGGGGAAGTGGATGTTCTCTTTACTATCATTGTGACACTGCAGTTTCATATGTTACTTTTTTCAGACCTCTACAAATTGACAGATGAAGTGCTTGGGCAAGGTGCTTATGCTAAAGTTCAAGGATGCATTAGTCTGCAGAATGGAAAGGAGTTTGCTGTGAAGGTGCGTAAGCATATTTTGTGGGTCACACATGGTAAAACAGTAATAAATGTTTATTTCATAATTTGTTGAAACGGCATCATAGATATGATTCATCATTACTGGATGTAAACTCTCCCCCCACTTTAAGATAAGATATGATATTCCTTTGTTAGTCCCGCAAGGGGAAATACCAAATTTACAGCAGCAAGAGTGAAGTAAACAAAGCACATACGAGTAAAAAGAGCATTCAGTTAGTACACTGAACAGATACAAAGTACAGAAATGTAACGTACAAATCAAAAAAGAAATGAAATTAAGATTTTTACAGCTGTTGTGTACATGTTGAATATATTACAGGTTGGATAGGGGAGATATTTATATGTACACCTATACACATATCTACATACATAATTATATACTGTATATAGACGTGTGCAGATTATGCATAGGAGTATGGTTTATTGCACAGATTATGGAGCAGTTTTTATCTAAATTAGTGCAGTCTGTGGCATCCAGTATTGACTTATTTTTATATGTTTGAAGAGTGAGGTTACACATAACCTTATAGGCTGACTATGAATTTACAGCTCATAGTTGTGCCAAAAAGTAGCAAAAAATATAGTCCCACCAGAATCACAAAATGTCAAACACATTATTGAATATTTTAATGCCAAATAATGATGATATTCACATTTCCATTTTATTTCGATAATTGTCGTGGACATATGTTTCTCTCTGTTTTTTGATTTACAAAGATCATAGAAAAGAGTGCAGGTCACAGCCGCAGCCGAGTCTTCCGAGAGGTGGAGACACTTTACCAGTGTCAAGGAAACAAGTGAGTGCTACTGGTATAAAACATGTGTACATCTGTAGTTTACATAAAAACCAGATGCTAATCAGGAGGAACATCTTCACCCAGGAACATTTTGGAATTGATCCAGTTTTTTGAAGACAACAACTGCTTTTACTTGGTATTTGAAAAGCTGTGTGGAGGTATGTGTAGACTATATACATTGGTCACCATTTAATCTGCTTCACACATTGATGGCCAAACAACACATTGATTTCTGCGGCTGCTTCACTTTTCAGGTTCAATTCTTACACACATCCAGAACCGGAAGCACTTTGATGAACTGGAAGCCAGCAAGGTGGTCAAGGATATCGCCCAAGCCCTTGACTTTTTACACACCAAAGGTAGGCTGACATCAACATGAACACAGCAAAGGAGCAAGCCACAAGTTTGTATTATGTAACAATGTGCTTTTCCACAGGCATTGCCCATAGAGACCTCAAGCTGGAAAACATCCTTTGTGAATACACTGATCAGGTCAGTGACTTTTAGACAACAAGTTACTTTCAAAAAAGAACTGGTTATTTCTGATGATATAAAATAGAAAGGATTAAGGTTAGTAGGTTATGATTTTAAATCACTGTTCAGGTATCCCCGGTAAAGATCTGTGACTTTGACCTGGGCAGTGGTGTGAAGCTCAGCAGTGCCTGTACACCCATCACCACTCCAGAGCTCACTACACCGGTAAGTCTTCCTTTGACTTAACTGTCAGCATATATGAGAAATAGAATTAAATTTAACAAAGACTATTCACTGCTTCATTTTTGCTGTTTCCAATATTTTGGTTCTTCTTAGTGTGGTTCGGCAGAGTACATGGCTCCAGAAGTAGTGGAGGTGTTCACAGACGAGGCCTCTTTCTATGACAAGCGCTGTGACCTCTGGAGCCTCGGTGTCATCCTCTACATCCTGTTGAGCGGCAGCCCCCCCTTCACCGGCCACTGTGGCACAGACTGTGGCTGGGATCGGGGAGAAACCTGCAGGACCTGTCAGGTACAGAGTCAAGATGTTACTACAAAGTACTGGAGAAATGGTAAAAACACACTTTATAAAGTTACAGTAGGGTAGTTTTCCAACAGTGAAACATGTCAGTAATAGTTTCAACCCATCACTAGAATAACATGCTGTTATTGTCCATTTAATCTCAGTGTTTTTGAGAGAGAAATGTCTTTGAGTGACACACCCAGATTTTTAGTTTCACCCATTTGTCTGTCACTATATGTTCATCACTGTCCTGTTGCATATTGCTCAAAAAAATCAACTGATTGTCTTTAAGGTTACATTATTTTTCTTGGTGTAACTGTGTTAATATTTTAGTTTATTTTTTATTCTCTTATGGTTGGGTACTGACAGCACATTGTAATTGATAAGATAAAG
Organism: Apogon talboti; assembly: GCA_037367365.1. Lineage (NCBI taxonomy): Eukaryota > Metazoa > Chordata > Actinopteri > Kurtiformes > Apogonidae > Apogon > Apogon talboti. The sequence continues at coordinate 25,164,630 of JAPQRQ010000019.1, read as the reverse complement.
ATACAGGGCTTGGTTCAGCTCAAGAAAAGCTGCTCAAGTCTTAAAAAAATCACAGGAGTCAAGGACTCTGGATTTAAAGTCCTGCCTGTTTTCTGGCACTTATTTCTTGAAAGGCAGAAAAGGGGGCGGATCCTTTAGTGACGGACTATGCTGAGATCATTATGTAGTTTTCACAAACATGCAATGGAAACTTGTTTGTTGACTTGCTTGTTCATGTCACACAACACTACACCTACTCACCTACACCTGTTGTCTCTGTGTCAGAACGACTGTCATATCATTTCATAGTTTGCCATCAGCACCTTTTAACCTTTGGCCTCTGCTTTTAGTCATAGCCTGCGCCTTCTTTAAACAGCTTTTAGTATTTTTAACAGTCTATTGTGTATCCTTATTCTTCAGAGTCACCTTTTTGAGAGTATCCAGCAGGGCAAGTACGAGTTTCCGGACAAAGACTGGGCTCACATCACAGATGGGGCCAAGGATCTCATATCCAAACTCTTGGTTCGTGATGCAACGCTGCGTCTCAGTGCTGCTCAGGTCCTCAAGCACCCTTGGGTGCAGGGGGTGAGTGTTCTTACATGTGTGAAAGAATAGCTATGAAGCACATGTGTCAAACATATGGTCCGCGGGCCAAAACCGATCCTCCAAACGGTTCAATCTGGCCCCAGGATGAATTTACAAAGATTACATAAAAGACTTGATCAATCAAGTTGTATTGATCACAAAGCTAAATTCTATATTTTTCTGTATTGTTACTAAATGGTTTGTGCATTAATAGATCCACTGTGATCTGTTAATTGTAATGCACATGAGTAAATGATAAACTGAGACATAATATGGTCAAAATTGCAATTATTTTTCTTAAGACATTTCAGGTTGTTCATGGAAGTTCACATTTTTTGTTTAAGGATAGTTTGTAAATGTAATACTTCTTTGTAAAACAAACAGAATAATTTAGAGTTGTTATTATACTATTATTTTACTGGACCGGTCCAGTTGAGCCACCTGAACTAAAATGAGTTTGACACCCCTGCTATAAAGGAACAGTAATTCATTGTATGTTTTTGTATAGTTTGGCTTGTGAAGCCGTACATTTCAAATACACCTCTCCCTCTTCATTTCTACAGAACGCTCCAGAGAGAGGTCTTCCAACTCCTCATGTGCTACAGAGGTATGAGTAACAGCCTGCACAGCTCACTCCAGACTGTTCATTACATGTATGAACTTCTTTAATTATAACAGGTTAATTATTGAGTGTTTTTTCTAGGAAGTCTGAAAAAGGCACCCTCATTCACATATTAGTCATTCTCTATTTGTTATTATTTTTCTTATGAAAGGTAGATATTGTGAAAATGTTTGTTAGGATATGTAGAAGACAGCAATTTCGAATATGGATCTGTTATGTAAAGCCTTGAATAACATGCCTCCATATAAGGCCTGTTTAATAAACGTTTAGGTAGGTTTATTTAAAACTAAGATTATAAGAAATTCTGCCTCTGAATTGAACTATTTTTAATTCTATTTGTCTGTCATCTTTCCTATTCATCCATTTGCTGTACTCTCACCATTGAAAATGGGGACACACCTTCAGTGATCTGTTTGGAGTTAAATAAATGCTGAGTCAATGCATAATTGATCGCAAAACATTTGTTACATGTACAAGTGGCACTTATTATTGAAATAGATCCACATATTTATAGATCCAAATATTTATAAAGGAACGATATTACCACCTCACTACTGAGAAATGCAGTTAAACTAGTTGTGCTGTTACCTGTAGTGACGCTGCTGCTACACACTGATCATATATGACATATGATCAGTGTGTAGTTCACACACATACTTCTGGTGACAGATGACCTGTCACCAGAAGTAAACATTACACAACTGCATTATGCATTTACAGTGCTAATGGGTGCAGTTTTAAATGAACTCCTGTACTTTTTTCCCCGTCTTTTCCAGGAACAGCAGCACCAAAGACTTGACCCAGTTTGCAGCCGAAGCCATCGCCTTCAACCGGCAGCTGTCCCAGCACGACGAGGAGCAGGAGGACGTCGGCGCCATCGTTTGCTCCATGAGGCTCTCTCCTCCTTCCAACTCCAGGCTCGCCCGCAGACGAGCACAGTCCAACGCCCTGCGCTCCAGGGACTTCGCTCCAGCTTCAGATTGACCGCACGGCCTAAACGAGCAGCACAAGTTCCTGTCCCGTCTCCTGGCTGGTTTTAGACCATTTGTGTGAGTGTTGATTTCACAGGAAGCCTCGTAGGATCTGTCACAGTGTCAGAAGTGATGAACTGTCCCGGGTGTCCGAGCTCTGTTCCATGGCCAGTACTCTCATCTCTTACACAGAGTTTGAGCATCAAGGGAACAGTTAATCCTCGGCCATAACCTCCTAATTGAACACCTTTGTCTAGGAATCATTTTAAAATACCAGAGTGTTAAACAGAAGCTGTGTTGTTTGAACAGAACTCTTGGTTTAGTTTTACTTTCTCACAAATGGTCTTCACAGATTTTATGATGTTTTAAAATCATGTCGAACCCTTATGCCAGAAGTTTGTATCAATTATGCAGCACATATTATCAATACAGCATTATGTGAGTTCAACACAATAATACAGCAGTTACTTTTCTACTATAATATATTTTTATTTATCAAATTTTATTTTTTGTGCTGTCTAACTGTGAAGTTTATTTAAATGGTAATTAATGCCTAATGCTTTAAAGGCATTGCATCTTCCTCACTGAACATAATGGACGGATGATTTTTTTAATTTTTGCTTCAATCATGTGTGTTTGTGACTTGAAGTGTGTTTGAGAACCGGTTTAAGTTGTAGAGCGTTGAAATGAGGAGCTGACAGACTGAGGACATTTGGACCATACCTCAGCTTCCGGACAGTCTCGGAGCCGGTTGATAGTTGAGACTCACTTTTAGGGTAAGAGGTCAGTTCAGGTTCAGGTTTAGGAATTCAGTTGGCGTTGGTTAAGGTTAGAGTAACGGCCAAAGACTGTATGCACGGTGTCAGTGAGTGTCCTCACAGTGCAATCTGCCAATTAAATGTAAAAAAAGAAAAAAGCCAACTAAATTAATGGGCTTTTGCTCCTTATGACCTGTTTATGAGATTCTTGTCGTGATTGCATTTGATAAAATACCATTTGCAGGAGTTTGAGAACCGAAGCTACCTGTAGCACTGATGTACTTTAACATAAGACATTTATTTAGGTTATTTGAAAGGGAGAATGGATAGATTGGTCTGACAATGTGAATTTGATAAGTCTAATATTTATCATTCAAGGGATTCTTACAGCTTTTTATTCAACGTTACCTCAGTTGCACATTTGCCACAAATGCAACACCATCCCAATAAGCCAGGCACAGTTTCTGACTTGGTTCTCTTAGTTTTTGTTTTTCTTTCTTTGAGGTTGTGTGAACTGAAATGTGAGATGAGTGTTTGTTCTAGGCATGTAGGTAGTGAGGGTGTTTGTGGAAACGTTGATGTTATATGTGATATAAATGAATCCATACTGAGGCGTAAAGTTTTTATTTTTATACCAGTATTCACTTTATTGTATATTTGGCTCTGAAAGTGGTAATGGGATGAATTATTGAGTGCAGATTTGCTGATATGTACTTTGTTTTATTTTTTTTATCCTTTTTTTTTCCCCAGAAGTATTTTTTTATTTTTAACATTTATAGGAGTTGAGTTTCGCCTACTCTTTTTGTGAACAGGGTCACTAAAGGCAGCCTTTCACTCGTTTCCCCTTAAACCCCATCAACTTTGTGCGTTGCCAGCTAAATGACACATCTCCTTATTTCACACTGTTGCCATGGACACCCCATCCCTATAGCAACCGAGGGCATCGGGGATTGTCAGATTAGCTCGGGGTGGATACACACATTAGAAAACAACCGCTCGCTATCCTAAATCCCTCTCACTCCCATAATGAATCGTAAAAGTACTTTTTTTTTCCCCTGCTAGACTGTAATGACATCAAATGAGATACAGTAATTATTGTGCAGTTATGGAGTCTTGTAATTTGTCACAGCTCTTACGGGGTTCTATGCATAAAGCTCTGAATGGAGAGCTGACTTCTATTTTCACTGGAATGCTGTGTTCTCAATAAAAAAGAAAAAAAAAACTGCGTTATTTAATGTCTCAAATGCATTCCTGTTGCATCCAAGTGAGGCGGGTTCATTCAGAGATGGCCTTACTGCTGGGTGAATGTAGAGAGGATGTGGGCTGCACTTACACACAACCGCACCGTCCTCAGTAAGAGTGAGAATAGAAGGAGGGGTCAGAGTCTGCCGCTGGTGACTAACGGTGTATATATGACATAAAAGACCCGTCTGACAATACTATTACTTGAATATACACAACCTGATTTGTTGTGTAAATAAACTCTTTCACCTCATTGGGGCTGATTTGATTGGATCACTCACTCCATACACAGACACCGGCTCCTGATCGCCCCCTAGTGGTCTATACCCGTGATTGTAACCTGGAATGGGTGAACAGCAGCAGATCCACTGTGCGTTTAGCTGCTGAAGCAGGAATCAGATCCACCTCCGTGTCACAAACGGACTGGAAACGGCAAAACGCAGGACCATGATGTGATGTAAGTCCCACCGGTTCTTTCTCTGACAAATGAACGAATAATGAGCACAACGGGGTTTGATGACCAGTCAAATTTTCTTTCATTCACCATCTGATTGTGATTTGTAACTTTATTTGGAATGTATCATTTGCGTTTTAGGTAGTTGTTCTGTAGAACAGTTTTCATTCATAAATATGAAGCTGTGACACGTATGAGTTTAGATTAACTTTCTGAATAAGGAACAAAAACGCAGATTGATTTTATTTTCTGTTTTGGACTCATTCTGGGAAAAATGATGAGCTCACGTTTTAATGAGAAAAGGCAGATTTATTTGGGAAAATGTGTGAAGTTCTACTCTATTCTATATTTATTACAAGTTTTTCTTTCTAAGCCAATATACACTGTACGGACAAAAATACTGAGACGTGAAAATGTTCATGTCACTCGTCAATTATTACGCTATATTTCTTTAAAGTTAAAGGCTGAAAACCGGACAGTTATGGTCTGAAACGATCATGGTCAGAAAGAAATTATATATAGACGTAAAACATTTAAACAACAATTATAATGATTTTTTTAAAAAAATCTGTAAAGTATTTTAAGCGTTGTAGATGAGAATGCAAATAATGATATTGCTAAAGAAGAAATTAAAACTTTGTTATAATTTTATAATAATGTCCAAAGAAAAAAAAATAGAAAAAGAAAAAGCAGACTTCTGACAATGAAATACCTACTAAGTCATGCCACCCAATAGTTAATCATATTTAATACTATTCTTTAATAGTATATGTTGTGGAAGTAAATCATTTCTATTTATTTTAACATCTGAATCCAGTGTCAGAGCTGTAGTTGTCCACATGTCTGCTCCTGTAAGAACCTACAGTATTTTCCATGAACAGGTCATTTTACATGAAGGACCTTTGGATAAAGTCGCACCTTGAATAGAATGAAAACCCAACTGACTCCAGAGTCCCAAACACGTCACATACTGTATTTACAGATTAGTTTGAACTCTTACTGTTGAAAGCTGGGTTTAGACACCTCAGAGCTGAATGTGTTTCACAGTGTTCTTCCAAATTGTGTCTTATTGTAACTGTACATGACCCTACTAGCAGATCACTATGGATTTTTTCTTCTTCTACAGTGCCAGTGTTTGCAGTTAAATGTACACTGTTGTCCATGAAGTTGGAATGAAATATTTTTACCACTTCTCATGAAAGGATTGTGACAATGTGATTTATTCTTGATAGATAAAGTGTAACTGGGACTCAGTATGTGATCATTGAACCTGGTCAAAGGTGATTCCTAAAGTGTAGAAATAGGAATAAAAAGAGGAATGTGTCTGAAAACAAAATTATACCACCTTCATGGACAACAGTGTATTGATTTAGAAATATTTATAATCCACTTGAGGTTTTTACATTAATCCAATATAACAGTCCTTCAACATGATTATTTAATGTTCTGTTCATGAATATGAATCATTTCTAGATTGTTTTTCACATACAGCTCTCTTCTTCATTCATTTGGTAAAACAATTTTCACCTTCATATTTTACTGGTTTTTGCTTCACTATCTTTTATCACCTTTATGAGTCAAATGTTGACTTTTCACTTCTTTGTCAAAAATAGTCCAGCAATTATTTTTATATTTCTGCCCTTTCATGCATGTTTCTCTAGATCTGCCCCTGTGGTCACCAGCATTTATTAATTCCTTTCTTTGCAGTTTTCTGAGGGTGTGGTTTTACTGCTGTGTTTCAGGAGAGAATAGTCTTAACCCATAAAGACCCATACAGCCTCCAAAACCATCTACTGATGTAAACTGTTTAATATGTGTCGATCCACTAAGCCTATCAATACATGTAAATAATTGGTGTAAAATACAGTTTGTCATCTTTTCATGGTCATCAGATATGACCCATTTGGATGTTCAGAGGCTCCGTAGTTACCGTGGAAATGCCATCATCTTCTACAACATTGATTCCCCAGTAAAACCCATGGAGTTTAATAAATAACAGTAGATGGAGACAGTGGGTTTATGTTCAGTTATTGATGTCTTTGATGAAAAAGTCACTTTTATTTCAATTTTCTCTGTTTTTGATGTTATACGCCTTAACTTTAATATGAGCTTTTATGAAAATTTACATGATCTGTGAATTAAATATAAGGAAAATACTTGATTTTCACTGAAAAAAATGTTAAATACAGTGGATAATATTAGAATAGATAGTGATAAATAACTTAAGAAGGGTTAGAGAGAAAAGTCATTTGGGAACTGCCACAAAAGTAGCATTGGGTTTTAATGGGTTAAAGGTATTTCAAAGAGTATCCAATAAATATGTTAGCTTAATAGTGAGATGTAAGAGAAGTTTTATGAAATTTTGGAAATAAGAATATGTATTGATTTATAATGCTACGACAAAATGTTTCTATTACAATATTTTAACTATTGTTTTTCTTTCTAAGCCAATATATACACTGTTTGGACAAAAATACTGAGACATGAAAATGTTCATGTCACTCATCAATTTTCACGCTATAGTTCTTTAAGTTTGTTTATTGTTTGTTTTGAGCAGAAGAAAACAATTTTTTTTACATACAAGGAACCAATAGCAGAACACACAAGTTAATAAATAAAGGTGATCAATACAATATAGCAATTTCCATGTACATTAGTAATAACAAAATAATTCATTATGTATTGCTTGAAAAGGAAAAGTTAAAGGTTGAAAACCAGACAGTTATGGTCTAAAATGATCATGATCAGAATGAAATGAAATATAGATGTAGAATATTTAAAACAATTATATCATTTTTTTTTAAAATCTGTGAAGCATTTTAGACAAGAATGCAAACAACGTAAATGTTAAAGAAGAAAAATAACGTATTTATAATCATATTTAAGGCAAAAAAAATGTTGACAGTCAAGTACCTACTAAGTCATGCCACCCAATAGTTAATCATATTAGTGTATGTTGTGGAAGTAAGTCATCTGTATTTATTTTAGCGTCTGAATCCAGTGTCAGAGCTGTAGTTGTCCACACCTCTGCTCCTGTAAGAACCTATAGGTGTAACAAATATTAATGACATCATGTGATTTCTTCCTTCATTCAGCCACTTGATCCCATCCTCCTGTGAAGTCATGACCTTAGTGATCCATCACTGAGCATCTCTGGATCCATCGACCTCTTCATGTTCCTGAGTGTTAAGACATGGTGCTACCTGAAAAGAACTCCAAACCGTCTGCTGCCAAGGACCCGAGGCCGTCAACCCTGCGTCATCAGAGCCTCCCCTCCCCGGCGCTGTGCTGCGCCTGCGGCCTGTGCATCATGTTGGCTGGCATTAACATCACTCTGGTGGGAGCCTTTGCTTTCGGCACCCTCCTCCCCACCGACAACCCCCCCATTATCATCGGGCCTCTGCTTTTACTAATAGCTCTGGCCTTCTTCACAGCCTGCTGCGTGGTCAGCAGGAGGCCCCCGGCCCACATCGCCCGCAAAGCTAAAGGGGGCGAGAAGTGGGGTTTGATGCGGATGGGGACAGTGGCGTTTGAGATGGAGACAAGCGAGCACACGCTGCAGGACACCACGGCTGTCCAGCTCAGCCCCACCAACTCCCCTACGTCCTCTCATAAGTCCAGCTCCAGTCATGGCAACAACCCCCCACCTGGATGTCAGGACGACGTAGGTGAGCAGCACGTGTCAGACCCGTCCAACATGAGTGTTACAGGAGAAAACCAGACTTTGACCTCTGACGGTAAAGACAGCTCTCCTACTCAGATGTCCAAGGCTGAGAAGATACCATCCATGTAGCATGGACTTCAGCTGACAGCCTTACAGTCTGGATACTCCACTGTTTACACACACACAAACACTGCAAGGCAGGAGGGAAATACAAAACCCCATTTCTAGACTTAAACTTAATCATATTTTGTAAATAGAAACAAATATTGATGACTACAATGCACTCAGGAAAGTTGGAAAAGAGACAAAATAGATTATTATATTATTATTCTTTAGTTTAGTTTTTATTGTAAGTTTATAGAATAGATACTGTATGTACCACTGTCAACTGGAAACAGGAGAGGATACAAAAGGAACATCTTAGTCTTTACAAGGAGGGGTCATTATAGGAATTATCAGTCATTTCCCCCCCCCAAAAAAATTCTCAATGCAAAATTGCAAATAATTGAGGTCTTTCACCATCTCCAGAACATAATATTCTAAAAATATAAACCATTCACTGAGTCACAGGAAATCTCAGAGTATGAAGGCCAAAGGTGAAATCTGCGTAACCAGAGTTGCAGGTAAAACCATCATGCTGCAATGATGACTATAGACACACGGACTGAGAAGGATGCGGGAAAACCACTGATTGACTACTATTGTTACAACAGTCCAGAATGGAACCTGAAACCCTCTCATACAGGGAGGAAACCCTGTAGGTTCCAGGAGCTCGGATGAGTTGAAAGATGGTGAAAATGTATGCTGTGGTCAAATAAGTACATGTTTCAACACTGTCTGGTTCTTTGTACAAAAAAACCAAACAAAAAAACAATTTAAAATAAATGAAAAGATGGTTGTGGAGTCATCAGGGCAGTCTGTCCAGAGTGCGGACAGAAATTCAAGGCTTAGGTGTACCTTTTTCTACTTTAAAATCAGAAAAATTCAGTTTTTCAGCTGAATTCAGTCTTTGTTTTTTTTCATGTCATGTCAAATACTGAAAAGGTTATTAGTGATAGGGGCAAAAGTAGCATCTGTGATGGTCTGGGGCTGCATCGGTGTCCACGTGGTTGACCTGCTTATGTGTGAAGGAACCATCGATGTGAAGCCATAGATTGATTTTTACAGAGGCGTATGCTGCCATCAAGTCTTTTCCCCGTCGTCTGTAGTTATTTCATCACGACGATGCCAGGCCGATGCCGTTCTGCACCGGTTTCAACATGTGCATCGTCATAGTCACAGAGTGCTGGTACTAGACTGACCTGTCTGCAGTCCACGTCCATCTCCTACTGAAAATAGATGGACTTCATGAAGACAACAGCCACCATGGACTGTTGAGTAGCTCAAGTCTGGTAAGCAGCAAGAACAGACAAAAATCTGTCTGCAGAAGTGTAAAAATGAGTGTCCTTGGTTAAAAAATGATTTAAAAGAAAAGGTGATGTCACACAGTATTAACCCATAAAGACCCAAACAGCCACTGGCGACCAAAAGCATCTACTGATCTATAATGTTGAATAACTTCTGAACCACTAAACCTATCAACATGTTGAAATAATTCAGGTAAAATGCAGTTTGTCATCTTTTCACGGTCATCAGATATGACACATTTGGACATTCAGAGGCTCCGTAGTTACCGTGGAAACACCATCATATTCTACAACATTGATTCACCAGTAAAACCCATGGAGCTGGATCAATGACAGTGGATGGACACACTGGGTTTAAGTTCACCTAATGACATCTTCACTGAAAAAGTCACTTTTTCTTCAGTTTTCTCTGTTTCCGATGTAATAAATTTCAACTTTAATCTGAGCTTTTATGAAGATCTACATGATCAGTAAATTTAATAAAGGAAAACATCTGATTTTCATTGAAAAAATGCAAAATACAAAGGACACTGTTATAATAAATGGAGATAAATTACTTAAGTAAAGTTAAATATAGAGGAAAAAAAATATTTTTGAACTGCCACAAAAGTAGCTCTGGGTCTTTCTCTTTTCCAACTTTTTTGAGTGTGTTTCAGACATCAAAATCTAAATTTGTTTGGACAGTATTTAGAAAAGCTGATAAATGAAAGTATTTTCTTTTGCCTGATTTCTGAAAATTAAATAAAGGTTAAAACAAATGACCAAAGTTTTTAATAAAAATACAATTAGAGGAAGTCCCATCTTTTCTGGAAAAGGGATGGTATCTTTTATGATTTCCAAGACTTGTTGTTAATATAAGACCACAGATGTGTGTGTGTGTGTGTTAAAACCTTTCTGATGGTGGTTTACTCAGTGTGTTATACTGTTGACCGTTAAGTGTATATTACTACGCCAGGAACAGAAACAGGAGATGAAACCTTAATCCAAGTGCCTGTTTGTGTACTTCCTGCTGTATAAAGAGTCCAGTTCAGATGCACTGTCCTCCATTTATGATCCACTGTGTCTGTTGTCAACTTTTATGTTGGAGAAGACAATAACTGTATCCAGCCAAGCATGTAGCTGTTTCCACGTACTCCCACACATGTTGCATGAACTTCTTTTCTATTTTTCATGCCGTCATCAGTGGGTGTTGAACCTTGAGCTGTCTTAAAATATTCAAGAACAAATGAAATAATCATCGGTAACATTCAGTTAATGTCTATGTTGTGTTGTGCTGCCATGGTTACAGTATTGCTACAGAAGTTATTATATGTTTGGAGAACCTTCCATAAAATATGTTTTATAAATAAAGCTGAACTTTGATTTGATTACCAGCCATATGGTGGATTTCTGAGTAAGA
>JAPQRQ010000019.1:25035537-25047005 GCA_037367365.1 Apogon talboti | reverse complement strand
TTCTTCTTCTTCTTCTTCGTCTTTTTCTTATTATTATATTGGGTTTCTTCTTCTCAAAAACTTTCTTCTTCTTCATGGTATTAAGCCAGTATGTCAATTAAGAGCGGCGCCCTCTGCTGGACTGATGGAGAAACGCCCATTTCAGTGCACTAAACGCACGGAAGTATAAAACAATGACGCATGACAGCGTTAGAAACAGACGTAGGATACCTATTTACGTTCGTAAACCGAGCATAACCCTCATTCTCACGGAAAGCGAAGGGACATACATCCTGCAGTTAGAGGGACACATCTCTGTTGAAGAATGGATTCAGTCTTTTCAGTGATCGGTTCTTATGTATTCTGGGATGTGAAAAGTTTCCTGGTCTTTGTTGCAGTTTTTATCCTCGTTGCAGATTTGATCAAGAACAGGAAACCTGAAAACTTCCCCCCTGGACCCAGGATATTTCCGATAGTGGGCAACATGTTTACTGTTAACCACAAGACGATGCATGAGAGTATAACTGAGGTGAAACTGACTCAAGAGTCTGGTTTAGACCAGCTCTAAATGTAACGTGTCATGACATAATGTTTGTTTGGATGTGACGCTAAATAGATAAATTTAGATTGATTGATTGATTGATTTGATTGATTGAGGTAGACTGACAAACATAATTATGTCAATTGAGAAGACTCATGTTTCTGTTTTTTTAACACATCTTGTTTGAGATCATTACTGACACATTTCTGTATGTGTGTGTTCCTATTATCATAACATCCTACTACACAGACTGTATATGTAAAAGTGTCATCCTTTCCTAAACACCTCTACAGTTAGCAGGGACCTACGGAAATGTGTACAGCTTACGGATGGGTCAGAGGTTTGCGGTGGTGGTGAATGGGTTTGATGCTGTGAAAGAAGCTCTGATAACACAGGGAGACAGTTTAGTGGACCGTCCAGCCCTGGCTCTGCAGTTGGAAATGTTCAAAGGATTAGGTGAGTTTGGTATTTACAGATCCACTCACTGCTTGGCTTCTGTTTTAACCCTCGGCCACACTGGCAACAGGGTATTGTCATTAGTTGGTCGTCCGTCCGTCCGTCTGTCCGTTCGTATGGGCAAAAACTTTGCTGCGCACTGATAAGTCTGCGCCGCGCACAGTACACCCGACTCTGAGGGAGCCTCTGTGGAGTCCGTATGTGCAAAATCATACTTTCACACACCAGAAGTGGCATTTATGAGACCTGTTACTCATATCACAAATTAGAATGGGTTGCTATTGATCATGAATAAACTATGTAGCAAATGTCATATGTGATAGTGTTTGTTATTGTTAAATATGCGTCTATCATATTTATATGATACTGCTATTAATATATGTTAAATGACGTCATCTTAGTACAACTTATCTACTTACCTATACGTAATAATGTATTCAGTAAGACTATTTACAAAATCAAATGTTATATATCTTTGTATATGTTTGATTCATTGCTCTATCATTATAATAAACATCACTACAAACTCTACAATGTCGCAATAAATCTATGTGTAAATAGCTTAATAATCATCTTGTATATAAATGATGTCCTTATCATACATGTATTACACAAACCAATTCTAGTATTAATTCACAGTCTCTAACATTTATATATTGGAAATCAACATGTCAGTGACAGTCAATATTTAGAAGATTTTTCATAAGCCAGGCCGAGGGTTTTCAAGTGCGGGCACGTTATGGTTCTATATCCGTTAGTGAATATGACACTGTTTTCTTCTATGTGATGAGTTGTTTTTTTCAACTCAGAAGTTTTTGGAATATTATGTTTCTGCTTTTTTTTCTTTAATATAATGTGTATCTTGGCGGCACGGTGGTGCAGTGGGTAGCACTCGTTCCTCACAGCAAGAAGGTCCTGGGTTTGATCCCAGCACCAGTTGGTGGGACCCTTCTGTGTGGAGTTTGCATGTTCTCCCCGTGTCTGCGTGGGTTCTCTCTGGGTATTCCGGCTTCCTCCCACCATCCAAAGACATGCACTGATAGGTTAATCTAAAAATAGCCCATAGGTGTGAATGTGAGAGTGTTGTTTGTCTCTGTGTCAGCCCTGAGATGAACTGGCGACTCGTCCAGGGTGTACCCTGCCTTTGCCCTTAAGTAGCTGGGATAGGCTCCAGTGACCCCCGCGACCCTAGTGAGGATAAAGCGGGTTCAGAAGATGAATGAATGAATATATATCTTGACCAACTATATAAATTATGTGACATAACTTTCAACTTTTCCAAAATACAGTCTTGCTTTAACCTTTAACCTGCTTTAATTACATTCTCACCTTCCTGTACATTTGAGAATTTGAAACAATAGGTAAATATTTTACAAGACATTCATATGCTTAATTTTCAATGTTTGTTTCACCCTGCGTATTGTCCATCAGGTCTGCTGTTCACCAATGGGAACATGTGGAAGGAGCAGAGACGTTTTGCACTTTCTACCCTCAGAAATTTTGGATTAGGGAAGAAGTCACTGGAGCCTGTCATCTTAAATGAATTCACACACTGTGCACAAGAGATCACTGGATACAAAGGTAAACAGTAAATGCCCAGAGACACATTAAGCATCAGCGAACACTTTTCATCAACTTGCCTTTGTACTTGTGCAGGTAAACCGTTTAACCCTCACCTCATCATCAACAACGCTGTCTCTAACATCATCTGCTCACTGGTTTTTGGTCATCGCTTCGAGTACGATGATGAGAAATTCAAAGCAATGGTACAAATGTGTGAAAGAGGTCTTCAACTTGAAGCCTCCGTCTGGACAAGGGTACTGGACTTGAACTTTGTCATTAAAACAATCATCAGTTAGTGTGAAACTCATTTTTCATTATTCCCAACAGTAGAACAGGTCGTGATTCCTGCTTTGTTTCAGAAGAACTGAACGGTAACGGTAATGTTGAACCTTCTCTTCTGCAGCTTTACAACGCATTCCCTAAACTTATGAAACGTTTGCCGGGGCCCCATAACACAGTCCAGTGGATCTGGAAAGATCTGAAAGTAATCATAAGAGAAGAGCTTAAAGACCATAAACAGAAGTGGGATCCTTCAGACCAGAGAGACTACATCGACTGTTACCTGAATGAGATTCAGACGGTGAAGTAGTAGTTTGTTTCTCAAGCTTTGTTGCTTATTTGTTAAATGTGTATATATTTCTATAACTTTGTCAGAACTTTCTTATATAAAAATATTGTAGTGACATGAAAACTCCACCTCCACTTGAAGTGGTGCCACAGTGCCAATATTTTTAACATCCCCATCTCTAGCAGCATACACCCATTTTTAATCCAACAATTCCAAGCCTCATTATCCATGACTTTAGGAGCTCTTCAAAAGATTGTTAATTCTAGGTGAAAAAGTGCATTTGCAAGCTTTGGTGATAAAAAATATTAAACAATGTTATACCAGGCTACTGATACATTCAGTTTTTCACACTTAAATTTTAAACCTTACATGTATTTGCCTGTTCTCAGACTAAAGGACAGGGTGGCTCTACGTTTGATGATGAAAACCTGGTTGGATGTGTCTTGGATTTGTTTGTAGCTGGAACTGAAACCACATCGACCACCCTGCGTTGGGCATTTCTCTATATGGCGAAGTACCCCGAGATCCAGGGTAAGGGCACTGACCAGTCTCAGAAACCACTACTTTAAGTATATACTGTAAATACTTCTTTCTCTGACTATTTGAGGTTATTTTGGGGCATGTACTTCAAAACTACTTGAGTAAAAATTTACTTTTCCATCCCTCTGCTGACAACATACTTCCTCATTTGGACACATAAATCCCTCCATCACAACACAGTGGTGACTCAGGGAGGTCTTCAGCATGTGCACATCAAGTGAGACAGTATTGCTGGGGTTCAAATCAGTTTCCTGCTCTGCTGGTGTTGCATTCTGCTGCAAACATTCATACAACCATTTTAACTTTGTTTACCATCCATTTCACAGAAAAGGTTCAGGCTGAGCTAGACGCTGTGATTGGTCCGTCCAGACAACCATCTATGGAGGATCGAGCAAACCTGCCCTACACTGATGCTGTCATCCATGAGATCCAGAGGTTTGGGAACATAGTTCCACTAAACCTGCCCCATTCCACCACTAAGGAGGTCCAGCTGGGAGGATACACGATCCCAAAGGTAATGTCTGATGTAGTTCTAATCCACTGACAGACAAATGGAGCTGAAATGGCCACATATCATATTTATAATAATTTCCATTCTGATTTCAATCATCAGGGTATTACAGTGATACCCAACTTGACCTCCGTGTTGTTTGACAAGAAAGAGTGGGAGACCCCCCACACATTTAACCCAGGACACTTTCTAAATGAGGAGGGGAAATTTGTGAAACCAGCTGCTTTCATCCCTTTCTCTGCTGGTACGGTCATCAACACTTATAGGGTTTGTCATTGAATAAGGGCACTAGCTGTACAGTCAGTACTCATTACTGACTCAATAAGTATTGAACTATCAACAATCTCTGCCTTCCTAACTGAAGGTACCTGTAAAGTTCTTAATGCAGTTGTGAATTTGGTAGAAATGTGTACGTTTCTATTCAAAATTATTTCCACTGTGTAATGGGAAAAAGATCAAAAAGATAATGCATGGAAAGTGTTCTTTTAATCCTATTATTGCACCTGTGCTTCATAATTATAGTGTATTTTTGACTGTCCAGTATTTATACATCAAATATCACAACAAAATGTACTATCTCCTAAAATTGTTGGCATTATCACAGAAGTGTTCATGTAATTTTTCCGTCTTAGGTAAGCGGCAGTGTCCTGGTGAGAGTCTGGCCAAAATGGAGCTTTTCCTCTTCTTCACCTCCTTCCTGCAGCGCTACACCTTCTCCATGCCTGCGGGGGTGAAGCCCGTGTTTGACTACCACTTGGGAGTCACTCTGGCCCCTCTACACTATGAACTTTGTGCAATGCCACGCTAAAATCAGTTAGACAAGAAATATGAAATTTTCATGCTTGAGATGCTGCTAGTGAGACTTCATATAATTTAAGGACTAGATCAATGAGTTAAATTGACACTACACTGTTTTTAATAACTAGGGCTCACTGCTGAAATTTATTGAAGTATCATGGAAATTTTTGTAATTTGCACTTTTTCCTGTAACTTTCACATCTCGATTGTTACAATCAATCTATACAATGCTGCAAAAACAACAAAGCCGAGAAAAGGCTGCCTGAGACTTTAGCACAGTACTGTATGTGTACTCCAGGACCAGATATGGGACTGTTCATCACCACTAACTCTGGCCATCTGGCCTCAGAGCCATCAAAAGTTAAACATAAAACATTGCTGTCAAAATTTATTAGTGAATTAATCATTAACATATTCTGAGGTAAAAGGGAAACTTGGCTAGACAATGTTTAAGAGTTAGCGATCTTTGTACTTCGATTATGATGTGTTTCTTTGCTCTCTCTGATTGAGAAGCCTGATGATCCCACAGCCAACACATTGGTATTATTTGGTTTGTCTCTTGTTTGATTCACGCACACACTGACTTCATTCACCCAAACATGCATTATCTTACTGACATCTACAATTTACATCCTGCATTTTGAATTGTATTTAGTTAAAGTACTTTTTTTATTTAGAGAAATAGGTGTATTTTGTTTTGTTCCATTCATTGAGCCAGGTTTGCAATAAATGCTTTCCAGATGGACTAATATTCTAATATTTCAACACATGAGGGCAGTATAGAATTCAATGACAATGGTCTAGTATTAAAGCAACACCATGGAACTTTTGCTGGTGGGGTCCCCCTAAAGTCTGTCTGTAACAACTGTAGTAAAATCTGTATCTCGGTAATACTCATGCATTTGTTAACAAGCCATTGATCTTCCTGAGGCAAGACAATTAATATTCATTCAACCATGTCTTCAGGCCAGGTAAAGTAGCCTTACAGCATTTTATATAAACATTATTGTTTTATTTTTTAAAAATATCAGAAACTAAAAAACCCCCCCACAAATGAACAGATCTATATAACAGCCCATAACCGATTGCTTCTTGTTTGCTCAAGCTACCGGACTTGATAAAACTGCAGAAGGCTACTCCTTGAATAATGATGTATGGGCTTAAACAGAAGGCTATGATTTCAATACAATGAAAGTATTATGATTCTGAAATGTCGTCTATGAGAATTTGATATTCACTTTCTGTGTCTGGTGATAAATTTGCCAAGAATTAAAGTATCTCGAAAAACCATTTTTAGCTGTTCTTTGAAACTCTTGAATATTCTGAGGTTAACAGAAGGAAATTCATTTTATGACCTACTTTTAATAATTTATGATTTGAAAAAAAAATGCCAAGGACTAAAGTTTCCAGTATATTTCAATAAATATCAACAGTTAATAAGGTGGAAGAACCTTCCAAAAGGACAACCATTTCTGCAGCACTCTACCAATCCGGCCTGTCCGGTTGAGTGTCCAGACGGAAGTCACTCCTCAGTTAAAGGCACATGAAGCCCACCTGCAGTTTAACAAAAGGCACCTGAAGGACTCTCAGACAGGGGCGACTGCTTTGAGACAGCAAGGGAAGCGGAACTTCCCCTAACATTTCAGGAAATGAATGGGCAGAATTGCACTATTGAATTTCCAATAAAGATACAAATTACATTTACATTAAAATTGCACCAGAATGCACTTAATTTTATGGCTGTGTCATTCTGGTCAGCTGTTTATCGTTTGCTTTCTGACATGAATTCCCCGATATGTTCTCATATCAGTAGCCTACACTGTTGAATTCCCCATTGACGTCAAGTGTCAATGGTTTGTCTATGAGGCAGCACTGAGCTGTTTTTTCACTGCAGGGAAGCATTTGCTAAATGAGACGTTCAGTGTCTCTGGGGTGAATGGGTCAGTAGGCGGGCCAGGACGGTTGAGTTTGGACGTTGGATTGGATGAACTGTTCGAAAGCGTAGGTATTGGTCTGAAAGGCTGAACCCGTTTTGACTGACAGCGATGTTGAAACATCCCAGCATTGAAGCACATTGGAGCTCAGTCCCATGAGGACATCAGTGGAAGAGAGCGATATATCTCACCATCCTGTAACATAATAGTGCAATGCTTCAGCTTTACTTTGGTGAAACAATATGCTCTACATCAGTTGAAGAGAAAAAGGGTCAAGTCATACACCTGCAAGTGTGTGTTGCTGTGGTTTTATGGTATAGATGAAGCATAGCAGCCTCAATTAAGCATTCCTTTCATTTTTAATTGCTTTGCTAAAATACGATAAGTTTTATGATAGAGCCTTAAGATGAGCTTCCCCTGATTTAAAGACCAGCAGCTGCCACTGCTCTCAGACCGCAAGAAACTAAAATCTCTGGTCTGATGAAACAAAGACTGAACTCCTTGGCCTGAATGCCAAGCACCGTGTCTGGAGGAAACCACCCACTGTTCATTACCTGCCCAATACCACCCCTACATGGTGGCGGCAGTATTACACTGTGGGGATGTTTTTAACAGCAGGACCTGGGAGACAAGTCAGGGTCCAGGGAAGGATGAATGCAGCAAGGTACAGAGACACTCTTGATGATAACCTTATCGAGAGCGCTCTGGACCTTGAATTGACATGAACATTCATCTTTCGGCAGGACAACAACCTTAAGCACACAACCAAGATAACAAAGCAGTGAGTTCAGGACAACTCAGTGCATGTCCTTGTGTAGCCCAGACAGAGCCCTGGTGTGAACCTGATTGAACAACTCTGGAGAGATATGAAAATGGCTGCACAAGGAGGTTGAGACATTCTGCAAAGGAGAGTTGGACAAACTACCCAAAAATAGGTGTGCCAAGTTTTTAGAATCATGCACATACAGACTTGAGACTGAAATTGCTCCCAAAGGTGTGTCAACAAAGTATTGAGCAAACATTGTGACTGGTCATGCACATGTTACCCTGTACTTTTGTTTTTTTATTTTTGTTCAGTGGGATTTTTTTATTTCAAGGCCTTATTTGTGCACAGATAAGAGCTCACAGAGCAACCAAAGACAATCAGTGTGGGTGTGAGGAGACATCCTCTGTCGACCGTCCAAAAGGAGGACACCTTTATACCCAAAGGTTGCTATGTCAGGTGCTCTGCATGCTTTAGAGTCTGTAGCATGCAGTGTGTGTCTAAAGTTTAGACATACAATAATAATAACAACAGTTTGCACACAGGGTGACATTTAGCGTACGGGGTGACATTTTGATAATGGTGACATCGCTCTTGAGACCCAGCGATGCATTTTTGTCCTCTATAGGGGACAAGAGTTTCATAGCTTTACCCAAAAAAAACAAAAACATGCTGTCCACTGCAAATGACATTCCATAAAAAAATACAGAAATATAAAATGCATCTGAAAAAACTGTTGCATTGTGCTGCTTCTAATCACAATAGTTATTTAATGTGAAAAATCAATCAATCAATCAATTTTATTTCTAAAGCACTTTACAACAACCAAAGCTGACGTGAAGCTTTGAAGTGCTGTACAATAACATAATAAAAGAATAAAAAAATAAAGATAAAAGCATCACAAAAAAGCCAAAACTTTGATACAAAGGGTAACCCCACTACAAGACAAACAAACAGCAACAAACTTTTTTCACTGTGTCATTATGTGGTATTTTTGGTAGAATTTTGAGGTAAAAATATATTTAATACATTCTGGAATAAAGCTATAATACAAGAAAATGAAAAAAAAAGCGTACACTCTGAATATTTTCTGGATGCATTGTAAATAATCTTGTGTTATATTACACATGTTCAGAATGTCCCAAAGTCTTTTATCCTTTTCTCTGTCCAGATGATCCCATATAGTTTCTACAATATTTAGATTTTTTTCTGAAATGCACAACCAAATTTATTCATTTGTCAGTCTTTGTAGCATACTGTGTATGTACAACAGGAAAACACAACAAATATGTAAACAGTATTAAAACAAAAAAGTGTATTTCAGAAAAAACAGTAGAGACACCAAGGCTCACTGCATTTGAAATGATGGCATGTACTTGTATTTGTTAAAAAAAAAAAAAAAAAAAAAAAAGTGTTTCTGAGCATTTTGTGGATTTTATTGATGGTACAGATAAACAGGAATAAAAGAAAGATTGGTAAATGACAAAGTTTATGGTGCATTAAACTCAATTACAGGCCAGTCCTTTTTGTCAGAGTAAGATTAGACCTTATGGGAATGTCAGGCAATGTTTGTTGTCCAATCCAAGTAAATTGTAAAATGGCCAGGTAAGCCACACCGTTGTAAAGTGCACATTTTAATTCTTTAAACTGATTAAAAATTAACATTTTATATAAACAGTAAAAGCAGAACTTTGTCCCTTTAATAAGAGCCAACTGGTGGGTAATGACCAAAAAATAGGTCACTGGTTAACTATCTGGTTTACTGGTTTATTTAAAAAAAGCTTTTAAATGGCTTTTTATTGCTTTAAATGTAATTCAGTGTTGGAATTTTATTGTAGTGAATGAGTCAGAGTTGTGCAATAACCCTTTGACTGAAAAATGTTTTTGACAAGTTGTAGTTTTAATATGACATCGAGTGTATTGCACATGGAAATAATGGTAATAAAAAGGGACTGAAACTCAAGTGTGTGACGTGTTAGATCTAAAATATCCAAGCAGAAAATGACCTTCAGAATTAAAACAGATTGTTTTCAATACAGCTGGCTTTATAAGTCTTACATACGGTGTTTGTAGTGTAAACACACGTGTGCAGTTGTCACGTTCACTCAGGCTATTATTAGATTCATGAACATATCCAACTGTGGCATGAATCATGTATTTGTGAACCTGTTTTTAAACTCTGCTTATTTGGTGTGAATCTATTACAAGTGTGTCACAACTCGATGACCAGGAGGACATCCAGGTCCTGAGGTCAGGCCAGGTGAGATCCCGCCGTCGAGAGCCAACCACGACAAAGTCAACAACAAGAGTGTGTATATAATCGGCTGTTATCAATAAAATGTCAACATTCACTATAGACACTAGACAGAACGAGAAATACATCCTAATAGGCATACGTTTTTGTTGCAGAATGGATTCAATCTTTTCACTCGTTGGATTCTTTCTTGGCCTGGACGCCAAAAGTCTGCTGGTGTTCATTATGGTTTTTATTTTCACTGCAGATTATTTCAAGAACAGGCGACCTGCCAACTTCCCCCCCGGACCCAGGATGTTTCCAATTGTGGGCAATATATTCACCTTGGACCACACGAAGACCCATGAGAGTTTGAAAGAGGTACAACAGGACTCATGTATCTGTTATTAAACATGTCAGGTTCATATATGCATGTACTCCTTATGTTCCAACTTATTCCTCAACGGTTTCCTTTCACACACACAGACTGTCTATGCTGAAGTAAAGTATTAAGTTTTTCTCAAACACCCCTCTACAGTTAGCAGAGACCTATGGAGATGTGTACAGCATACGAATGGGCCCGTTTTTCGTGGTGGTGTTAAACGGGTTTAAGACTGTAAAAGAAGCTCTGGTAAAGCAGGCAGACAGCTTTGCAGACCGTCCAGTCCTGCCTCTACAGTTGGACATGTTCAGTACACTAGGTAAGAAAACAATGGCATACAGGTTTGTGTTCACAGGTCTGCTCACACTGTTATTCTTCTGTGATAACTTACACAGGAAAACATTTTTGGGTGAATATTGGATTTTTTTGATCTGTGTGAAGGTTTTTTTTAGCCCCTTAATGCCTGAAAGTATATTTAAAAATGTATTGTTTTTTTTTTTTGCTTTCAAGTAGATGCTTAATTAAGTGGAAATTGTTAATTTGACTATAGCACAAAAAATAGAGTTTTCTCTGCGTTGCATATTTGCAACAATAGGCAACAAAGGTAAAAAAACAAACAAACAAAAAAACCCACACATTTTCCGGTCTCAGTCATGGAGACGTTTTTTTGATGCCACATTATTTTTAGTGTCCTGAATGTAACACCAACTATTTTAACTATTATTTTCCAAACAAACAGAGTCCACGCTTTTAATTTGAAACATGGGTGTCAAACTTGTTTTAGTTCAGGTTCCACATACAGACCAATATTATCTCAAGGAGGCCAGACCAGTAAAATAATCACAGAATAACCTATAAGTAATGACAACTCCAAATATTTCTCTCTGTTTTAGTGCAAAAAAAGTAAAATTACATAATAAAAATGTTTACACTTTCAACTACGCTTTCACAAAAAATGCGAATAGCCTGAAAATCCATGCAGACCAATCATTATCTAGAACTATCTCTAGGGTGTATACAGCCCTTATGTCAACTATAGTAATACCTGATATGGACAGGTCAAGGGCTAAATGGGAAGGAGATCTGGGAATCACCATTGAGGAGCAGTTATGGAGGAATTTGTGTAGAGATGGGGTCACCTCTACTTTAAATGCTAGGTACAGACTGATACAATTCAACTTCCTCCATCAGCTGTATATC
>JAPQRQ010000019.1:25016729-25027251 GCA_037367365.1 Apogon talboti | reverse complement strand
ATCTATCTATCTATCTATCTATCTATCTATCTATCTATCTATCTATCTATCTATCTATCTATCTATCTATCTTAAATGGGGTCTGTTGGACTCAGATTCACTGTGGTACCTTTTAGCCATGGTCTCCTGTTTGCTCTGGATGTCCTTCAACATGGCAGAAACTGAAGGAAGCTTGACACAACCTGATTATAAAGAAAACATTTTGACACATTGAGCATCCATGAATCCATGAACAGTGTGAACACTGACTGCTTTAATGAGACTGACTGACCTTTAAAGACCCGGGTGGCCCATCTGGCCTGCATCTCAGAGACGGGCAGAGTGGACCCCAGTGGCTGCACCAGACCAATGATGGCCAGTGTGGGACGGTCCAGTTCAGGAGGAAATACGTACTTGTACAGAGATGCTTTGTTCTCACTCACTGAAATCACTTGTGAAGCCAGAAAAGGGAAGGAGAACTTGTAACCTGTGGCAAACACCTGTAAGACACAGGACTGGGTTGAGTCACACCCTATGACAGACTGGACTTGTGTTAAACTGTGGCTAAAGACACAAAAACACACTGATAGAAGGTGGAAGTGTGAAGGCATGTGTGTTGAAACTAGTAAAAGGAAGCCTACCACCAGGTCTACGTCCTCTACTACACTTCCATCATGGAACTCCACGCTGGACCCTTGAAATCTGCGGATGTTGGGTTTGACCTGAACTGTTCCAGACAGGATGCGGTTGGGCAGCTCATCATTCACTGTGGGATGTTGGCTGAACAACCTGTCATTTATTTCCACAGCAAAGAGTAATGCACCACAAATTATTTTAAAGAAGTCACAAATAAAAACAAAAGCTGATTTTGTCACCAAGGTTTTACTATTGCTACTATAGCAATAATCTTTGCCCTTTATCCTATTATCCTACTCTACTCTCTACTCTAATCCTATTATCCTATTATTATCCTATTATCCTTATTTGGTCAGCAAATATTCAACCCGTCATGTTAAGATGAAAAAAGTGGTTTCCTCTGTACAAATGGAACATGTTGTTAGGGTTTATCAACTGAAGATTGAATAAGGATGGGTAAACACAACAGAATTATGTATAAAACCAAATGTAATATGTTACCTGTGCTTTGGCTTGAGGTTGTACAGACCGTGATCAAATCTCTGATTAAGGCGATTTTCTCCCAGACTACAGAAATATCCAAAGGGAAGGATGAACTGTAGAATACTGAGCACCCTGTTAAAAAGTAAGTCTAGGGGCACGCCATTGTCCCCGACGCGGTTCAGGATCCAAGCTCCCCTTCGAGTGCTCAGGTAAAGCTGGAAGGAGAAGACATGGCAGTACATCAGTATACCATCACTGTATCTGAAATGTACATTAAAAAGGTCCACTGTGTAAGATTGGGGAGAATTTAATTACACAAATGTTATATAACATTCATAATTATATTTTCATCAACATCATCATATATATATATATATATATAACTACCTAAAAAAGGCATCATGTTTTTGTTGTCCCAGAATGAGCCTGTATCTCTGCAGACAAAACCTTCTACACAGTTAAAGCAGGTAAAATGACACACACTACTTTTTTAACATTTATTTTATTTACACTCTACCACACCCTGAAGATGCTTTGATTTTTCACTGCTCACATTTTGGCCTTGGCTGCTTCTCTATTGTGCCCCAGGTTTGATGTAACACAGCTCCTGTTTTCTCACAGTTTGTTCCGTTTGTATCTGAGACGGTGCCATGGACTGTTTTACATTTCAGCAAATAGGCTGATAGTGATAAAATAAACTTTGCTTTTCACTCATTTTAAATTCCAGTTCAATCATAAGGTATCTTCCTACATATTGATATGTTGATAGTGATCATTTCTATTTGAATTTTATTTCATACATTTTCTTTTGTTGATTCCTCCATGAACCACTAGAGGGCAGATGTGACCCACTTGCGTACATGTATCACAGTTTCAGAACCATCTACCTCCTGTCAGTTGGATGAGATAATGCAAACAAATGGCCAATTGTAAGTATCCTCTGATGTTACACAACTACATCTTGGAAACAAATCTTTTACAGAGCAGTCGATTTGTTTACAACATTTGTGACTGTGTGATTGCTCCCGACTTTGATCCTTCTGGACTCTGACACCTGTAAAGCTTTGTTTATTGTTATTTTTTATTTAACTTTTATTTAACCATATAAAATCCCAGTGAGATTGTGATCTCTTTTCAGGGTGCTTGCTCTTGATCCAAATAAAAATTCCACACTTTTTCAAAACTGCATTTTTTTCCCCCAGACCTTGACTTTATGTACTTTTATACTTGCGTGTCCACTTTTTTGGTTGAGATTGGACCTGTTGTGTGTAATAGAAAAGTTCATTTTAATAAATGTATGGATGAATGCATAATTCGCATGAAATTATGTTTTACTGACAGAAACATTTTCAAAATATATGAAAATCACAAAAGTGCATAATATCACACAAACAAGTGTCACTAAAATCATTCCAGTACCGACTGGTTAGTGAAATCATATCATCTTTTTTAAATGCTTTCCTCATGTGTTTCTTATCTTACAAGATTATGTGCCTTTGACCATACTCAAATTCGACTATGAGAGAAACTTTTTCCATACTTTGTTAAGACTTTCACAAAAAATTCCACTTTTTGCTGTTTTCCACAGGTCTGGAAAACAGCATTTCAAAATTCCATGGTTTTGAAGACTTTCGAGACCTGCACATGCACCCTGCTTTTACAAGGGCAACATAGCCCATACCAGCATACACCATACCATAATAAAAAACAGGTTAAAAGATCAGTGATAACAATAAATTAAATTTTTTTTTAAATATAGGCAATAATTTAGTAATAACACAAAATAATAACAAGAGTTTGGCAAAAATTCTTAAGTGCAATGTACGAAGCATATTTTCTTGGTGAATTTGTGAAGAATGCAGACCCTAAGGTTTGATTTCATCAAATTAATCTAAAAATACAATTCTAACTATATTGAGTGTGTCATCCCAACCTGCTTGGTGACTCTGCTCAGTTCCACAGCGATGTCTCCTCCAGAGTTTCCTATTCCGACAACTACAACCCGTTTATTCCTCCACTCTTCAGGGGTCTTATAGTCCCGGCTGTGGAAATACTTGCCAGTGAATGTGTCAATGCCTGAAAAACAAAAACAGACTTATAACAATAATAATAATAATAATAATAATAATAATAATAATAATGGATTAGATTTCTATAGTGCTTTTCAAGGCACCCAAAGCGCTTTACATTATTGATCCATTATTCATTCACTCCCACAGTCTGAACACCTCTGTGGCAGGAATACTTCAAATACATGTAAAAGTTCCATTTACGCCACAGTTTACACAATTCAACAGCTGTGTGTACTGTCACTTAAATAGGATGCTTCTTTTTTTGTCTTTTACAGGGTGGTACTGTAGTACAGTAGGACAGACTGGTCCTTTACGGGTGGTGTTTTGTGTTAACACTGTTACACAACCACACTGCACTGTGCCGTCATTACAACACTGTTCATACTGTGGCAAAGGTTAAGTGGTTGAAAGGTTGATTTAATCATCATAGCCCTGTGCCAACATTAGCACTGTTTGGCCTCGGGGGAACGGAGGGATAAGACTTCATGTGTAGGCGTTACCTGGGAAGTCATGAAGGGGCATGTTGGGATGGCAGTGATGTCCAATGCAGATCAACACAGCATCGAAAATGTGTTTCTCCTTTTTGCCGTCCTTGTTCTCTGTTTCCAAATCCCACTGGCCTGAGTGAGAAAAATCTGATCTCTGCTTCACCTGCAACACCCTGGTCTGGACAACCGAACACAAACAGACTGTCAGTTGAACGACTTTAACAATGACAGAAAATATGATGAAGGTAGTGTCACGTTCTTACATTGAAGCGTATGTGCTTAGTGAGTTGGAAGTGATCGGCGTACATCCGAAAGTAATCCATGATGAGGGAGTTGTGCATGAAGTTGGGAAAGTGTGCAGGAATGGGGAAGTCGCTGAAACACATCATCTCCTTGGAGGTGTTGATGATGACGGAGTGATAGATGCTGGCCCTGTCAGGCTCAGGATTCTCCTACAATAACACAAAGGGAGGGAATGAACTACATGGACAACAACAACAACAACAACAACAACGTTTTATCTGTTACTGGAGGGAAAACAGTAACAGACTGGAAACCTGAAGTCAGAAATTCTGCAGCACATCAGAACCTGGAGTTAAATGAGCATGTCAAAATCGATAATTCCACCATCATGTGCAAAAGCCTTTTATTAGTTCTTCAAAGTCTGAGGATAATATTACATTGAGGTAAATTGGTCAAATTTACTTATTTATATGAACATGAAGGTCAATGAAAAATAAACCTACATAGCACAGGTTCTAAATTGTTCCAAAATACAATCATGTTGGAGGTCACATGTTTCCATTTCAGATATATCTGGATGAAGTCGCTCATATGCTTTTAACATGTCCTCAACTATTTGATCATCATTTGGAGCTCTAAGGTGCACAAACAATGTTCCATCACTTGCACAAATCATTCCCAACTGTTACCTGTAGAGAGCTGAGCTTTGAGGGGAATCAGCTTTGCATCACTTTGTACCAAATTCTTCTTCTCAGTTATTGAAATCCATTTGAATTTTGTTCATGGAGACTTTATAAAACTAAAACGCTGGTGTGATATGCTGAGTAGGGCTACATATTGAGTTTTGGAGAACTCAAAATACTGCAGGGGATATTCTGACTCCTGGTTTTGGACTCAACATACCAGATTTAGGTTAAATATTAAAGGCGCCATATGTCTCTTTTGTCTCATACGGTTCATATGTCTCCGTTTTTTGTTTTTGTTTTGTCCTGTCTCTGTCAGTGTATCTGTCTGTTTTGCTTTTGTGTGTGTGTGTGTCTGTCTGGGTGTCTGTTGTCTCTGGCCCTGTTGTTGTGGGTCGGTGAGGTCGTCTTGTTTTGTAAGTATGTAACTGTATTGTTGTCCTATGAAAAATCAAAAATAAAACATAAAAAAAAATGTAAAAATATAAAAAGACAAATCACTCCTAGCTGCACATATAATGACTTACCTTAAACCTCCACAGACCACCGATGTCATCACTGCTCTCAAAGCACACAGGCTCCAGCCCCTCATCCAGACAACACTTGATACAGGCCAGACCTGAACTACCGCCTCCGATAACTGCCACACGACGAGTCATATTTGTCACTTTTCCTGTGAAGAATAATCCACATAAACATGAAAAAAGCAGTCTTTGACAAATATTTACATTGTGTTGAGAACTATAGACCTTTATTTTTGCACCGTTTTGTTTTGTATTCTTTTTGCTGTAAACACTGCCTTATCCCCACGGTGGGATCAGTACTATCTTATTTTATTTTTAGACTTCTTACTGTCCTTATAGTGTTGACAGTTAGTGCGATCTGTACAATACAAAAAAGCTCGTGCAGCACCAGGGAGATATGACTTTTTTTTTTTTTTTACATTAATCCCCAGGTTGTTCTAGTTTTGTTTACTTTGACGAGGTGGACATTTCAGTAAATAATTGATCTACGGCCCAACATCACACATCTTTGCTAACTGTAACTTCTCTGGACTTCTTTAAAATGCATACTGTACAAACAGCTGACAGGCCTGACCTTAACTACCGTCTCCAAATAGCTGACAGTGGGTCATGTTTTGCTAGTTTTCTTATGAAGATTAGTTATTTGTATTGTTGCCATTGTGCAACATGAACTCTGTATGTTCCTTCCTCCACTGACTTTACCAACTGTTATGTGAGGCTCATGCAGCACAGCGAAGATCATGATTTTTCCTTGTTTTCTGCTTTGACTACTACTCCTCTGTGGGTTTGTTTACTCTGCTTAAGTGCGTTTCGTGCGTAAAATGCTTCATCTGATCCCAGAGATCAATGAAATTCAACGTAAATTAAGTCTGCACATATCGGAGGAAATCTTACAAACTGAAAAACTGTCTTTGGCTGAAGTTCAACTGTGCTGCAAAACCACACTACGTGAAGGGGCGTTACCAGTATTCTCCAGTCCACGCAGGCTGGGACCGATTTATCTGGATAAACCCGATCTTGACGCACGCTGTGTAATAACACATTTCTCATAGGTTTCGATCATCCAAACATTAACAGCGAAGTGTATAAGCAGACTTACCTGTTGAACAGCTGTGTGGGAAACGATGCTTTTCGTGCTGGTTGCAGCTCAGAGAGTGGGCGGAGTGAAAGGGGGTGTGTACGTTTTATCAGAGGCCCTAAATGACCCTTGGAAGTAAACACAGAAAAAAAGAACACAGAAAAAGCAAACAGGCACAGCCTCTGCATGAAACAGACTTCCAATCCACGACCAACCCAGCTGGGAGTAGCCTGAATCTGACACCGTTCTATGGAATGTGATCCAACACCTTTTCCTTATGCATCAAGTCTGCTGTAAAGGCATATGTCACATATTCAGAATGAGATGATCTTTTATGGTTTCCTTAAACATGACTGAAAAATATCTCTAAAATACACTGTAAATAATACTGGGTAAATCAATTAAAATAATGATTATAATAGCACAATAAATGATAATAACAATAATCACAAGATTGACGACCACAAATTTAATTGTGTAACGTTTATTTGAAATTCAATAGAACTATATCCATTCACAATGTTACAAGTCTGCAGGCTCAGGGTTGTTGTTTCTTTTTATTACTGCCCCACTTCCAGTTATGGCGTAATAACTTTATACTCACCGTGTCCCAATATAGTATGTAGAAATGACCTACATTTGTACCAGAACAAGATGGGATTGTATAAGGGAACTTGTGTTGGGTTTTATGTCTCCATCTGTTGGTTGATGTAAGCCACTGTATATGTACTTCTTCAATGTTGTTCCTTCACCTCTTCAGACTCAAAATGAATCGAATATGAAGTGCAGTGAATTGTAATGAGATTGAAAGTAATGATAATAGTGTGTACTGTGAGAGATTATTGAAAAACAAAAAAACATACGGTACATAAAGGTTGTCTTTGTTCCTGTCATGGGAATCGTTAGGACTCGAAAACATCCGGGGCTTAAAAAACAAATTGGGAGGGTGATGAATAGTACGTAAGGGGTAGGATGAGGTGAATCGTTTGTAGGGGGAGTTCTCTGAAAGTACCGTGACTGTTCTCTCTCTCTCTCTCTCTCTCTCTCTCTCTCTCTCTCTCGCTCTCTCGCTCTCTCTAATTTCAGTCAGTATGCATTACGCACAGGCCGTATGGACGTACGGCTGTAGGCGCCAATGAAATGGGGACATGTATTTACTCATATGCTTATTTATAAAAAAAAAAAAAAAGAAAAGAAAAAAAAAGCAGTATGCTCAGAGATCCGGGACTACTGCCAAAACAAGCCCATGGTTCCTGTCATCCAACATTCTATTTTTTTTTAAAAGTGTATCACAGCTAATTCTTTAACCCATAAAGACCCAGTGTTACTTCTGTGTCAGTTCCCAAGTGAATTTTTCTCTCTATTTATCCTCTATTAAATGACTATTATAAATCACTATTTATTGTAATATTATCTTCTTTATTTTGCATTTTTTCCAGGTATTTTCCTATATTTAATTCACTGATCATGAAATTAATCAGAAAAACTTAGATTAAAGTTGAGCGTTATTATAGGAAAAACTGAGAAAACTGAAGAAAGTTACTTTTTCAGCAAAATATATCAATAATTGAACACAAAACCAAGTGTCTCCATCCACTGTCATTGATCCAACTCCATGGGATTTAATGGTGAATCAATGATGCAGAAGATGACGGTGTTTCCATGTTCACTACGGAGCCTCTGAACGTCTAAATGAGTCATATCTGATGACCATGAAAAGATGACAAACTGTATTTTACACCAATTATTTACATGTATTGATAGGATTAGTGGATCAACAGGTATTAAACAGTTTAGATAAGGAGATGGTTTTGGTTGACAGTGGATGTTTGGGTCTTTGGGTTAATATGAGGTACAGATTTTCAAATTAAGCAAATCATTTTTAGTCCATGTATATGCTATTACATAGAGACAAAAAAATAAATAATTGGCATCTGGACATTCAGCCTGACACTGCAGAACACTAGAGACTTTACTGAAGAGTACGCTCATGTCTTATCTACAAACAGTGTATAAAAACATAGTTAATGTTTGCTTTGTGTCTCCTTCACTGCTGCCTCCAAGATCATGTTCCTATTTAGAACATGGGCAAGGAAAAACTCAAAGGAAACCTGGAGGTTTTGAAAGGATCAGAACTAAAGCATTTCCAAGTCCATACATACACTGTTACATGGAGATAAAAGTCAAATAAATCTCTCAAAAATCCACTCAGTTAAGATTGATTTGTTCGGATTTTTCCTGCTTTTCAAAGAACAGACATACAGCCTGATAAGATGTTTTGTTTTAGTATTATTTAACTGCTACATCTATGATCACATACTGTAACTATGTGGGGTATGTTTACGAAGAACAGTCAGAGAAGAGTCATTGTTTCTTGTACAAGACGACACAGAGCAGAGCACTGCTGAATAAAACCATCATGATCTTCAGTGTAGGTGAGGGTCTTCTCTCTGGTTCTGCTACCACTCTGGTCCTGAAAGGCTGAAACACCCGTTCCCATTGAGTGAGAATGGCCTGACGAGCTCCATCCCACTGGCCCGGTCCAGTCAGACGGTACTGATAAGAAGTAAAAGGACCCATAAAAACCTGCAGAGCCAGTCTGGGGTCTTTCAGAAAGAGCCACAGTATGTTGGGTCGAACCCCCACCAGCTCTGCCAGAGAGTCCAGGTAAGGAATATGGTCCACATAAATGGGGGTTCGGTCAGAGCAGGCAAACCTAAGGTTAGAGGGGAGTAGAGACAAATTATGACCTTTAATAATTATTCAGAGGTTATGTTTAAATGAATATTTGTGTTATTGGGCCATTTACTAAGAAGACAATAAGGCATATTCAAAGGATGTTTTATTAATAATTTCAGGGGATTTTTGACATGAGAATTCAGCATCATGTCAGTTTCCTACCTTTGGTGCATGGTTTCTGTGTCTTTCTCAATTTCCTCCACCATCATCTCTTTTGATGGAAGTGTCACAATGCCTGTATAGGGAAAAGTCAGTCCAGGTAAAATACACACCTGCAGATCTGGAACAGCAACTTTGACCTGGGTTTAAAACATGAAGTTTTTCATTCGTAAACATCTGCTTAAAAAAGTGTTATATGTACTATTTATATTCAAAACTATCAACAGGAGGGGAAGTCTTGTAGTAGTCGAGTAGTAGTAGGGAGTCTTAGAGTAGTGTCCAATGGTGAAAAAAACAGCAATGCTTCTTTTTTAAAAAAAAATCATTTTGTTTCTGAACTCTGTAAACTCTATGAATTCTCTGAACATAGCGATTTTCATCCCTAACTTGTCCCATTCTGCTGTTCTGATCAAAGACTGTTTGGCTTAAGTTTACTGGGAAACTGGGAAACTGGCAAATGTTATATTATCAAGAAATTAACCAGTTGCATAAAAGATTGTATCATCTGCATTGTGAAGTTGTGTGTCAGCAACATCAGACAAGGTGTCTGACATTTACTGCATATGGAGAAGAGAGTAGGGCCAAGAATTGAGCCCTGTGGGACGCCTAATAATACATGGATATACTGAGAGAGCTTGAGATCTGATTTTCATGCTCCATCTTGAAAGAATGAAGCCAGTGATCAAGGTTAAATATCAGAATAATTAATATCAGGGCATTCTTTTAGGAAACTGCAAGCAATCTTGAAGGTATGAACTGTATTGTGTCTTTTACTTATTACCTTTAAACACTCTTGTAGCCCAGCGGGCCTGCATCTCAGCCAAAGGGTTGATAGCCCCAAGACCATGGATAAAACCCACCACAGCCAGTGTAGACTGGGTCAGTCCAGGAGGAAACACATGCTTGTAAAGATGCAGCCTGTAACCAGATTTAGACTGCAATGATGGGGGCAAGAAGGGGAAGCTGTAGTTGTACCCTGTGGCAAACACCACTACATCCACCTGTAGAGCATAGACACAATACAACAGGTATTTATTGTCCAGCAGAGTGGAAAACATCAGCTCACCAAAAAATGTGTGAACACATTTACACACTTTTAATGTTTGAAAAGCATGGGCACACACGTATCTAACCATGCATTAAGGATACTTTAATACTAATTACTTAAACCAACATGGACTGAAACCAACACTTAATTAAAAAATCACTGAATCAGACTTTCATTTTGTGGAATACTAAGAACCTAGTAGCGACTGTGTAAACATATTCATATCCGCTTAAAAACAGACTTACAGTACATGCTCACACACAAATACATTACATACATAAAAGCTTGGATACATTGATGCACAATCTACAACACACATTAATTTGTACCTTGTCTATAACGCTCCCATCTACAAAGGCCACACTGGAACCACAAAACTCTTTCACATTT
>JAPQRQ010000019.1:24888181-24908567 GCA_037367365.1 Apogon talboti | reverse complement strand
ATTTCAACTTTAAAACGGCACTAAATCACTGAAATAAGCAAGCGATACGGAAACACCAAGTGTATCAGCCTTAAACTGGGCTTTGTCTCACAAGAGCAAGAGATGGGAGATGCGGGGACGCGTGTCAGCCAATCAGCGTACAGACCACCGACGCCTCCGCAATGTACTGAGACCGCGATTGCTGAGACCACGAAGTGTGAGGGTTCACTGTACACAGAAAGGCACTGATCGTTTGGGACATCATCTTATTCGCCTCCAATAGCCAAAATTCCACAACATGCCCCATTTTTCTTGCCATCTTTTTCTATGGTGAATAAGGTCCTGTTCAGCTGTTTTCCTGAGTTGGCTTTTGAGACGTGTGGTCCTCACAAAATAGTAATGCTACAAACTTGATCTTGTAGAATATGATGCTGTATTATAGATTAAACTACACAAAAATATATAAAGTACATCAGCTGATTTTTAGCCATGTACAGCAGTAAAAAGAATTATACCAAAAGCATAATGTAAAATAGTAAAACACTAACAGGGACCATTTTATTACACAATGAATACTTTACCTGTTCTGTAACGCGAGTAAACTGCCTGATTCCTTTATTAATTACTGAATCTTCATCGGGATAGAGCAATATATAACATGCCTGCCTTTCATCCTTTATTGTCCTTCTCCATGGTTGCAGAGGAAACCCAGCAATCCCTCCTACTGGTGTGTGGCGTCACCGTCCTGGTGCTGACGGTTTTTCTGTGGCTGTGCCAATGTTCAGCAGTAAAGCAAAGGTACACACATACAGGTGCATCTCAAAAAATTAGAATATAGTGGAAAAGTCCAACATTGTACTCAATATATAATATTTTGCAATATATTCCAGAGTCTTTACATGTAAACTCAAATGTTTGAAGCATTTTTTCCTTTTTAATTTGGATTATTGCACACAATGAACCAACACCATCAGATGACATAACACCCCAAACTGTGGAGACTTCATAGTGGACTTGAAGGGTCTTGGATCCTGTACCTCTTTATGCTTCCTCCAGAATCTGGGACTTGTATTTCCAAATTAAATGCAACATTTACTTCCATCTAAAAACAGGACTTCAGACTCTTCTGACAATTCAGGAAAAGCTTGATACTATGAACATATTACCACTTGAAGATCTTTTCCTACCACACTTTACCCTTCCGGTCAACTTTCTGTGACTGCCTTGATACACACTGTGAAGAGCAGTGATCATCTGGGTCTCACCCTACTTTTAGAGGACGTCAATGAGTGTCTTCTGGACAACAGTCCTCCCCATGACTGTAGTAATGTGTACTGAACCTGACTGACAGATGTGTGGTATTTACAGTATACTGCATAAACAGTGATTTATTCAAACTCGAAATAAAATATTCTAAGCTGTTAGCTGTAATTATGAAAATTTAAATAAAATAACAGCTTGACACATTTTCTTTCTAAATGTAATGAGTTTAGAATATATACAATTGCCACTTTCTGAAATAACTGCCAGAAAATCTTGAAGTTTTCCTCAAATTGTAATTTTTGGAGATGTGGATACAAATGACCAGATTCATCAGTCAACTTTTTCAAGACAATAATGCAGAACTGTAGAGGTAGTTTAGTGTTAAATATAAGGTATATCTGTATACTTGACAAGTGCAGAAGATGCATGAAGTTGCTGCTGCAGTATAAATGAAACGCTAATGTAACATCTTTCTCCATTCCCTCCCCAGGTTCTGGGTGTTTTTCCAGTGCCTTATGCTCGAGGTCGTGCCAGATCCTGCAAACAGCAAATGGGCGAAAGAATGTACTAAAGAGAAGGTATGTTCGGTAACAGTGAATTAAAATTCATGCTTTGTTGTTGCTGAATTGTTCCTTATTTCAGCCGGTGTGTGTCTAAACAGGGGGTGATGGATCTGCAGCTCCCACTGAGTGACTCCAGCATGACTGAGGAGGAGGATGAACCTATTCTCTCTCTTCTGGACGTTCAGGAGATGCCCAAGACGACCGGTGACACCTTCACAGCGACAGTTGTGTTGCCGCTGCTCTGTCCTCAGACCAGCCCGAGCCCCAACACAGACCCCCCCTCAGCGCTCTACCCTCGGACCACGTACATCAAGAGCTTCTCCCAGGACTCGAGCAGCTCCGACCACACACTGACCTCTGCAGACACCAACATGACCATCGACTACATCGCAGCACACGGGCCTGGAATTATGGATGAGGAGGCTCAAGAGGAAGAGGAAGAGGAGGAGGAGTTTGTAGAAATGCCTGGTTTCTTTTCCAGTCACATTTTTAAAGACCCGCTGGTTTTTGGAGGGAAGTTAACTCTTGATGCGGTCAAAATCGACTGCGGTGAATTCTTTCCAAACAGTTAATGTTGAACTTTTTGGCACAGAAAAAACACTGCTTTGAGAAAATAAACTTGAAGTCACTTGCGCAAGATGAGAACGATGACTGGACGCTGCTCTTGAAATGAGGAAAAACAGAGCTTTGGATAAATGTTTTGATTGTTACCAAAAATCTGTAATCCAGATACTCGTAGGTTACCATCTTTTCGCATTGTGAGCAATTTTTTTCTAACTTCAGTTTGTTTTTTAGCTGAGATGTACATTCACTACCTCCTTGCACTCCAGACTGCAATAACATCTTAAAGGTATCCAGTAATGCACTTTTTATACCATGCATTAGCATTTTAGTCTATAAAAGATAAAGACTGCCCACTAATACAGGGTTCCTACTGGTTTCTACAGAATAAATTTAAGACTTTTTAAGACTACTTAGACAAGAATTTAATGCCCATTTCATAGCCATACTGGCAAAAATTCATGACGGCCACAAACGATAATTGGCTCCTAATTTCAATATAAATTGTCAGATTGGAACAGGTGGAACTGAGTAGACTGACATTACCTTGGAGATCTTCCCAGATCCATTTAATCACAATACAGCGGACAAGTTTATGGCAACATAACTTAAGACCTACCATAACAAGTGTAATACCTTTTGAAGACTTAAAGGTATTAAATGCAGATTTGCAAATTCAACACTTAAGACTAAAGACCCTGTGGGAACCCTATACCATAACCATGGTGACAACAGTATAGACTGCAAGACATAATATGCCAGTATTGCAATTTACAGGTTCTAAATGTCACTGGGTGAAGAGGTATTTAATATGGATTCTATTACCTCCTGTACTAGTGTTGAACTGCACATCAACTCTAAATGCTAAATGCACAAACCCCAACGTGCAGAAAATGGTTGGATTATTTTGCTTAAAAAAAAGACTGAGTTTGTACATTTTTTCCATGTCAAATACAGATGCCATTTGTAATTGATTTAAGCTGATATTTCCTGCATTTTTACCACACATTGTAATTTTATTCTAGTAACTTTGGACTGATTTAAAGCTGTAATACAGAAGGCACATTCACGCCAACATGCTGTTAAATATCTATCCTGTTACCTTTGGTGTCTTCTTTTGGACTCAGTCCTGAAGGTTGCCTTTAATGTGACAATGACTTGGCAGCACATGTGCTTCTACAATGCACATCTAACACTCCAGAGTGGGACTTTGCCTTTTAACAAACTTGTGTTACACATTTTTCTGGTAAACATTGGGTGCACATTGTAAAAGTAATGTCAGAAGTCATGTGGCTGTAAGCAGAAACAAAACAAACCTTTATGTGTATAGGCCGGGTCAGGATCTTAGTAAAAAAAAAAAAAAAAAAAGGCAAAATGCAAAACATGTATCGACCATCTTTATTTACCGACAGAGGTCTAATAGCAGGGCTAGAATTCACACGTCTGTAGAGCACTTCAGTTGTTCCACACAATGAACGACTGTATTTCTTTCAGAGCAATTATGCAGTGGTGCCACTGTGAAAGCTACAGGGCAATGTCAACATTATAAGGAAAAGATCAGCACAGAACAGACTGCAGAAACAAACTGAAGCTGGGCTGAGTTTACATCTGAAAGGATGCATGAGTGGAGTGTGTAAACAGTCGGAAAAGGTCTAAGGGAATCCAGGGGACTGTAATGACACTTCCTCTCCATGTTAATCTTCAAAGTAAAAAAAAAAAAGGCATTAATTGACCTGAACATGGTTTGCTGTCATAGATGAAATGGCAGGGAGAAACAGCACCCGAAATACTACCCAATTGGAACACATGGGAAAACTTCACCTTTAAGTTGATCCGTCCAACAAACGTCTCACCATCAATGTAAATTTAGGCAAAGTAATAACCTTGTGTTCCCCCAAAATGACCTAATGTTCCTCCTCTAGAACATTTCTGTACAAAATAACTAAATACAGATGTAAGCGCCATTTCATCAATGTATTCAAATGTAGGAAGCATCTCGATCATAGATCAAGGCATGTCCTAGTTGCACCATGTGAAATACAGTCTCTGAAAGAATTTATGAAAATAGTTAAGATTTACAGGCCGAAGATCGTAGAAGAATAGACCTCCTGTATAAAATATAAAACAATACCCCAGTGCGAAAAAAAAGAAAATCCTAAAATCTCAATGACTGAACCTCTAACTTCATCAGAAACACCAGGTGTGGCACAGCTTATGGGCTTGGGTTGTAGCTCCACAAGTGCCTATCTTAAAGCAAGCAAGCAATGGCACACACCGAGCTTAACATACTCTTCTTATGCTTATATTTCAAATGCATATTTTCAAGCAGCAATTACAAAAATTTATCAATGGACAATGCATAACCTCTGAAAAAAATACTGTATGAAAACATCCCTGCTACTTTGTTTCCAAGTACAAAACCTCTACCAATAAGTTGCTCCAGAGTAGCAAGAAGTCCTTTTCTTGTTTTTTTTGTTTTTTTTTGTGTTAATTTCTGTTTTTTTCCATCTTCGTTTTGTTTTTATTGGATAAAACTCAGTTCTCACATTGAGTGCCACAGTTAATGACAGTTCTTCTCCATCATTTCACTTTGCTGAAGGATCCAGGAACATGCAAGCCTCGTAGTGGAGGTGCTCAGGAGGCTGCTGTAGCTTTGAGCAGCCGGGGCTTAAGCCAGGGCTGGGAAGGCCTCTGGGTCGTCCACGTTTGGTACAGACGCAGATGACTGGGAGGGAAATTAAACACAACTTACACATGTGTCACAACAATAAACATGACAACAGAACTTACAAGGCCTACTGTTGCCAGGGTTTAATCTCAAATCAACAATTCTCATCCTCAGTGCAATAATGATAAAACTAAGTACCTTGTCGGTCCTTCCACCACGAGCCGGCCTAGTGGCATCACCGCGACCACGACCACCCCGACCACCACGTGGTCCTCCGCGTCCACGGCCTGGACGGCCCAGGTCTCCAAAGTTGATCTCCAGCTGGGACGTAATATCATTGGCTGGCTTTCGGAAGTGGTGTTCATCCTCTACCTACATCAAGAAACAATAGATTAAATGTGATAATGTGATTGGGGTATTATGTCGATATGTATGATCTGAGACTGAATAGAATATGCAACAAAGGCAGAGGTTTTACCTTTGGCTCTTCAACCTCAGGGTCAATCAGTTCACCTTTCTTGTCCTGTACAGGAGAAAATGCAAAATACAAACATTAACAAAACATGCTGAACAAAATCATGTCTCTACTCTCAGTTAATGGCTCTTAAAGGATACAATGACTCAGTTTATCAAACTATATATGATAAGCTACTGAGTGCTGCCTTTCGTGGGACAAGTTAAATTTCTAATCAAGCTGGCTCAACGTGTAGGTCTGGGTTCATTTGTTACTGACCTGTTTCATATAAATAAGATATAGGGGAGATCAGAAGTACTAGCCACATACAGATGTGCACAAAATGAGAAGGGCCAGTGATGTCCTCTCATGTTCATTCAGGAAATTGTCACTGATTACTTGGAAACTGTCACCGATTACTTGTGTTCACTGAGAGATTATTTTTGAGGCCTTGTTTTGAAGGACTTAAGTTATTTACTTATTTATATATAGTTATTGTCAGGCAGGTATATATTTGATCTACTCTTGAGGCGGACATGAGTGATGTGCAGCCATCCACAGCTTTTCCATTTCATTAAACAGATGGTAATCTAGGACAGGACAGTCCCACAGTTTACTCAATGGCAACTCAACAGTAGGGGTTCACTGCTATTGAGGCTGGGTTTCCGTTTTAGTCTAGATGTCAGTGTTGCACAATAATGTCATCACATTATCAAACAATCTACTTTAAGTTGGCCTTAAGGACATGACAAAAATCAGAGGAACAGGTTTCAAATTAGTCATCTTGGACAAAAATCTTAATTGTAAATGTAATTCTTAACACTGCCCTCAACTCTTATGCCCATAGATAAAATATGAAATGTCTGCAGAAATAGCCAAGCTATTATTGTGACTCACCTCCACCTTGGACTTGTGCAGCACAAATCCTTTGCTCCAGTCAGCATCCCCCTCGTTGGCCTTACGGATGTTGAAGTCCACCTTGGACCGTTCCTTGTCCTGCATGGCCTTCCACTCATCCAGAGTCATTTCCTTGGGGCCTTCTTCCTTTACTTCCTCTACCTCATTCTCCCTTCAACAGACACAAACAAACACACAGTGAGTACTAATAAAATAAAATATAGAATTATTCTTTCATTATTGGAAGACTATGGACTTCTCAAAGAGCTCAGGCTGCAAATGTTAGAGTTTTTACCAATTATGAGAAACCCTAATCTTCTCACACTAGTCACACAATTTTAACACACAGCAACTTACTTGTTCTCAGAGTCAGCAGGTGGATGCTCCTCACCCTCAGGGTTCTCTTCAGTAAGGTTTGACTGGTCAAGCTCACTGTGAAGAGAATATGATAATATTGGACTCGTGTTTCTGGATACTGACAACCAAGCAATTTAATATTTGTCCCTTCTCGTTTTCACATCTAATGATAAATGTGCCAATATATGTACAGTTTGTTCTGTTTTGAAACAAAGCAGTGGTGTAGAGATGGCAGCATCATTGAATAAAACTTAAAAACTATCAAGTTATGGTCATTTTTCATTATAATCAATCCAGACTTAACTACCATGAGTTCTCTTTAAAAAATGGGTGCTCTATAGTATATACTTCTTATACTTGTGGACTTACTTTAGTTCATCCTTAACAGTGCCCCAGTTGTGAGATCCACTTCCGCCACGCTTCTCCTCACCTTTCAGACTACTGAAACAACATTTGCTTTAGCCAGGATCTCAACATATACATGGCATACAAAACATATACAAATAGTCTTAATTAGGTACTACACAAAAAAGTCACATAAAAACTGAAAAGTGCTTACGATCGGTCACTGCCGCTGTGTCTATCAAATTCACGCTTTCCTCTGGAATCAAAGCCATCGCTGCGACCCATGCCGCGTCCTCTTCCTCCACGGCCTCCTCTGCCACCACCGCGTCCTCTCATCGGTCTGTCGCCAGCAGGTCTAAAGAGAACAGACAAATTGTCAAAAACCACCCATCTTTTGGAAGATTGAATCTAACTATTGTCTCAGTTTTATATAAAAAAGGAATACAATAGGCTGATATAGTGGCTACAACTGGTTGTGCCTTATTATACGAACACCTATAACAGTGACAGCTGTTGTCCCGATTCCACTGCCTAATGACCACAATAATGAAATTTACCCTTACAACTAATCATACAAATAACTGCAATTAATAACAGGAATGGGCAGACATCAACAAACATTAGCTATGGCCATACAAGATGCAATTTCTCCAGTGGCCACAGCTTTGGCCAGTTGTTATTCACAATATCAGTACTGGACTAAAAATTCACAATCATCAACCACAAGCATCCCCAATTAGGTTTTTATTCACTTCATGACACTGGTGTAGTACAAGCTTATTGTATCTATTCACATATCGTGTACCTAATCAAAAGGGTTTTACTGATTTTAAACAGTGGAACAAATCCATAGGGGCAGACATGATAAAAAATAACCTTACCACTATAAAATATCAAAAGATTGCTGTTAATTGCCAATCAATGTTAGGCACATCAAAATGACGACATCAAAATCAAGTCTTCAACTCACTTTTCCACTGAAAATTCGCCTCCCTCAGG
Organism: Apogon talboti; assembly: GCA_037367365.1. Classification (NCBI taxonomy): domain Eukaryota; kingdom Metazoa; phylum Chordata; class Actinopteri; order Kurtiformes; family Apogonidae; genus Apogon; species Apogon talboti. The sequence goes on along the minus strand of JAPQRQ010000019.1, from coordinate 24,900,481 downwards.
CTTCTCGCCGGCTTCACCAGCAGGCCTCTCGAAGCGGCGAGGGGGCCGCCTGTCCACCGGCCTTCTGTCTGTGGGGGGGCGTCCCTCTCCCTGGGTGCCCTGGGGTCTGGAGCCATCACCCTCCGGCTTGCGACCCATTCTCCTGATGCCGGCACCTAAAGATTACCACAACAGGAGGATTAGAGGACAAACAGTATTGATAGCCAAGGACCCACTGCTGAGCCTCAGACAAGAGAAAGAAGAGTGTTAGTGTTCAGTTTAAATGGGGCAAATGATTTAATTAATGCTCAGAATTAAAAACTTATAAAACAATAACTGAGATTGTAAAATTTCCTCTAGCTGCACTAAAATCTTAAAGTTAAAGTAGACTTTGTGGAATGGCCCTTAAATGCTATGTACCATTTTGTGAATGCTTTCTAGGAATTAACGGTTTGGAATCACTACTAAATAGATACTACTTTAACAAATAAGTGCTCATAAATTAAATAATCTGGTCACTCTGCTTCAACATGTACATTTTCTTTAACCCTTTCATGGTTTATTACTGTGAATGTCCCACTGTGACATAAGTCCCACCCATTGCCTAATTCACCATCTACCAAAATAGACACCCTCCACACACTACAGCAGCTGGGCGCACCACAGTCTGCGCACCTGTCTCATCTTCTCTCAGGCAACAGATATGAGTCAACTTGCCAGGCCAACATGCCGATAATGATCAACTAAACTGTCAGACTCTGTTCCCACAGTCTATCAGATAATTAAGTTTTTAACGTTTGCACTACACGATGTTAATATCCCCAGAAGCACGACAGGAAATGTAGCGCATTAAGGCACTTTGACAGCGTGCTCTGAGCACGCATTGTGCGCCAATGGGAAGTGGCAGTTAGTAGGTTGTGCTTTAACACGCCCCACAATGCAACCACGAGGTCCGTCACCCCAAGAAGCGGCGGCGTTCACTAAAGTGTGCTGATAAATACACCTGCTGTTCGACCAATGCACGGTTCACATACTTGTTTCTGCACTTACTTTAATAACAAGTTACCCTTGCAAGCATTTGGCCACTCCAGGTGAAATGCGGTGTAAAGACTCATTACGACGTACTATGCCTTCAGGCGGGCCTGATCGAGTAAGTGTCCAAACTGCGTGTCACCCCCACGACAAAAAGATCCAAACCGAGAGTCATTATTTGAGAAAAAGGACGTTAAAAACTGTGTCTGCTTCGGTTCAGTGTCCGGGCTTTCAGGTACCTCGTTTACAAGGCCGCTGGGGAAACGAGCCAAAACAAGTTGGCCTGTAAGCTGTTTATCACTGAAAAGCTTAAGCCCCACATCTCTAATGTAATACAGGTTAGTATAAAAGTGATTGTTCCAGTAAGTTACAGCCCACGGCAGCACAATAGAAGCCATGCGGACCTCATGTCATGGGGGCTTATGAACGGTTGCTAACTGGTGTGGACGTAACTTAGCGCGTTAGCCTCAAGTCCTCTGGCTGCATTCTGAGAAATTAAGACCTGAAACACAAAATGATTTTACCATCTTTCTTGAGAGGGACGGGGGCCTGGGTTTCCTCCTTCTTGTCGGTCAGTGGGGTCTTTCTGTCTTTCTGGGACTCCTTTTTCGGCTGCTTGGCAGCCTGGGCTGCAGTCTTGGCGGCACCAGGAGCAGCAGCCTCCTTCTTCTTCACTTCGGCCTGCTTCAGCAGTTCAAATGGATCCGACTCATCGTCAAATAACTGGTCGAACCGATTGGTTATGGCACAGCCAAAACCTTCTTGCATTTGTCCGGGCATGATGGCGCCCCTTCAGCAGGATTTTCCTCCGATTCTACGAGGCTTGGTGCGAACACTTCGCTAGATGAAGCCACAAGATGGCTGGGAAAAGGACCTACTTCTCTTCCGGTGTGATAGACATCCGGGAACTCAGAGATGGCGCGGGTGGGGCGTGTAGTTCTTTAGAAGTGAGATGTTGTAGCTTAGATAACGAACATTTCAGCGAGAAACCACACTACCCACAATGCCAATCTCCCTACTGTTGTTGTCTGTTAAAGCATGGGTGCTATGATGCACACTTGTTTGGAGTCCTCAGAGAAACCAGCTCATACTGTTCGTCTGTTTTAAAGCTTAAAAGTGCGCAGTTGCTCTGCCGCCTCAGTTTTATAATGCCATAACACTTTAACAAACTTTTAGAGTTCACAACAGGTACATCCCCGAGTAAACTTACTGTTGCTGATGGAGTTACAAGGCAAGATATAGGTAGTCTTTAATTTATAGATTTATCAAATGGTTACTGAAGAACATCCAACAGTGACGTGCTTTATTTATAATAGGTTTCCATACCACGTAAAGCTGGTCAGAAAATTCAGCTGAGTTTTTATATGGCATTACTACTTCATTAGTTATTTTTAAACTTTGGAAAATGACCTTTAAGAAACATTACCATGTGACTGGCTGAAATAAGATGCACAAGAGGGAAGTCAATGTGTAATTGCCACAGTAGGTGTTCATAATGAAGCCTTCAGGTGCTGGAAATTATAACATTTAAAACGTTTCAATGACCTATTATATTTCATACTTTGTAGCAGGTCCAGCTGGGAAGAGAAGGCTTTGGCCTTGCAGCAGTTAAGCCAACTTGGCACAAGGCCTCAACATTAGAGAAGAGGAAAATGGTGGTCGAGGAGGTGCGCCGTCAGGAGGAGGCTGAAAGAAGCGCGAAAGCTGTCTCTCTCGTTAAGCAGGGACAGTGGATGAGGTGGGAAGGCCTGGAGAAGAGAAAGCTCGGCTGGAGGGAGCTCTGGGAAATGGAGGTAGGGAACATCAGCTTCATCATCAAAGCTACCTATGATGTGCTCCCTTCTCCACAAAACCTCCACCAGTGGTATGGTGAGGACCCAACCTGTGCCCTCTGCCCGACTCCAGCAACTCTGAAACACATCTTGAGTGGTTGTAAGACCAGCCTGACACAAGGGCGCTACACCTGGCGGCACAACCAGGTCCTCAAGAGTCTGGCAGCAGCTCTTGAGAGCAACCAATTCTATCAGGGCACCAACATTCATCTGAGAGGGACAGGAAAAGCCCAAACATCCTACCAAGCCAGAAGCAGGCCGGCTAGCCATGGCCCGGGATTGGAAGATGCTAGTTGATATTGGCCAGCAACTAATCTTTCCACCGGAAATTGCAGCCACCACCCTTAGGCCAGACTTGGTACTCTGGTCTCCTTCACTGAAGTCCGTTTACATCATAGAGCTCACAGTCCTGTGGGAGGATTCAGCTGAAGAGGCCTATGAGTGAAAAAAACTGCGCTACACAGAACTGGCAGCAGATGCTCAACAACGAGGATGGAAGGTGAAAATCTATCCGGCTGAAGGTGCTTGCAGAGGTTTTGTGGCTTCTTCCACCATCAGGCTGCTGAAAGACCTTGGTATCTATGGGTAGGCCCTGTGGAAAACAATTAGATCAGTCTCTGAAGCGGCCGAAAGAAGCAGCCGGTGGATATGGATCAAGCGAGAAGACCCGTGTTGGACTCAAAGAACACCACAGCTGTAGACAGGTGCAACGCTGAACCTCAGAGTGGGCTAACTGGGACAAAACTGAGGTGTCAGTCAAAGGCTTGGTCTAAGTATTGTGGACTGCTAATCCTGACCCTTGTTTGGCCCAAAGAGCACCAACTTGACCCGTCCATGAATCCCCCACTCCCAACTTGAGAATCCAGGTCAGAACTCCCAAGGAGGAAGGAGAACGAGGTATGCGGTCAGCGTGAGGCTTGACTCAGGAAAGAGGACGCCCCTGCCTCGCATAGTCCGTGGGGCTGAACAAATAAGGCGCTTCTCATAATTGGACATGGGACACAAGCTCAGGCTTGATCACCCTGTCGCTGGCCACCTTTGATGAGGGTGTGTAGTGTTGAAAGGCCGAAACACCCTATGACTCAAAGGCACACTACTGATAATGTGTCCCAAATTTACATCCTTTCCATATCTGAGATACAGCTCCCATCCCTCTCAACATTAAGGAAGACCTCATGTGTGTACCACCTATTGGCACAAAGGACAATGGAACATCATGTCCCATATTTTATTATTTTGAGTACGCTGTTACATAGAACCAGTGGCCTATTACAGTTAACCTGATAAACAGTAAAAAACATCAAACACTTGTGGTTCAGGTAGAATTGTTCAATGACGGTGGAAGTTTGCCCTTTAGAATTTCTTTGTAGCATTTAAACATTTGGGATGCATGGCAGGAATTTTGTTTCTTTATTATTGCAAGCAAAAAAGAGATTTGAGAGCAAAAGACAGTAGTGGCAATCAAAAAAAATGTTTTGAGAGCATATTTCTTCAACTTTTGCTTATGAATCAGTCCTCTTTGCTTGCAAGTTCAAAAGTTTTGCTTGCGAATCACTCCTTCTCTCTCAAGTTGAAAAGTTTGCTTGCAAATTTCACTACACTTAATGGGCGTGGCCTACGCTGATTGATGAGAGAAGAGTTTCTATTGGTAGGCTTGACCTGGCTCCAACTTCCGTGTTACACAGTGGGAAATATTTTTACACCAAACTATTGCGTTCCCATGCAATACCTTTTGCCTTTGCTCGTAGCTCCATACGGCTCCGTACTCGTCACCATCATGCATAACCTGAGCTTGACTGAGTTTTACTTTAACTTGGGGCTCACAAATAATAATATACTGGAGGCTTTGTGTGTGAAACACAATTTAATTATAAGCTTAAAAACTCTAAAGCATTTTTTAAAGAAAAACAGTCTGTTTCGATGGAGGTATGATGCACTGGAAGATGCCATGCGCTTCACTCGGAGGGAGCTCCAAGGCTCTGGAGGCTTGCATGGCTACCGAATGATACCAGATGCCTGGAGAAGGGCCTCTCCGTCCATCTATCTATCTATCTATCTAGTGTGTGATTTGTAAAAAACCAGAGGGGGGTAATTTGATTTTTTTTTAACAATGAAAAACCAAACAATCAACAGTCCTAATTCTTTTTGAAGTTAATGGTAGGCCCTGTTACATGTCAAACAGTTGAACATTCATCTTTAAAACAAAGTAAAAATACATGAAACATTTAATCTTCTGTGACAGCCACACCTGCGATGTGGGAGATGGTCTAAGTTCAGTTTCAGGACCATAGATAAGGACCGATCACACCAACATGGTAGAGGATTTATGGTGAATGGCCAACTCAATCAGACTGTAAAACAGAACATAAAACCTAATGGATTCAGATTTCACATCATGTCCAAATAATTCATCTAATTAGACTAGATAAACAGTTTGCTCTGATGGTGGACTTCATGTGTCCTTTTGGCCTTTCCTGTTGGTGCGTCATCTGCAGCGTTTCGCCTTATTTTATTCACATCTCTGTGAACTTCTGAGCAGGGAACAAACACACGTCTGGTCCATTAACAGATGAAGAGAAGACTGATAAGTGAATTATATTTTGATCATAAATAAAGATCATTTTCCATCGCTGTGCGTGTACGAAAGTTGTGCCGTGCGTAAAAGTGCAAAAGCTCTGGGGCAGATGCAGGATGTGATTGACAGTCCTTCTGACGTAAATGATGTGTGCAACGCTTGAATGAACACACTGGACCATTTTAACACAGTTTATCCTGTCCTCATATCTTAACTGTAGATCTATAGACTACCATCTTTCTGTGGTGTTTGACACTCATCTCTTTTGTTTAAAGGAGAGTGTACCACATTAGAACAAATGCGGGTGTTCACTGTCTGTGCTGCTTCAATACCTGTAGATGTTACTGTCCAAGGAAGGTTAATGCAGTATTTCTTTCACTATTAACCCTATCTGTCCCATCGTAGACCCTAAATGCTCCAAATGCTTTGCTTTATAAATGTGTGATTCCACTGACACCTGTGCGTCTGTGGCTGTCGCTACAGGAGAGCACATGTTGTCGGTGTAATTATATTTAGGCTACTGGCACAACTTTTTTTTTTTTTGGAGATGAGAAAAAAAAATAATTTGAACCCTGATTTATGTGCAGGGGGATGTTCGTCAATTCCGAGACTGATGATAGTTGGGGTCAAGTGAACGTTAATGCCAATGTAGGATATAGGTGTAAGAAAACTCAGACACAACCTGCCTGCTATTTTAATTGATTCTTAATCATTGATGGGGTTGTCCCCCTCGAGGATGAAAGTCATTCAGCAGAACCCCCTTCCCGTTAGAAGTAACGCCATTTTCATAGGAAATTGTATATCGAGAATGGTAAACAATATATCAAGAAATGTGAAAAACATGTAAGTTATTTTACATGTCTACAGTTTAGAAAAAAGCCACTTGAATTCTGCCAGATTTAGAATTGTGTTATACGCATGTGCAAGACAGTCCGCTTTGGATACGCAAGTCCACCTAAAATGACCAACATTGTACAGTAAGTGCAGCAGAATAAAACCAGACTTATTGCATGTTTCTAATATCTTATTGTAAGCATTCTCCCAAAGACAATCTGAACATTTTCATGTTTTCCTCAGTGCCACTGTCTGTAGACATACATCATCACCACCATCTGAAACTCTTTTCATTCTTGCTGATAATTATGAGTGTGTAACACTAAATACTTCTCATAGGTTAATTGCTTACTTACTCATTCATTCATTTATTTAGCTGTCAACATGTCACAATATACACATTATTACCAGATTAATTACAAACAAATCAACTGATTGAGGCAGCAGTTTTATGAGTCACCAATGTCCACTTCCTGAGAGTCCTGTCTTCATGAAAAAAATGCTGATTTTAAATTTTTTTTTACATATTTGTCTGTTTTTATGTGCATCACCAGCATGCATTTAAGTCTTATGATTCTGTTTTCAGGCCAACACTATGTTTTACTATTTAGCATCATGTTAAACATCAATTTTACTAAAGGTATGATGATGATACAAAATGTACTTTCTATTTTCAGTATTAATAAGTCCAGAGGAGGCAGTAGTCAGTGTCCATGCCTGAGTGAGGGTGTGTACACAATGCATTCACTCTCAAGCTTTGCTTGTCCAAACACTCACAGAGAAACAATTCCTTGTCCTCCATTTCAGAGAAAATAAATAAAAAGGGGTCCCTTAAGTCTTCTTCACCCTCATGGTCACTGGCCTCCATCGCCTTGCATATGGCACTCTGCTGTCTTGGGTTCATATGGAGAAATGCGGTAATTGCTGCGGAGCCACTGCAAAGCCAGGTGTAGGTCCCTGATCATGGGGAATGGCTCCTCCTTGGACAAGGAAAATGAGCTCTAAATTACTTTATGACCATCTTACTGGTTAGCAATTAGTATTCATTCAGACGGACAATTAATAAATGCAACCACCAAATGCTAGAAGGAAAACTGAAGTGAAGACTGAAATGAGACGACTGAACAATACCTTCTGTGCTTTTCTGTCCTGTGTTGCACCACTGCCAGCCAATCGAAAAACAGGTTTCACCGTTCCTTCAAGCAATGCCTTCGACTCCTCAGTCCAAAACACAAAGTGCTGTCCATGCCTTTCAAATAGTCAAAATAAATAAACACTATAAATGTGAGTTCATCATGAAGTGGACCGCCTCAGTGACTTAATGTTAGAGACAGTCAATATGATCTTAGAGGGACAGAAATATTCACAAAGAAAACATTTAGAACATATGCATGAAATCCTGTCTGTCTGTCTGTCTGTCTGTCTCTGGAACAGCTTTACAGATGAGCTGGAATTATGTACCTCTGTCTCACCCTAAAAAACATTTATAAATATGACTCTTAATAGATATGAACTCTAACTAAGTCTTAAGTTTGCATGTAACATTTAATATTTATTTTAACATTCTGATAGTGCATATTGATTTCAATATGTGTGTCAATATGTTCTGTTTGTCAAAGTTGAAGACATGCTGTAAGATAATGTATAAAGGGTCGGCAAAATAAGCATAAAGCTTCAGCCTACACCTTTTCAGTCTGACTGTACAAATTCATTAGTTAATTAGTGAAGTTTGCATCATAATTTTTGGTTTTCATGGAATGATTTGTTGGCTCTATGGACTGGATGGATCTGTGGATTGTGTTTGTTGTTCAGACTTAAATGAAAACTGAATAATAATAATAATAATAATAATAATATACTATGAACTGCAATGTATTTACACAAGTTACAATTACTTAGAATATTTGGTGCACAATAAACATAAATTAAATGCATTATATAGTAACGGCTTCTATAAATTATGAAAGGAAGCTTAAAATCATAGGACATGTGTGTTTCTCTTCTATAATACACATTCTACATCTCGCCACCTTTTTAACGGACAGAGTTCCGTGGGAATAATAGGAGAGGATACTGGCTGACGGGGAACCGGAGAAGCCGGCAAAACCCTGAATATTCAGTTAGCGAATATAGTGTTAGAGTCGGGCCGCGGACATGTGTGTGCGTCATCCTGTAAGGAGATGCAGCTCCTCTGATGCTGACCAGACCAATGCTCTGCTCTGCTGTTCCTCTCTCTTTAACCTGGCGTTTGGCTGTATTTTGTATCGAAAGAGTTCAATATTGAAGATCTGAGCACTATTCAGCTGAACCAGATCACGATAGATGTGGCGCTGCACAGCTGTAGCAGCGTGCGTGTTTTATAACATCAACAAGAATAAAAACATCATTGCTCCGAGTGTGTCATTTAAGCCACACCACCTGACGCAGTGCTCCTGTATGGACCAGTAACGCTGGCTGGCTATAAATGCATGCGGGAATTTGTTAAATCATTCACGATGTGTGTTTGTTGACAAAAGAAAAGCGTGTAGTGAGAACAGGGGCCTGGAGGAGTAGCATCAGCCGCTACACCCTGGAAACTGGCACCGCCTTCAGCGGTACTTTAGTCATCCACGGTACGACGGCTGTGTGTCCTGGTAGAGTAGGAACCGTGACGTTTTGGCACCGCGGTTGCTGTGCAACACTAAATATTTAAATCACAGCCCTACGTTGTATACACTCACTGCAAGTCATTCAGTCATTCCGACGTTCTCTGCTCTTGCCGTGACTAGCATGTGGAGGGACAACCATGTGGATGATAATCAGCGTGCGTGAAGCAGCACAACATTATAATTCATTACTTTATCTTATTCTTCTTGGGAATGCACGGCAGACTGTAGCCTACACTTTTTAGTAATTCATTACTTATGGGAAACATTTAAATTTCAAAGAGCAATAGCAACTTATCTCCCGGCATAACACAAGGGTGAAGTGGATGTAACACGGAAGTTGTAGCGCCCACTTCAGCCAGATCTAGCCCACCAATAGAAACTCTTCTCTCATCCATCAGTGCAATGAAATTCGCAAGCAAAACTTTTCAACCTGAGAAAAAAGATGAATGATTTGCAATCAAAACTTTTCAATTTGAGAGAAAAGACAAGTGATTTTCAAGCAAAACTTTTGAGCTTGCAGACAAAGAGAACTGATTTATAAGCAAAAATTTAGGAAATATGCTCTCAAAACTTTTTTTTTGATTGCCACTACTGTCTTTTGCTCTCAAATCTCTTTTTTTGCTTGCAAAATAAAGACACAAAATTCCTTCCATAGAGAGGATTTTACATGTCAGTGCTATCACTAAAGGCGTCAACTGTTCAGGCTTAGTTTTTTAATATTATACCAAACTCACAGTAACCAATTAAAACGATGTGATATTTACGGATGAGGCTGTTTTAGGTCAAATATAGCACAGAGACAACCCTTTTAAAGGTTTTTAATGACCTGCTTTTATTTGCTGATTCAGGAAAATCTGCTGTCTTACTGCTTTTAGACTTGTGTGCAGCCTTTGACACGGTGGATCACAGCATTCTAACCTGCCTAGAGACATATGAGGGCATTAAGGGTACTGCACTTCAGTGGTTCAAGTCTTATTTGTCAAATAGAAGTTTTTCTGTAATCTTGGCCAGTACTCCTCCTCTGTGTCTCTCCTGAACTATGGTGTTCCCCAGGGTTCCATTTTAGTGGCTGTTCTTTTTGCCTTATATATGCTTCCACTGGGGTCTGTTTTTAAAAAACACAATGTTGCTTTTCATTGCTTTGCAGATGATGTTCTGGTATATCTGCCTGTAACTGCCAGTAACAGCATGTCCACAATAAAAACACTACAAGACTGTCTCAGAGATGTGCAGTCATGGATGCACGCTAACTTCCTGAACTTAAATAACCCCCTCCACAGACAGGACAGCGTGATTGGTCCTTTGTCCTCCTACTGCTGCCCCTCTGTGAGAAGTCTTGGGGTGATTGTAGATCCTTTGTTCAAATTTGATAAACAAATCAGCGCTGTTACAAAGTCCAACTTTTATCATTTGAGACTTTCGGCCAAAACAAAGCCATATCTTCCTCACGTTGATTTTGAAAGGGCAATTTATGCATTTGTGACCTCACGCTTGGACTATTGTAATTCTTTGTACGTTGGGCTAGACCAGGGCTTTTTAAATGCCTATACCATATAGGCCCATTCTATTTGACTGAGCTGTTGCAGCCCTGAGATCAGCTGACCAGCTCTTGCTGGCTTTGCCTAAAGCCAGACTCAAATCTAGAGGAGACAGAGCCTTTTCTGTGGCAGTGCCCAGACTGTGGAGTAGCCTCCCTCTTGTCTGTTCGGTCTTCTCAGTCTTTAGGATAATTTAAGTTGAGACTGAAAGTCCACCTCTTCACCCTGGCATTCAAAAACTAGTAAGGCACAAGGTCTTGATTCACTTACTGTATTAGTTTGTATACTAGTGTGTTATGTTTTACCTATTTGATACGCTGTTGTGTATTACTGATTTTCATTGATGCATTTCTGGAAGCTCTTTGGTCAACAGAAGTTATTTTTAAATGTGCTATATAAATAAACCTGAGGTGAAATAAATGTGAATGTACATAAGATGACTGTTGCTCGTCAGTCAAATTTTATGTGAAGAGTGGGGTCATAAGAAAAATAAGAAGTCAGCTTATGAAATGAGCTACATGATCATTCCTATTTGTCTCCTATGTCTACTGCATCAATTTTCATAAATCTTGAGGGAGAGATATGATTTCTGCTTAGATTCAGCCAAATGCAGTCAAATGAATTGGACAGCATTTCACAGTGCAGATGGACAATGACCCAAAATATACTGCGAAAGCAACCCAGAACTTTTTTAAGACAAAAAAGTAGAATATCCTGCAACATCTGAGTGAATCTCTAGATCTCAACCAAATCATTTATTTCACTTACTCAAGGCAAAATTTAAGGCAGAAAGACCCAGAGACAGCAACTGAAGACAGCTGCAGTAAAGACCTGGCAAACCATCACAATGAAGGAGACTGAGTGTTTGGTGATGTTCATGGGTTCCAAACTTAAAGGCAGTCAGTGCCTGCAAAGAGTTCTCAGCAAAGTATTACAAATGAACATTTTATTATGGTAATGTTGATTTGTCCAGATACTTTTGAGCCCCTGAAATGAGTCTTTGTATAAAAATGGTCACAATTCTTAAATGTTTCATGGAATATTTTCGTTCAGCCCCTTGAATTGAACCTGAAAGTGTGTACTTCAACAGCATGTTAGTTCTTTAATTTCAAATCCAATGTCGTGTCATGCAGAGCCCAAATCATGAAGTTTGTGTCACTGTCCAAATATTTCTGGGCCTAACTGTATGTTCTGTTGTGTACCACAACATGCCTCTTGGAATACATTAAATGATGGCTGAATTTAATGAATTATTGTTTTATGTTATTATGTTTTAATGTTTTGTATTATGTTATTATGTTAATTATGTTTTACCTTGAAATAATAATAAAGTCTATCTTATAAAAAATTACTGTAGTACCAGCTAACTAACTGGTTAGAAAATGTCAGCCATTTTTCTGATCAGTTTTGGCTAGAAAAAAAAAGAGAGAGAGAGAAAGAAAAAGAAATTTGGAGTTTGAAGTCACAAAGTCTTCAAATCTTTTTACTCCAGGTGACTAGTCTGAGCTAAGCTATATGTAGGATTTGGTGGTAAAGAATATATTTGGAATAAATCAAAGTTTTTTGCATATGTGATAATACAGAACTATGCCAAAGAAAACAATGACAATTTGCTAAACTTATACATGGGGGAATGCTATTTCCAAGACAAGAGTCTGTGGTGAAGAAGATGAATGAAAACCCCCAGTTTCATAAAATAAAAACGTGTACTTTGAAAATAAATACAAAGTTTTACTGATAGGTAGTTGCTGAAGTATTTATAGTATATATTAGAATGATTTTAGTCCTTCTATCTATCTATCTATCTATCTATCTATCTATCTATCTATCTATCTATCTATCTATCTATCTATCTATCTATC
>JAPQRQ010000019.1:24868040-24878486 GCA_037367365.1 Apogon talboti | reverse complement strand
GCTGGAAGTAATGTTTACTCCTTGGTCATGTCGGTCAGTGTGAATTAACGTTTAAGAACATGTGAAATGATATATTTAAATATATATAAGTCGCACCAGCCAAACTATGAAAAAAGTGCGACTTATAGTCCGGAAAATACGGTACTTACAAACTCAAAAATTGCACAAAAACGCCCCTTAATGTTGTATTTTCCACTCCTGAACTGGGGAAAATTTTGATACACGAGCTGCTGAGCTGAAAATAACCTTTGAACTTTTCAATATAGCGGAGAGTAACTGGGGATTAATTGCATATGATAAACACTGCTTTTATTAATGTATGTATGTAATGTATGCCCTGTATGAGCTGTATCTCTGAACTTCTGCTGCCGAACTGCAGGGGTTTACCTGGTTTGGATGTGCAAAAAAAAAAAATCTGCAGTTACACTTACCTGTCTTTTCTGATCCCTGAAAAACTCCCCTGTGTTCTCTATCACTTGCTCGTCAGTGAGCTGAGAGTAGGGCTGCTCTTTGCAGAAGGTTAGTATCTCCCACAGGGTGACGCCAAAAGCCCACACATCGCTCGCTGTGGTGAACTTACCCTGCAAAGCAAAAACCATATTATGAAATGATACGGTGCTGAGCCCTTGTCGTCAGGGTGACAGTGGGGGTCCTTACCAGCAGGATGCTCTCCCAGGACATCCAGCGTATCGGCAGTACAGCTCTGCCCTGGATGCGGTAGTAGTCGCCACTGTACAGATTTCTGCTCATGCCAAAGTCAGCTATTTTGATGGTGTAGTTCTTGCCCACCAGGCAGTTTCGAGTGGCCAGGTCTCGATGGACAAAGTTTAAAGAGGAGAGGTACTTCATCCCCGATGCTATCTGAGTGGCCATGTAGCACAGATTATTGAAGCTGTGGAGGACAGTGAAGAGTGAGATAGTGGGAGAGAGAGAAACATGCATTTGATAATGGTAATGAAAAATAAACATAGGAATAAAACACAAAGTTGAACAAAAGGCAAATAGAAACCACAAATCTAAACAGAACACTCCAGAATATTGAAGCCAACATGCCAACCAAAAAAGAAAAAATAAATAAATAAATAAAAACACTCAATATACAACTACCTCACTGTGGCTCCTCAACAATTATGTCCCAAATGGAGTAGGAAGAAGCCAAGCTTATATTGTCCTACCCCGATTTTACATGATTAATATATACAGTCCATAAAAAGAACAGGTCAGCACTAAGTTAGTGAAAAAGAGCTAAAGTTATAACACACCATACAGAACAGAAGAACAATCCAGCTGTATTTCCTTCTTCAACACTTCCATTACTGTCCTGGGTTAAACTGTTCTTCCTCATCCTTATATTTGTTTAAAAATGATTGATGTTTGTACTTTGCTTTATTTCATCTGTTTGACTGTTCCATAGTTTAACCCCTGTGATTAAAACACACATCCTTTACAGTTGTTCTGACACAATGCATCTGTAAATCCAATTTCTGTCTTAGATATGATCCCCCTTCTGTCTCTGAGAACAATTTCTGTATTTTATTTGGAATTAATTTATGTCTTGCTTCAAATATTAGTTGTGCTGTTTTAAACTGAACAATATCTGGAAATTTTAGAGTTTGTAATCTTAGAAAAAGTTCATTTGTATGGTCTCTGTACCCTGCATTATTTACCAGACTAATGTCCTTTTTTTGCATTGTATATATTGTTTGTATATTGGTTTGATGTGTGTTAACACAGTAACTCAAATATGGTAAAACTAATGTACAGTCTAACCTATAAAGTGTATTTGCATAAACAGACACAGTCACCAGTCACTCAAAACACCAACCTGACGGTAGGTGCATTACTGAGCAATGCAAGTTGTCCCTCTGGTTCATGGCGGGACAGAAACTGGTTAAGATCTCCGTTCTCCATGTACTCTGTGATCATACATAGAGGGTCGCTGTAGATGCACACAGCGAGCAAGCGAATGATGTTGGGATCCTTCAGACGGGACATGATCTTTATTTCCTTTAGGAAGTCATTTCTGACAACAAAAAGCACACACATGATCAGTGTCATGGAGAGAAACCAAACTGAGACAAACACAAAGTTTATAACATTGCCCAAAGTCTGTACCTTGCATTTTTGTTGGCATCTGAACGGAGCATCTTCACAGCCACTAAAACAGGCTCACCCTCAGGGTAGTCAAATAAAAACTCTTTATTCATGAACTCCTGCATTCCCTCTGCTTCACACAAATGCACCTGAGAGGAGAGGATAGTAGAACGTTGCCATGCTGCAGGTTGTTATAGTCAACAATCAGTAACAGTGACAAAATAATAAACTGAAATAAAAATGGCAGGTTTCAATAATAAAAAATAATGTAAAAACTATAATGTATAAATTCAACCAGAACTATAACAACATTGTGAGTTTTAAAGAGTCAAATCTGACACAAGCAAAGAATTTTGTTGTTATAATTTTAAATTCATATTTTATAAGAAAAGGTTTACTTTCTTTACCTTGGTAATATATTTAGTTAAAATATTTTTTTTTCTATTAATATAAACTATTTACAGTTATACTTCTGACTTCAGAGCTGGACTCTGCCTGAAACAATATTTTATGGTGTACACGAATAAAACTACTTTATACAATATGAAACCTTAAATAATGGTGTTGTAAAATATATGTACTGACTTACAGTCTTTCATTATAACTTTTTCAGCTTCTGAAAATGAAGGCTTCTTTCATGTATACCCAAAACTAACATTAAAACAAAATAAAAACTATACTAAAATCAGTTTCTTCTTAAGAAAGTAAATACATAAACTACTTACAACTTTAAAATCCATTCATTAAACTATTAAAACCAAAAAATCAAAAAGCAAACTCAAAGGCAATGTAAAGACAACAATTTCCCAACTGTAATGAGTAAGTGAAGCTGTTCCAGACACACACCTCTCCAAACTGACCCTCTCCCAGTTTTTCCTTGAATGTGAGCAGTTTTCGTGGGAACTCTTCCACTGCGACATCCTTTCCTGACAAAAGGTCCATAGTTAGTGCGGGGATGGCATAAGTGTTGCTCCCAGTCACACCTTGTAGGTTTACGATGTCTGCCTCTGCGTAGTGAGGGACCCCATCCTGGACCACGGTGGCTGTGGTGGATTTAGAAGCTGCTGTACTGGTGGAGGCTTTAACACAAAAACAGTCACACACTTACAAGAAACCCCCCGTGATGAAGTCCGGTGGTTTTTCACATTACTTGGAACTAATCCTGATTTTGAAGCACACATATGTTTCCACCTACCAGGCTCATCAGAGCTCTGGGCAAACTCTGGCAGCTTACATATGAGGCGTGAGGGCTCCTGGTAGTCAGGGCCGAGGGGGAAGATGCGCTCATAGGTGGAGTTGGACTCCTGCTCACTGGTCGTACTCGACTGGTGGTGGTTGTGGTTGTAAGCGAACGTCTCACTCTGTATTGACAAACTAGCAGTTAGTTCATCGTCCAGCATCCGTCGAGAGGCCTAGAATAAAGGACGGGGGGGTGAAGGAACAGATCTGACCACCTCCCGGAGGAAAATCTATGGAAATGCACAGAGCAGCGGGTTGATATTTCAGAGAGTAAATATTGGAGGAGCTCACCTTTTCCAACATTTTCTGCCACACCTGTCGCCACAAGATGATGACGATGATGGCAACAAGGATGAAGATAATGGCCACTAAACAGCCAATCAGGATACGGGTGTTGCTGTCGTCTACTTTGTGGGTGGGGTCGTCCTCTGGGGAGGGAATGGGGAGAAACACCTTGTAAAGAAGAACACTGTATAGTCTGCATGCAGGTGTTAACTGGTAATTTGAGATGAAAACAAAGATGACATATTCATCAGTACATAGTAACTACTTTTCATATTGCTGGTAGTTTAATCACTTTTCGAGGTGTCTTTAATCAAATTTAAGACCTTAGTCACAAAAATAACAGTACAACAGGTCTCATAGTTATTTCTTTTAACCAGTCTTAACCATGTTTCAATCCAGCTATTGTTACATTTCCTTTTCTCCCTGAATAATGTTTCTGTGACTGACGGTCCATCTCTGGAACGCCACTCATTCCTGTCTCCATTATGATAAAATTATAAACATTATTTACAAATCTGACAAAATGTTTACAGACACTTCCAATTATTGTGTCTGTGGAATTTTAAGACCTTTGGGAGCCAGATTTAAGAAATAATTATCAATTTTCAGGATAATTAAGGCCTTAATTTAGGATAATCACTTTTAAGGCTTTTTAAGGATCCACACACAGAATTAATCCACATCAATACATCATATTCTATAAGGTCAACATAAAGCAAATAGTATATAGAAAAAGAGCCCTAATTTGAGCTTTGCAACAATATATTTCCAAGAGGGTTGATTAATTCTTCAGTTTATCAAACCATTAAAAAATATTGAAGAAATCTGGAGACATTTGGTTTTCACTGGACAGAAAATGTGACAAGTAACTAAAATTGTCAGACAAGTAGTGAAGTAAAAGTATAATATTTGTCTATGAGATGTAGTGGACTAGAAGTAGAAAGTACATACAATTAAAGTAAAGTGTGGGTATAGGACTGCATAAGTACTGGTTCTACACAACAATGCAGATATGCACAGGTCACTACCTGGTTGTGTGTTCGATGGTGACCCTGGTTTGGGTGGAGCCAGTGTTGTGTTGTACATGGCTGTATCTGTAACAGACATACAATTGATGAAAAATTAACTTTTGAAACATTATCAAATATGTATATCTTCCTGAGACCCAGTAAAGTAAAAGTTTTGGCTCTTTTACATTAAATAATTATCTTGATTGGAAACACCATGATGCAACAGTTTTTTCAGATATACATTTTTATTTAATTATTTATTTTATGGAATTTACTTTCTAGGGTTTTTTTTTTAAGTACAGCTGTGAAACTCTTGTCGCCTATGGAGAAAAAAGATGCATTGCTGGGTCTCAAGAGGATATAATATATTATTGACTATTGAATATAATTTTATTGCAGATTGAATCAAACTCATGATCAAATGTTTTTCTACAAATGTTTGATGTATTCATATTAGTAAATACAGAGTTAACAGTCTGCCAGTCTGTACCTGACTGAAAGGTGATCTCACTAAATAACATCCACGCATCAGCAAAGTAGAACTGGCACTTAATGGCACTGGCCATGTGATTGGCCAGATTGACTGTGACAAATCTGGCGCTGGGATTCTTCTCGTCCACCACGGGGCTGAAGGAGAGGGGCGTGGCCTCCCAGTCCGATTCAGAGCGGAAATAACACACAACCTGGCGGAAGACCTTAACATGCTTTGAGAACATGTTGTTACAGTGAACCTGGTCAAAGATGAAGGCACAAGGAAAGAGTTTTTAGTACTCAATGTAGACATGGAAATAAAACAAAAAGGATAAAATGTACGTTTGTATTGTCAGGAGCCTCACCTTCATGGTGGTAAAGTTTCGTGTGCGGTCGAACTCAAACATGATTTCAACATATCCACTGGGAAAGCTCTCGTTGTTCCAACCCACATAGTCATACCCTTCCCACACGTTGTAGACATGACTGTCTGTGAAATCATCCAAGCCGCACACTCCGTCAGTCAGCTGGCCCAGGCCCTCTGTCATACTGAGAGGCAAAAAGACAGCATTAAACAAAAATATTGCATTTAGAGTGTGATACTGAGTCAGATATACAGGTGACGTTGAAGATTACAACCAACAAAATGCACCCTTCACCTAAAAACACAGGAGACCTTTGTTGGATCCCATGTTTGTTTTGTCTGTTCTGGGTGTTCTAGTTTAGTGGATATTACCTGTGACCCACTCAAACACAGTGGTGACAGTAATGCACCTTAACCCATAAAGACCCAGTGCTACTTTTGTGGCAGTTCCCAAATGAATTTTTCTCTCTATTTAACCTTTCTTAAGTGATTTATCACTATTTATTATAATATTATCCTCTGTATTTTGTATTTTCACTGTAGGTCATGCATTTTCCCATACTTAGTTTCCTATATTTGATTCAGATGTTCATGAAAAGTCAGAGTAAATTCAGAGGTCATTATATCAAAACAGAAATCTGAAGAAAAAGTGACTTTTATAGTAAAATCTATCATTAATTGAACATAAACCAAGTGTCTCCATCTACTGTCATTTATCAAACTAAGTGGGTTTTACTGGTGAATCAATGTTGTAGAAGATGACAGTGTTTCCACGGTAACTACAAAGCCTCTGAACGTCCAAATGGGTCACATCTGATAACCATGAAAAGATGACAAACAGTATTTTACACCAATTATTTACATGTATTGATGGAATTAGTGGATCAACAGTTATTAAACAGTTTAAATCAGTAGATGGTTTTGGTCACCAGTGGATGTTTGGGTCTTTATGGGTTAAGGCTGGATACCATCCACTATAAACGGTAAAAGATAAGAAGAGGATGTCCACTCTAAACCACTGTAGAAGCAGGATTGCTCCCTCTGTAGATACAGTGCAGGCCAAAAGTTTGGACACACCTTCTCATTCAGTGTGTTTCCTTTATTTTCATGACTATTTACATTGTAGATTCTCACTGAAGGCATCAAAACTATGAATGAACACATATGGAATTATGTACTTAACAAAAAAGTGTGAAATAACTGAAAACATGTCTTATATATTTAGTTTCTTCAAAGTAGCCACCCTTTGCTCTGATTACTTTTTTGCATGTTCTTGGCATTCTCTTAATGAGCTTCAGGAGGTAGTCACCTGAAATGTCTTCCAACAGTCTTGAAGGAGTTCCCAGTGATGCTGAGTACTTGTTGGCCCTTTGGCCTTCACTCTGTGGTTCTTCTATCTCATTTAAATGAGAAGGTGTGTTCAAACGTTTGGCCTGTACTGTATAAACAGCTCATTTTAAGGTAATCAACATACGTTTGTTATTTTTGTGTAATCATGCACTTATAAAGACAGAAGTATGTATATTAGAATCAATTTCTGCCACACAGATCCCCCTAAAGCCCCCTAAGTCTTAGACAATACACTTTTAATTGAAGTGTCAGGTTTGATGATACAACTTTTCAACACCAGGTGGCAGCATCACAAAACCAATCTGTCACTTGTGATTTTGGCTGCCTTATTGTAGGCCATTTTCTTTTCCATCTCCACTGTTTCCTTGACAAAGCGAGGAGGCCTGTGTCATGGAGGACATTATTCACCACACCGCCATCCAAACACTACTGTCAACAAAAAGTCGTTGATTGGTTCATTCCACTTCTTCAACGTTTCAAGCTCTGGTTGACTCATTCATTCCAGTATTGCCTAACAGTAAAACCACCATGACCCACTCACCACTGTCTGTCTCCCAGCTGTCGCCATGGTGACCAGGCAACAACAAGGTGAAGAAAAAACTGACCACATTTGAGAGCCATGATGAAGTATTGTGGAAAAAGAGTTTAGATGACAATGAGAAAGTAAGTTAAGACACACACACACCTGTGAATGACAGCCCCATCGTACACAGAGTCGTTGAGATACACAGGGTGTCCCGGTACGGTCATCTGTTCTCCTGCTGGGACGTTATAGGACACAAGACCATCTGGAAATGAAAAAAAATTAGCTGAACTATTATCTAACCATTCTCAAGCTCTGTGTGTGTCTGCAATTCCAAATTCATATATTTTTTAAAAAGAATTTATTGAATTAATTGAAATTATCATGTTGAATTGAGGGAGAAGTTTGCCTAATGCACATAAAATTTGTAGAATTTTATTTTGTATGAGTGCAGTACTAGAATAGTGGTTCTGGTGTTGCAACACTAGAATAAGTACAGTTCAGTGCAGTATGCAGCTGCACATTTACCGAAAAGACCAAATTGTAATTCTTGCAATTTGAGTGTGCTTGTTTAATAGGAAATACTGTTCATTCTGAAATGTATATTCCTTTTCCAAACTCAAATAACAAAAGTTAAACTTGCATAAAAGTACAAAAACTTTACTTCTCAGTCTTGCTAAATCTAATTTAACTGCATATAACAAAGGTTGTGTTTAATTTGTTTTTCCCCAGTTTCTTCTAGTGGCTCACCATAAATCCCCTATACCTGGACTTTTAATCTCAGTCTTTTGCAAATTGCTGATATAGTAATTATAACTTGATTAAATTACCTTTAATAGAGAGTATATGGAGATGTTTTGACGCTGCAGAGGCAATGTGAAGCCTCTGTGGCATCAGAGATTATATGATCCATATAATTGAATCTACAAATTCATCAGGTTTTCATATCCATTCAAATCATGATCATTTCACCCACAAAATACATCTACAGTAAAGCCTTTTCACATTTTTCAACAAACTTTCACCCTCAAACTCAATAACTAATGAAGCTAGATTGTTGTGAGACTGATCAGAAGCATAAGGAAACACTTATTTCATTTGTACACAAAAAGAATTAAGAACCAAGTGAGGCCTAAGTTCTAACATGTGCCAACTTTAAGCTTATGACAAATGAAAAAAGAAGCACGGATGTAGAAACACATAAGGGTAAAAATGTCAGGACCATGAGGGCTCAAACTTAGACCCAGGATTCGTACATATTTTTCAAGTTTAAATTCACTTTTCAAGCACTTTCAAGGGTCATTTTCAAATTTTTCCAGTACAGTACCTTATCACAGGGGTCAAATACATACATACAGGAATACATACACTCAGACTTATTTTTCTCACTTTTTATCACAATGATGTACATTGTATTATGATATAAACACCTAAAATTATGTTCCATAATAGCAAAAAGTTTAGAAATTAAAGGAGAACACAACATTTTATCCAAAAAAAGGGAACCCCCTTGGTGTTCTTCACTTGCATCTAAAAATTAAGATAAAAATGTACCTGGAGTCAACCTGAGAACACCCACTAGTTTTCTTTTTTAACACAAAGTTTTATTTTTCCAAATGTATCACCTCTCTGTAAGTCGCTTTGGCTTCAGTTAATATTAAAACCACTGCAACCACTTTCAAGCATTTGCACTAAAATTCAAGCACTTTTCAGACCTTGAAAACAACATTAAAATTCAAGCATTTTCAAGGATTTCAAGCACCCGTGCCAACCCTATGTCTGAATATTGGGCTTCATTTCCTGGTGTATCAAACTAGTAGAACTTGTTGGGTTTGTTTTATCTAATACAGTAGTGAAATGGATGCTGTGATCTGTATGTTCATATCTGTCTTGAAAAGCTCATAGAGAATCAGCTGATCTTCTCTATCTTTATGGGCTCAAAGGTGAGTTTTGGAATCTCAGTCATCTCCACGGCGCCCTTTGCTCCACAGTCACTGATCTCAGACCTAACAAACCGTTTCCTTACCAAGCCACTCGCAGCCGTAGAGCTCCACTCTCATGCAGACGTTCATAGAGTGATCGGTGACGGGCATGAAGCGAACGAAGCGAGCGATAATGGGCGGCTCCAGGTCCTTGAGAACGATGTCGTAGGCATTTCTGTTCCCCTCAATGACCTGTAGGGAAACAAAAGAACACTCTGACCTCACAAAGAACCTTAATAATAACTGAGATTTTGGTTGGAAGTCTGTAATCTGCCTGATAACAAAGGCACAGCTGCTACAGGTGTACACTGGATTTACAGATAAAGACAAACGAATGACCAGATGAGTACAGTTCTATCTCTATTATCACCACAAAGCAGGTAAAAGCAATAAAAATGAGCAGAAGGCAGACGATGAGACTACTTGCATCTTTATCAGAAATTGTAATAAAGGTCACAATAGATAATACGTCCAGGAATGTGTCATATGTTGATATTTTGATGTTTACCTGCTTGCCCTGCCTGTTCCTCCATGAGATCCACCTGCTTCCATCTCGGCTGTACTTTATCTTGTACATTTGGGCAAACTCGTTACCGATGCCCCCCGCGTGACGACCCTGGGTGCCCACCAGAGTGATGAAGTGGAGCGAGCGCAGGTCAATCTGGAGGAATTCCTTCAGGCTGTCTGGTTCGACTGTAATCTCCGGACACCAGGCGCCATCACCCTCCTCAAAGTCCAATCTGGCAGACAGACGGAGAAGGCGGAATATCACATTAGAGTTACAGAAGGGAAAGGGAAAGGACTGAGGCAGATGAAAAATTAGGACAGGATGGAGAGGAAAAGGTGAGGGGAAAGTAAAAAGTGAGTTCAGTGGCAGACTTCAGTTCTTACAGGCGCTTATAAAAACACCTCGGTCAAAGCCTGTGTCGTAAATTCATCATTAAGTGTTAATTTTGGGCGAGGGGCTGGCAGGGGTAAGAGCCAGGTCGGATGGAGAAGGTATATTACATCATTATCCTGATTCATACTGAGGGCCACCCAGGTTCTGCTGCACACACACACACACACACACACACACACACACACACACACACACACACACACACACACACACACACACATGCCTTC
>JAPQRQ010000019.1:24812450-24866001 GCA_037367365.1 Apogon talboti | reverse complement strand
TGATTCACCAGTAAAACCCATGGAGTTGGATCAATGACAGTGGATGGACACACTTGTTTAATGTTCAGTTAATGATATCTTTGCTGAAAAAGTAACTTTTTCTTCAGTTTTCTCTGTTTCTGATATAACAACCCTCAACTTTGATCTGAGGTTTCATGAATATCTACACGATCAGTAAATTAAATATAGGAAAATGCATGATTTTCACTGAAAATGCAAAATACAGAGGAAAATATTATAATAAATGGAGATAAATCACTTAAGAAAGGTTAAATAGTAAGAATTCATTTGGGAACTGACGCAAAAGTAGCACTGGGTCATTATGGGTTAAGCAACAAAGTTATTTCACAGCAGATGATGTTTAACTTACTTCTTCAGCTCTCCAAATGATTTTGTATTTGACAGTGTTTATTTTTGAGCAGGATATTCTCTTACTCTTTCCACTCCTTGTATTTACCTGGATTATTACACCCTGAAACGTGCAGCTCGTCTCGCTCCTCTAAGACCAACCACGGTGGTGGTCGGTGCTCAAAAATCTGAAACCCTATTCAAACATTCACCAGACACTCTCAGACATTTTTAAGACAAATCTACCAGCGTCTGTCAAGAAAGCTGCAAAAAAAAAAAAGTGAAGGGTAGTGCTAGATGAAGGGATGGGGAGATGGTGTGAGAGGAGTATGTACACATCCACATCCACATCCACATCCATCCGTGCACTTGAATTGTGGTTACTTTATTGAAATAATAAGCTGGATTCATGCGGTGTCTGTGCCAGGCATAACAGTACTGTATCAAGCTCTTGTACAGGGGTAAGTCACTGTGTGTGTCTGTGTGGTAAAACAGGCTGGTTGGAGCCCATCACGCCCCCACTGTGCGGTCCATAGAAGCAATATGCCCTCTGTTTCCTGCATGCCCCTCCACCCCCGCATCCGACTTTTCTTTCTGTCTCCTCTCTGCTCCTGTGTGGTCTCTCCACTCTCTCTTTTCTTCTGTCCTCTTTAGTGGTGAGAGGTGATTAAAGTTAACAAGGTGATTTAGAAAAAAAAAAAAAAATCCTCTCATTACGCCCTGAATAGGGCCGCTGGCTAACTGAGCGTGACACAGCTCCGTTTTACGAGAATCTAAATGAATTTACAGCCGCATTTACGTCAGAAAATGTTTCAGGATGAAGTTAACTGGCCCTTGTGTCATATTAATGTCATGCTTTACCATGAGTGAACAAATCAGTTTTCAGTGTCAGTAACAGAATTCGAAACATCATGTTGCATTTTTCTCTGTGGTTCAGTCTGCCTTGTTATGTCTTGTATGTCCACTAAGAGATCCCGTTTTAATATTGTGTAATCTTTGGTGTTCATTTTTCATTGATTTATACTGAGATTGGTTTTGACGTTGGGAAGGCATGCACTGATTTATAATTATGCTCATATCATTAAAACTTAAGTTAAAATAAAGTTTGCAGAGAGTACAAAGTGCATTTTCTGTCTTAAAATGAAGGGAGTAGAAGTAAAAACTTGCCATTACCACCGTTTTCTTTGTGTTGTGGTATATTTCCCTTTACTCTACTATTGCCTTCACCTGTACCTTATATTTCTTTCTTGTTTTGCTATGTTTGGGATGAGTCTGGGCATTGACTAAGTTTGTACCTCCAGTGAATAACACAACCACATAGCAACATGTGGGAGGAATAATAAAAAATAAAAAACAAAGCAGTTCAGTGTAAACTATTGCGTTATTGTCTTTAGAGCAACTGCAATTATTATAACAAAGCAACAATGGAGGAGGTATGTAACTTAAAACTGTAAAAATGAAATGTTATATTAAAGGTGAGAATATAGTTGTTTACACTTTACATCTATGGGCACTTTGTCAAGATGGAGCGGACGTTCCACTAATATGACACAAACATATAGACACAACGAATGTTCTGGATCACCCAATCTGTGACCTGTACCTTTCAGTATCGCTTTGGCCCACAAAGGTGATATCAGAAGGTGATATTAGGAATAGTGTTTAATTGTATCTAGTGGCGGCCGCTTTCAAACAGCAGAAACACCAAAAAAGTACAGAGTTGAGGCAAGGTATAAGGTGAGCTGATACCATCAGTGGAATTCGCAACAGTGTGGTACAGTTCAGCCTGAGAGACAAAACTGTGGGTAAATCACACACAGTCATGTATTGGTCAAATACATGTGCTTTGGTTCTATTTCCCATCCAATTTAGTAATAACTTTTATTGTTATTATATATATATATAATAACAATAAATAACTACATATATATATACATATATATATATTAGCTTTTACTTTGTTCTTCTCTCTAACACACTATTTTTATGTTTTATTAAGGTGACAGGAGTGTTACATAGTTTACCTTTAGGCACGGCATTGGAGTATTTGTATGTCATTAATTCCCACCTCCACCTAACAGGATATTAACATTAGGTCGCCTCATTTATGGATGAAAGAGCCTTTGGAGGAATGTGATTTCAGTGTATGTGATATGGTCAGGTGGCGGCTCTGAGTGGAGCTGGAGGCGGAAGTAGAGGGGAGACTGATCCTGTTAGCCTGGCCCCTTGTCTCACAGAAAAACCTTTGAGAAGACGCCAGATACAGCACCGCCCCAGGTTCAAGGCCTTCTCTGTCCCTCTGTTGCTCTTTCTCTCCTTCTCTCTCTCCTTGCGATCCCCTCTTCCTCTTTCTTGATCTTTTCCAAATATTTGCACAAAAGTCAAGATGTGGAAACCCCTAAAGGCTCGATGACCCGATACAGTGTCACATGTCAACACACACACACACACACACACACACACACACACACACACACACACACACACACACACACACACACACACACACAGGCCCATAAAAGCCGGCGTAGATGCAACCACACACTTGCATGCAGCCTTGGCAGGGACACAGCGACAGTCTGAAGACGGCACAAATAAAAGCTCTTCCAGATGTCACAGACTGCATTTGCCTCCTTTCATCTTGGCCTCTTTAACCTTTGCTCCACACTGTCTTCTTCTCGTCATCTCTCATTATTTATCTCCTCTCTACAAATGTTTCCAGTCCTGCCTTCCCTCCACCTCTTCACACTTGATCCCTTTACCTAAAAGTAGCCCACAGAAACCAACCGCTCCTCTCATATTCTCTGCATATTAGCAGCATCACTGGCTGTATACAAAACGATCTGTGCCCCGCTCATCTATAATAGAATTCAATTCAGTTTAATCCAGTTTATGTAAATAGTACAAAATGAAAACAAAAGTAATCTCACTTATCACAGAACAATAAAGACAGTAAAATGGAGGACTATAATCACTGCCCTGTGGTTGCATAACCTCTGTATGTCTGTCCAGTAAGACTTAAGAGTGATTTAATAAAAGCTGTGAAGTGTATTTAATAACATGAAGGTCTCGTAATATTGTAGGTTTGATTCCAATTAGTCATTTACCCAGAAAATGTCTTCACTTCCTAATTTCATAGTACACAACAACAATAAAGGATATTCTATTCTATTCTATTCTATTCTATTCTATTCTATTCTATTCTATTCTATTCTATTCACTTATTATATGAGCATTGAAATTTGAAGAAATTTCCATAAAAACTGTTACTGAGATATGGAGTTCATGAACATTGGATTCACAACCAAATCAAACCAAATACCTCTAATCCTGCTATTGCTGAAGCAGAAATATAAAAACCCAACACATTATCTTCAATATAGTTTACATGGTATAATATACAAGGTAACAAAGACACGAATCTTCAGATCAGAATCATGCTTTGACAGTGGAAGTATGACTGTCTGTTAAGTTATGTTAAATCTAACCAGACCAGAGTTCATTGAAAACAACTGTTACTGAGAATCTAGTGGAAAATTTTAGATGATTAAAACTAGCATAAGAGGCTGAAATACAGCATGTGTCATTTGTTGCAGAGCTGCTGTTGCAACATTGTCAAGAGGTTATGGGGTTTGAGGACTAGTGTGTGAAAGCCAGCAGAGCTTCATTCACACAGAGGTGCAGAGTGTAAACAGAGATCTTCTCCTCTTTGACTCACAGTTTCTTTCAGTATGCACATGTACAAACCCCATTTCCAAAGAGGCATGGAAAATTTTCCTAAAATGTGGTAACGTCTCAAGTGTCAGTGTTTTGTTAATTCAGTTGAACCTTTATTTAATTGACAGAGGGACATTTATTTGTATATTTTTAAAATATACACAAATTTGTATTTTGATGCCAGCAGCATACTTAAAAGTTAGGACAGAGACTTAATAAGAAAGCTTTATAGAATATGTAACTAACATTGTCTTGTACATTCCATAATTAACAGGCTGTCACTTTAATAAAGTCTCAAGTGTTCAACTCATATCATAACTGAACAATAACTCACTCTAGTGCCATTCATTTATGTGCAATATAATAACACAGTGCAATATTCAGCCAGTCTTATTCCAATACAACGTGCAATAATATGTTACATTCCAGTCATTTCTCCTCCATGGTGATTTATTATTATTTTTATCTGCACTCTGCTTGTGTTGTTTTTCTATCTTGAATGCATGTTGTTTTATTAAAATGTGTGTGGTTCTTCTTAAATGTCCGCCTCACTATCAGTCCTACGGATCAGAATTTCATTCTTCCTATTAGAATTTTTATATAGGCTTGATTCATAGGTATACATACTGTTATATAGATATACAGTACACACATAACTGCTTTCATGGGTAATACATAATGTTATTATTTTTAATATATTGTTCATAAATACTGTCACATACTGTTAATACTGTAAATTTGCGTCGATTGATACTGTCCATTTTATTTTTTATTCTACTTAGCTCTATTCTTATGCTATTTGTAAAATTTCTATTCTATTTTATTATCTTATTTTTAGTTTTTATAATTTTATATTCACTCTAGTCTTATTCTTGTACTACTGTTATATTGTTCCACTGACAGGAGTAGCACACACATTTTACACACAATGATTATTCTATTCTATTCTATTCTATTCTATTCTATTCTATTCTATTCTATTCTATTCTATTCTATTCTACATGTTTGAATGACAAATAAAGAATCTTAAATCTTGAATCTTGAAAGTGAATACTAAATTTCCCATATCAGATATATGTTTATACAAACAGTACATTTATACATGTACAAAGAAACTGAAATAATTTTTTTATACCGGTGTATACTGTATGTTCATTTTCCTATTTTACTATTTACATACTGTATATATAGTAAAAGTATTGTGTTCTGTGACAATAATGTCACCTCACAGGTAATGTTATGGCACATTACAGTTGGTATATAGAGGCATTAACATCATATTTTACGTTTCCATATATAAGTAGGACAGAATGACATGTTCTTCATACAGTTTGTCAAATGGCATGAGATGGTATCTTCAGTTGTGCATTTGTTCTCTGAAGTCTTGCCAGACAGATACAGACACAGACCACAGACAGTGCAACATCACCAGTTGGGGAAAACACAGACTAATTGCTCTGGGACGTAATTGACGAAAATAGGACTCATTATCAGAGTCTTTAACCACATCCTAGAGAGAGAGAGAGAGAGAGAGAGAGAGAGAGAGAGAGAGACGGGTTTCAGTGTGTCGTGCCGGATGTATGACTGCTCTTCCAAATGTTGGTTTTTGCTGTGTTTATTTATCTACCCAACCCACTCAGAGGTGACCCCTGGGGTGAGCGGTGGGGGCACGCACACATACATAGCCGAACCCCCCTGCACACCCCACCGCCCCCTCCCATCAGGCTTCACATTCGACCGCAGCATCTAAAAATATCACCACAGAAAAAGGTGGAAAAATACCAGCCTTGTATGGTGGAGAAATAGAGAGAGATGAAGGAGTAACGGACCAAACCCTCTCTCACCTCTTGATTTTTACCGCACCCTAACTACTGAAAGGCCGGCTTGTTCTAATGTTTGCTGTCAAATTTCTGGCTCCAGATACACTCACTCACACACACACTGCAGTCACGCAAGTTACTGCTGACATCTGCCACACGATGCATGTCCGTTATATGTCAGGACAGTTTTTGTTGTGTTGTAATAAACTGAATTTATGTAAAATTATAACATAAGTGCGAATGACTCTAGTTATTAGGACTAATGAAGAGTTACACATTTATTTATTTATTGTCCACTTCAGGGAATATAATGACAATTTAATGTCTCAAAAATATTATTAGCAAAAGACCTAGCAAGAAGTTTCTAATGAATGCATATAGGTTTTAGGTTTACAAACTTTTTGTAATATCTAACACTTTGGCAACTAAATATTACACTATGTCTATAAGTTACTAACAGAAGTTTTTCAGCTAAAATCAACTGAAGTCTGGGAGGAGATACAAGATTCAAGATTCAAGAATGTTTATTGTCATGATGTGCACATAACGAAATTTTTCTTAGAGGTAGTTCTCAGCTAGAAAAAAAAGAAACACATAAAAACACACAAGAATATGTACATCACTATAAAAATCCACAAGGTTCATCTGGCTAAAGAAC
Organism: Apogon talboti; assembly: GCA_037367365.1. Taxonomy (NCBI): domain Eukaryota; kingdom Metazoa; phylum Chordata; class Actinopteri; order Kurtiformes; family Apogonidae; genus Apogon; species Apogon talboti. The sequence goes on along the minus strand of JAPQRQ010000019.1, from coordinate 24,859,458 downwards.
TTTAAAAGGCCTTATATTATACCAAATGCCATGAACTTCCTCAATTCCACTAAGTGAGCAAAACAATGATAACATGGACTGACTGAATATGTTTCTTTATCTGTGCTGTACACTGCTGTACTTGCTACTATTCTATTTGTAGTACTACTGTATTTGCATTGTACTTTCTTTATTATTTTTTACTGTTGTTGCCAAAAACCATGTCTTCAAGTGTGGCATGATTTAACAAAACAAATAAAGTTCTGGTCTGTAAATCCAAAACAATGAACAGAATGATTCAAGATGGCATTGAGCAGGGAAGAAGGGCAGTTCAAGTCACCGTTCACTGTCTTATGTAACAACAAACACTGATGATGTTAATGATTATCAACACAAAAACAGATTAGTGCTGTTTAATTTTGTTTACATTTAGGCAGCTGTATAAAGTCAGGCTGTAATGTTATAATTAAGTTAAAATTGGCAAAAAGATATGTTTAGGACAGGTTACATTTGACATTAAATAGGCTGAATATAACGTATCCTATTATGTTAACTATGTTAATTTTTAAACCAAAAAAATGCACCTTACTTCAATTAGTGACTTTCTGTTTTAAATTTGGTAAATTATTTGACTGGGTCAAAGATACAACACTAGAAAATCATCAGTGGTGGTGACTAGTCAATAGGGGGCAAAAGAGTTCCACCCCACTTAAAATTACTTGTAGAAAAAGAGTTTTAAAAACATATTATAACAATACTGATTTCAGCAAAAATGTCTCTGAAATTTAAAAAAAAAAATTTATTATGATATGATATTCAACCTGTGTCCTGTCTATCATGTCATCATTGATTGCAGTTGTTTCTTAACTGTATGTAGTAAACTTCTGTTCACAAATTAGCGTTTGTGCCTAAAACTCCTAAAACCTTTAGCAAATAGGAGACCTGAGGCCGTGCTCTCATTCGAGGATTAAAGACACACCTAGCCAGTCAGAATTGTTTTTGTTTCTTGTTCTCATGCGAATAGCTGATTTTTACGGGGTTGCCAAGAGGATACGATACAGATGCTTTCACGACTACACAATGAACACAAAGCAAATAATTAACCACATGACACAGGTAACAAAGTTCTTTCCTGTTCATCTTGTAGATTTTAGACACAGTACATTACAGTCAAAGGCATGTCGACAGAAAGCCTCCACCGTCTATTACTATTATCATGGCAAGGTTCAGTGTGTAAAATTTACTGACCTCTAGTGGTGAGGTGGTAGATTGCACTGCCCTCCCCTCCCCTCACCCTTCCCCTACAGTCCAAAAGAAAAACACAGCTCCCTTAATAGAGCCAGTGTTTGTTTTCTTTACAGTTAAATGGATATTAACTCCCATCCAGGCTGAATCACACAGCGGTGACGGTAATACGCCTTAACGCTGGACGCATTACCATAATACAGAAAAAAAGAAAATAGGAAGTCTGTACAGAGCAAACACAGAGGACTCAACCCACTTCCAGTGTAGATGTAAACGGCTCATTCTAAGATAAAGAAAACAAAACTATTCATATTTTCAGGTGATTATACACTAATAAAAACATAATTATGAACATTATATTCAATTTCTCACTCCTCTCATGCTATTAGACTGATGTTTTTGCCAATTACATTCAATTCATTGAGGATTTGGTCTATACGACCATTGGGAGAAGAAACCTACGCAATAATAATAGTGCTTGATATTTGGCTGCTCTGCCCAGGCCTTTGCTTGTGTCCACACTTCTTCCTTCCTTTCGACAGAGAAATAAAGTTCGCCCACTCAGGAGTAAAATGGGAAAGACAGGGATGGTATAACTCCATTGCTTGGGAATTTTAAACAGGGGAAAGTTGGCATCACTCAACAGCTCTCTCCTAAATTCAGTCATGAATATTTCCAGACTGTGGAAAATGACCCTTTTTCTCAATGCAGCAGAACTAAAGCATTAGACAGAATTATAGGTGGATATATCCTGCTTCCATATATTAGGCCCGCAACAGGTTGAGATTTAAACGTTTTTGTGACACTGGAGGTGATTTTTAAAAATAATCACCGTGGTTGGTTTGAGCAGAGAAATCCTTTAGGGTCATATTTTACATAGGAAACCTCTCTGTGAACTTGTTGCACTTTGACCATGATCAGATGCACAAACAGTCCTTTCCATGACTTATGAGTGGTCAAATACTGAGAAATACACACCACGCACACACTTATGTGCGGACACACACAAATGTTGGGGAGAAAGACAGAGCCTATTTGAATGGACTTTCCTGCTGTCAGAATGTCTGGTATGCATTAGCCACAGACTCCAGTGGGATAGCTGGATCCACAGCACGCGTGTGCATGCGGGCGGGTACATGCATGTGAGTCCGCAGATACACACACATACACACATCCAGGACCACATGCTCTCACAAAAACACAGAAAGAAGAGGCAAATAAGGGAAGTCCCTCCACCCACATTGTTGATTAAGTCCAGTTGAGAAGATGCTTTGTAAAATATTTGTGATGCTCACTCTGTAGAAGATTTTTAAATACATCCTATGTTACATTTACATCTGGTTGAATAATTCAGAATTCTGGCTATTTTTAGGCGCATATGCAGAGCCATATGTATGAAAGTAACCACAGACTATTTTACTTGAAAACTCCCTCTATAAATGCTCTTCATGAACTCGGTCTTCAGACGTTCTTTCCTCTCTTTCTTGTAACTCCTTATAAATCTCTCTACTTTTTCATTCACTCTGTTAGCTCTGGCACAAACAACACATGAATGACGAACATAGTAAAGCAGGATTGACTTTGTGTTTATGTGTCTGTGTGTGCATATGGGGCGCGTTTATGAAGTAGTGGACGCTCCAATTAACAGCACTTTTTGCTTCAAACAACATGAGGAAAAGTGGTGTGATTTTTACATTTTTTTTATTTTACTTGCTTTACAGCCATAATTATGAACTTATATTCATATTTGCTCTTGTTAATACAGGGTGCTTGCTCTTTATCTGAATAAAAATTCCAGACTTTTTCAAAGCTGCTATTTTGTTCCCCCGGACCTTGACTTTCTGTACTTTTATAGTTGCGTGTCTACTTCTTTAGTTGAGATTGTACCTGTTGTGTGTAGTAGAAAAGTTGATTTTAATAAATTTATGAATGAATGAATGTATAAGTCACAGTAAATTGTGTTTTAAAGACAGAAATGTTTTCAAAACTGATGAAAATCACAGAAGTGCATGGATATCATACAAACAAGTTTCAGTAGAATCATTCCATTATTGACCAGTTAGTGAAATCATATCCATTTTTTTAATATGTTTTCCTCATGTATTTCTTATATTAAATTGTTATGTGCCCTTGAGCATACTTTAAAATGCAACTACTGGAGAAGCTTTTTTCTATACTTTCACACAAAATTTCAGACTTTTCAAGGTCTGGAACACAGCATTTCAAAATTCCATACTTTTTAAGACTTTCAAGACCTGCACAAGCACCCTGAATAATCTTACACCATTAATGTGAATGTTTAGGTTCTAAATATGAATCTAAATGGTGCTTTTTAAACCTAAAAGTCTACTACATATTCCCCTGCATCAGGTTGGTTTAAATACATGTTGTCCAACTTCCAGGTGTAAACATGTAGTTTAACTTCACTGTTGGAGCAGAAAACCATGTGAAATCTAATTAAAGATGCCTGTGATCATGACCTCAAGTTGGCTAAAACATAAACATAAAATGGGCGTGCAGTTAAACAGCAACTTCACATACAATATCTGAAGTCAGATTTTGAAAGTGGAAGTGGGGTGGAGTGAGGCAAGAGGATGTGGAAGTGATGGGGCATTTTTTCCACTGTTTTTGGTCGTTCTGTTTTCTTTTTAAACACTGCTTTGTAGAGTTAGGGCGGTGAGCGCTGTGCTGTTGAAGTTGGACAATCATTAATTGCACTCAGAGCACATGAAATGTCAATCATTACCCTCTTAACAATACAGAAAACTCAGTGTGATGACAAAAGCTTTTGAGATAGAACTCAATAGTCAGATTTTGGTTTTTACTGGCAAATATCTGCTGTATTTCCACAGTTTCAACAATGACTAAAATCTCTCTCTCTGGTTCCTTGTTGACGATCTTTCTTAGCCACCGCACTTTGCTACTCTATTCCCTTGTAAAAAAAAAAAAAGTTATTGGTCCTTTTCATTGACATCACAAAAACCACCCGTACAGTGCAGGCAGAGCTGGAGAAAGGCGTGCATGCTGGGATCAAAGAGGCCAAACCAGAGAGAGGAGACCACATGGCTTCCACAAAGGAGCACTTATCCAAAATCTGAATCAGTCACAGTCTGGACTGGACTGGAGCATTAAGAAACCCAACAACGCTACCCAAAACTCACAAGTCATTTTACAATATTAACATGAGCGCTTTGCACTAAAACACACACAGAGCAGTGAGAGCTGCAGTCTGCTTTGTCTGACCTGGGTTAACCTGTGACGAGACGACTCCGAGCAGGTGGAGGACGACGAGCAGGAGGAAGTGGACGTCCCACAGGTGCTTCATCCCAAACACATGCATGAGACAAACTTCCAACCTGGAAAACACACACAAACACAAACAGGCAGACAGTGTGATATGTTGTTTTTTAACCATAAGGCTGAAACATCAAACATATTAAGCAGCTCATTGTACAGTCCATGTGTTCAAATGAAAACAATTTATTCTCTATTTACTTGCTTGTGCTCATGGGAACCAAACATTTGTTTGGATGTATAAAGGGAAAATGGGAGTTTAATTTGATGCATGCTTTTATTTCACTCAATAAAAGACACAATAATTGCCACCCAACACTGGAATTTCCACTTATTTAGTGATTTATCACTCAGTGAGAAAAAAACCTATTAAATCAATTGTGGGAACAGTTCAGTATCAGCCAAACAGAATATTTATAAGCACACTAAAAATGATGCATTTTACCCAATAATTCTACATACACACATTAATTGTAGGAACAAATGATGAATGAATGAATGAATGAATGAAGTGATACATACTTGAGTGAGGAGAGAGAGAGAGAGAGAGAGAGAGAGAGAGAGAGAGAGAGAGAGAGAGAGAGAGAGAGACGTGAAGACACTGAGTCACAGACATGATTTCAGCTGGACGGACTCAGCGCCAACCAGCCGCCTCCAGCTGACCACTGCATTCAACGACAGAAAAATATGTCCACGTTTCATTTAGTTTTTTATTTATTGTTTTTATTGCAATTTTAGTTTTTCTTTCTACAGAACAAACAAGTGTCGACAAAGAATAGACACACAACGAAACATACACGACAGCTCTTACATAGGATTAAAAACATAATACAGGAGGTGATGGGTCAGACTTACACCATTCAAGGGCACTACAGTCCTTATAATAGGATGGAGGAGAGGAGAGGTCCAATACAGTCCAAAAAATCTATAGATCTGATCTACACTTTCATGTATAATATTGATAAGATACTCTTGGAGAATCAGTTCAAAAATTACTTTGCACCAACCACCGACAGAGGGAGTCTTGTCACTGAGCCACTGCAGAAGAATATATTTCCTAGCTGCAAACGTTAGAATATTATACAGTTTTGTTGCCGCTGCTACTGTTATTTACTTGGAATGGATCAGGGATATGGGGTCCATTTCTATATCAATATGAAAAATGATCTCAATTTCACATAAAATTTCACACATTTCATTTATAATGTGACAAATGCAAAACTGGCAAACAAATGCTGATATTTTTGTAGCTTCACGTGCAACTCTTCTGATTATAAGATGACAGTGGATTAAATACTTATCACTGTATTGCACCTTCAAAACATATGGCCGTTGGTCATTTATAAAACACAGTGACACAGGTTATTAATTGTTCTTAACACAATCTAAATATTTAATATAATCAAATTAATTCAGAAAAGTAAAATCAAACTTGTTAAACAATTGTCAAAAATGCAGTTCGACTATTAAATATTTAACAATAAAGGTAGATAATATTTTAGATTTGCTAAAGCAGTGGCTAATATATAGTTACATTTAGTTCTTAGTCTTACTCATTTAAAGATATTTAAATCTTTTCACTAATAGATAGCAAAGAAGAAAGAAAATCATGTGCCAGATACTTTTATACCATCTTTTTAATTTTCAAAATATATTAAAAAACTTTATTTACTATTATTTTACAAAGATTTAAAATGAGGTATAAACTCAACATTACGGAAAGAAATTACTTGAAAATTAGAAAAATCCACTTTTTTTTTTTTTTACTCTTTCATAGATTTTTATTTATTTCTATTAATGTTGCTTTTCTACTTCCTTTTGTTAAAACTACCTCTAATGTACTAATTCTGCCCAGTCTTACTTTTTCCAGGTGAATTTTTTTTACCGTTTACACTATGTTAATGACTTATTATGTAACAGAATTGTACATTAAATGAAAAACAGGACAGATATCTGTAGCCTAGTTTTAGATTTTAAACACACTTAAAGTCCTATCTGAGGATTTTGGATCTACATTTTACTACAAGCCGCACCATTTTAATGTAAATACTTAAAGGTATCACCAGAGCAGGGTTATCTAAACTTCACAGACACATAACACTAAACAAAACTACTGGAGCACTGTGGGAATTTTCACACAGAGACATTGGTTTGTGTGTGTATCAGACATTTCCTGGTCTTCATCACAGTCCAAGAACAACATTTCTTTGACATCTTAGCATTGGGAAAACAGAGGGATCAGCAGCCTGCAGTGCTCTGCTTTAGTCTGGTCTATGGGAGAGTACAGGGCTTCATCTGCATTCAGTCTACAGCTGATGACTGTACAACTAAACCTAAACACATTCTCCATGTTACTTTGTCATTACATATATTTAATGTAAAGTCCACATGCACCTCTGACATATATGAAGTGCAGGTTTACATGTGCTGAACTGATCTAAGTCCAGATCAGTTGTTTTTGAGCTTGTGCCCAAGTTAACAACTGTATATTGTTGCCCAGAAGGGTATTTTAATGATACATGATATTAAAAAAAACAATGTGACTTTCTGTTTTTCTTAGCTATAATGACGGTACATGTGCAGTTGTGTAAAAAAAGGAGAATTTTTAGTAAAACAAGCCTCAGCGATATGGTTCGGCCAAAGTTAATATGTAAACTGATTCTCAAAAAAAAGTCTTTGTGGATTAACCTCCTAGGACCCACTGTCCATGTATGAGGACAAGAAATTCAAAGCTTTATACAAAAAAAAAGAAACAACTGTCCACCGCAAATGACATTCCATAAAAATTTTCAAGAATGCATCTGAAAAAACTGTTGCATCATGATGTTTCCAATATAAGCAATAATTTAATTTAAAAAAGCCAAAACTCAAAAACCTGTGGGACTCCTGGGTCTTAGGAGGGGGGTAAATGCACCTATTTGACCCACTCCCATCAACTTCAAACTAATCCCATGACCCACCCATTGAATTTTTTTAACAGTAATTACACTCTGACTTGCCTCTTTCTTTATGCCTTCACACATAATCTTATTGCTTTTCCTTTTTCTATTTCCTGCCGCGTCAGGTTGCTGCCACTTCCCACTGAGGCTCCTTTACTAAACCTTAGCCCCTGTTGGCTTTTTTTACAGCTAATGAAATACAAACAGCTGATGGCCTGTGTGTATTTGGAGGTCACAAATGTGTTTACCATATGCAGGAAAACATTTATGTAAAGGCTGCCTGTGCTGTATATGGACGAGGAGGAGAATCGCTCTTTGGTTGAGACTCTCAAAGGACGTGCATATTTTAGCCCATTTACTGCAAATCACATACATTTGATGACTGACTTTACTGCACACCAGTTTTCAAGAATGCCAAACTGTGTCTGTATGTTTTGTTTACATTTGGAGGGAAATATTTCACAAATACATGGACTGAATATCATTACATTTAGTGGAGAAATAGGTTTATCATCTCCAAATGAAACTTAAGAGTCTCCTTATAACCTCTTAAAAGCCTCTTGAACCTTAAATCGATAAGATTTTAAATATGTGTGTAATCACAGACAGAAATTCTTTTTTTTTTTTAACAAATTATCTGATGTGATGTAGATAGACTGGAAATTTGTCACATTAAGAACTCCTCAAACCAATCATGATAAGATCCCAGTACTTCATCTTACCCAAATTACCTAGCTACTGTTAGCTGTTAGAACCTAAATAATGTAGCTAAACAGGTGGATAACTATTTACTAATGTAATATTAATCAAATATCTTGGTGCAATATACATGAAAAAGTTCACTTCCTGTCTCTTAAGTGAGTGTTGACTGAACAATTTTTTTTATTGTGCAGATTGACAACAGTAGATGAAAGTCTAAATAAGAAAATAACACACTAATATCACTAATATTATTGTATCATCTTTACCATTTGCTATTATTTTGCTCATTATTTTTCCTTGTTTTTACTTGTTTCAGGGGACATTTGTGTTACGAGATCTCACACGGGTTCATTGTTGAGACAGGGGTAGTTCTCAAAGTCCATTTTCTGTTCATCTATGGGTCTAAGAAATGTCATTTTAGTGTCAGAATCATCAGAGGATATTTTGTGAAAAATGTGTCCAGTCTTTACTTGGGTGACTTTGAGGGTGAAAGAACTGGTTGAAATCTGCACATAATACAGTGAATCTGTACAGTAAATTATGTTCACTTCTCCCAGGATCTACCTGTAGTCTCCTGAAGGGCAAAACCATGTGACACTGATACAGGAAACGACCCCTCAGTGAACCGGCCGGTTTTCCTGAACCATCTTTGATGTAATGTAGTATGTCATCTGTCTATACTTAAGATTATGTAATTACTAACACACTTTGCTAACACATTTAACCCCAGTGATGGTGCAGCTAATGTTAGCTAACATTATTACAAGCTTCTAAAGATTTCTAATAAAAAAAATGCTCTAAACAGCAGAATTTTTATTTTCACTACTCTGCTCCTTTATGTCACATATACATTTTAACTATTTATACTTCCCACAGACTTTAGCAACAATTTAAAATGGTTATTTTTGTTAGTTCCTGATAAATATCTTCATCTACAGGATATCAGCCATATTTGCATCTACTGAAGGAAAGCTTTTTATTTAATTCTTATTAATTATTAGTTCTTATTTAGTTCGATTCTAATTTAGTCAGCCATTCTTTTTCTCTCAAACAATAAGTCTGTAAACGTCTATAGTTTTTGGAATTTTGTGACTTTCAGGGCGTATAAAATGTTGTTTATAAAAAGGAAAACACATTCACCAACTTTACCAAATGTGACTTGTAATGACTCACACAACCCAATAGTTCCTACCCAGAACTTAAACTACAAGTAAAAGTATTTAATACAGACACATAAATGGTATAGGTATAACTATAAGTATTAAGATATGGAGCCTTTAACCAAAAATTGAGTGTAGGCTTAACACCGGAAACCAGAAGCTCAGGTTTTAGTGCTTGTTAAAAAGTGGAAATGGTTTTCATGTGCATCAGGTATATTGCTTTTAGCCCCTGCTGCTTCCAGCTGTGTCCTCGATACCTGTATGAGGTGAACAGCTGTTATTCCATCACTGGCCTCTTGCTGCAGTAACATCAGATCCGTCAACAGCACTGCAGTTACAGGCACAGGTTCACAGCTCTGGAAACTTCTCTCCATTCTCGTCTTACAGGAACACAGCAGGAAAAACTTATTCATGTCCTATCTGAGTAACAAAAAGCAGCTATTCCATGATTTTTTTCCCCCTCCCTTTAAAGACATAATACAAAAACTGTAGAAAAACAGAGAAATACGCTTGTGAAAATATGGTCAAATCATCTGAAGGTTTCAGTTTCTGTGCACGAAATACAAGTGTCACAGCTTTTTATTTATAACCCTGTCTGTCGTAATGAACTTTATAGCTGCATTTATTTCATACAAGTACTTCACTCTCAACAGCAGACACTGATTTTCATAGTTCATTTTACAGTCACATCTTGCTGTAACTTTTCTGACCTGAAAACATTAGCAGCACCGGTGAAAGAGACATGGTGGGATTGGAGAAGTATAGGTTTACAATGAGGACCAGCTGAACAAACCCTTCAGAGGTGAATTTATTCTCATAGTTCCTCAGAGACGGAGCGGGAAAAAGAGGGGAGATTTAGGTCGCAAAGCCTTCCCACCTGTATGTCAGAGTGGAGAGATCTACAGTCCATTTGACCTCCCTGTACGTAAAACAGTACACTAGAATACAGGGCATCACAAGACAATGTTTTTCAGGAGGGTTGGATGAGGAAAATATTTTCACAAGAGATATTTCTTTCCAGGAATTTCTTCCATTTTACTGCTAATTAAACAAATTATTCAGCAACAGCTGTAGTTTAGTTTGGATTTCAGTGCACTGAGGTAAAGTCTGTGCTCTGCTGAAACCATGGCAACCAGGTAAACGGAGTTCACCTACTTTTCAGAGAGAAACATGCCATTAGATGAGTCAGAGGTGAATGGCAAAATGCGAGTAATTTGGTATAAACCCAGATGACTTATTAAATTGTATTAATCCAATATATTCATCTCCTCTTTCCTTTTCTTTTCTTGTCTTTTTTTTTTTTTGGACAATTTTAGTCAAGCTCATCTTTGTAAAAGTTCATGTGATGTTACAAACCTTTAATAAGTATATAAATGTGGCTCTGGCCCACAATCAAACACAGACAGTGATGGTAATGCACCCTAACATTAGATATCACTTGTTAAAAAAAATGTAAAAAAAACAAACAAACAAACAAACAAACAGGAAGAGGAAGAGGAAATCTGTTATTCCCTCTATAGATATAAAGGACTTATTCTAACGCACAAAAAGACAATGATTGTCATTTTCATTTGATTATACTTATTATAAACATAATTATAAATGTAAGTTATGCAATTACATCCTCCTAAATCCCTCTGAATCTTATATTCTGAATCTAATGCTGTCTTTTTACCTGGATTAATTAGATTAGATTAATCTGACTCATTCTAATAACATATTTCTACATAAAACCTACCTCAGCACCAAATCAAAACCTCTTGAATATGAAACCAAGTCTGAAGTTTGGTCAAAAAGTTATCTTGAGAAGGTCTCAAAGGGTGTTAAATAAATGTGTCTGATAATTGTAGAAACTCTGTTCCCTCACAGCTTTTGATTAAAGCGTTTATAAACTGCAATTATACCCCTGTGTCATAACACAACAATATAAAGGGCAGCTTTTGTGCATCTTCAATCCCACTGAGATTAATATTCTGTAAAAATATGTGTGAGAATGTTCACCCGTCATCCATTTCAAACAGAAAAACTGGCATTCCTGTTCAGAGGTGTGAAACATCGGTCATGTTGCAATTGTCTGAATTTTAATTTAAATTGAAGATCATCATTTAAGATTGCCCCACGTATGTTGCTTTAAAAATTCAGCCTGATACGATCAAATCAAAACTAACTCTGACCTTCCATCCTCCAAACTCCGGCAACTGATCTTCAAGAAAGTCTGTACCATAACAAAACACACTCCAGGATCACATTTATGAAAATAAACCAAAGTCAGATCCACTGACACTTTAAAAGCTTTCCCAATAGGAACAAAAAATAAACCTGCACTAAAAATGTATAAAACAACCAAAACGAGCCACTTTAAATTAAAGCATGTGGACCCAAGCTTCTATAGAACAAATTAAGAAGAGGAGACAACACTGAAAAGAATGAAACAGAAAGTGTAGAGAATGACAAGAGACATAACAGAGGCTGTTTGACTTTCCACCAGGTCCCAGTGTTGCTGTGCCACTAGACTATAAGATGTACTGTCTACACGGTAACAACTCATGAGGGAAAGTTGGCCACATTAACTTCTAACCTTGAGGACATTTTTAACCTTTGGATTGATGACTTTAAGTACAGCATTTTAGAGGGACACCAGCTCCGCACGCACCATCAGTAAAACTTCCAGCACAATAAAAAAAAGGTGAATCAAGGAAGTGAAATGACTTGTTTTTGGAAAATAAGTCTCATTACATTTTCTTTTTTTCTTTTTTTTAAAATAGGGAATCATGTTAAGCATACAGGGCACATTTTGCTGTACAGCTCATGAATAACATGTTAATAATGTGGTAATGGCTTGGAAATACATAGAGAGTGAAGTAGCACTAGTGCTAGCTTAGTTAGTCAAGTAGCTAATAACACATGAAAACTAATGTAAAGTGTTAGATCTTGAGAAGCTACATAGGTTAACTCTTGTTTTTTATTGTTCATGGGGCAGCTAATGTTAAGAATGTTAAGAATTCACTAAAGAAAGTATTACCTAAAGAATAGGTTCAGGTTTTTAAGTTTTTTTTAACTTTATTCCAATCAAAGTTATGCAGGTTGGCATTAGTGAGCAAGTATTAGCATGTTAGCGTGATATGTAGCAATAAGAATAAACTCCACTAAGGCTTAAAACATTAATAGACTGAATTCACCTGGTTTATGTTCTGCTGTATTTCATGTGAACATAAAGTCCTCAAGGTTTATCAATTTTCCTATATGACATTTTCCTCAGCTCTACTTTTTCATCTCTCTGCTTATTTATCCTGCTGTTCACTTCTTCCCTCCATTTTCCTGCAGAATCTGATTGGTCCTTTAGGGTTTGATCTGCATCCTGATTGGCTCTTGAATTTTGACAATCTGTTTAGTCTAATATTATCAGGTAAGTGAATAAAAACAGGTAGATTTTCATTTAGCCACCGTGATTAATGGTTATTTTACAAAAACGAGCCTTTGTCTTTCCAAGTCACACAACTCAGCATCAATATATACATTTTTAAGCATTACCTTTAAAAAAATACTGTCTACAATACAAAGGAGTATGTATTTCAACAGTATAATACAGTTATTGGTAATTACCATTTTACAATACATTTCTATAGGTATTACTGGAGTAACTACATGGTAATTACTTTATAGATAACACTGCATTATTACCTACATATTACCAAACTATTACCATGCTATTACTGCTGTACCCATACTTTTTCATTCGAAATTTTATTACATTTTTAAGAAAATATGTTTAATATAGTCTAAATATGATATTTCAGTTTATATTGCGCAAGATTAACAATGGTTTGCACAACTTCCCATCAGATGTGAAAGAATCATTTCAATATTTTAACAATGAGACCATTTGTACAACTTTACGGCTGATTTTGTCCCTCTTCAGCAGAGCAGTATTTGGATAAACAAAGGACAGTAGTGTGGGAATTTTATGACTTAAAGTCTATGTTTTTGACATAAGCAAAAACTGATACATGTTAAAATCATTAAACATTGAACATTAAAATCCACTTAACTTCAAAAAAGGAACACTGAAATCACAATAAACATTTCTGTTCCTCATGTCTGTATCCCATGTAATAGCCAATGTGAACATACAGCTAAATTTCTTATGGCCTATCACATGTAAAAATAAAACCATTTACCATAAATGTTCTTGAATGTGGCGACAAATTAAATAATAATCTACTGTACCAGTGGGACTTATGTCAGTTCATGTTAAACTAATACCTACATGTCATCTACTAATATCTTGATGCCACACCTCCTGATGTACTCTTAGATATCTTAAGTCAAAGTGTTCTATCAGAGCACCCATCAGACAGGACAGACTGGATAAAAACAGACCCCGGCGACTCTAACTGGACCTCTGTTAGAATCCGAACCTGATTTCATAAACACATAATAGTAAATGGTGATAGCCAACGAGCAAAGTTTATTGTATCAACTCAGAGTCGACTGTTTCTGAATAGAACGGCTATTGACTTGAATTTCTGGTTCTGGGAAAAAAGTCTGTTCCCCATAAATATCAGCTCCCTCTTGGCTAGTTCAGGAAGTGGCGAAGGACAGATACTCCCCTCAGAAACCCACAAGCCCACAGAGCTGGACCAAGAAACTCAAGCAGTACCTTCATTTCTGAGTCAGAAGGTTGAGTCGCTGACGTTAAAGTTACGGCGATGAGTTTATTTCTAGTTGAAGGTCACAACTTAACTATCCAAGTTCATCAAATGAATATCAAGACATGGAATAACATTCAGTACTCGTTGCTGTGCCCTCCTGCAGACCTCTCACACTGCAAACAGGACAGCAGTCTTATTTTGTTTTCCCAGGCTTTCTTGTTTGTATAAATAATCTGATTTTCGTTGGAAGGGACGGGGCCGAGCACAGAGGGAAACATTGGTGTACCACGGGGTCCTGCACCCTGGGAAAGCCCGTTAAATCAACAAGCAGGTTTACCTGGCTGTGCTCCCGGCCGGCCCCGTCACTCACACATACACACAAACACACACACACACACACACACCAGCGTCAACATTTGTGGTTTCGTATGGGCAGCCGAGGCTCGGATAATCAAGAGCAAATGAACGAAACTGGACGTCGTGGAGCTGCAGACAGAGAGAAAAGATGCAAAAGTCTGAGGCAGGAGAGCCAGTCGGATTCTTTATCACTTCACTCAAACATAGGCCATAATCCACTAAAACTGTCTTTGTGTGGATTATAACATGAAAATTAACGATACTTTCACAGGACCGGAATAGCAATGTGACAAGTTAATCTGCAGGGTAAACATATTATGTTAAACATATTCCATCAAAATGTTGGCTGTGGATTCATGCTTTTTCATCAACACACAACTCATGCTCCTGATGAGTGGGAATTATAATCAGCGCAGTGGGATAAGGAGAACTCTACAGATTGTCTGTACAATTGTTGCAAATGTAACTGCAGTTTGTCATTTTATGTTTTCAAAATTGAAGCCTTTTAAACTCCTGGCTGCAAATGTAAAGGACCAGAGTTCATAATGATCCAGAGAGGCTTTGCTCAATGATGTTTGGTTAGATGGCCCTGCAAACTTCAAACAACAAAATATTTGACAAACTTATGATTGGAAGAAATACGTCAAGAGATCGCAAACTTAATTATCTTGAAGGGGACAAAGACTTGCCAAATGTAATTGAAAATTTAAGCAAAAGATATAAGAAACCTGGCTCAAAACCACTAATTTAAAACTGCTGTTGAAGCTGAAGGAAAACACGAGAGCAACAAAGTCATTAGAGGACCATGAATGTCTGGAATATAGAGCTGCTGAACACATGGCACGTCTAATGAGCAAAATGTCAAATAAGCCCAATCACATTTACTGGGTTTGAATCTACAAACCTAACCCAGGAGCCATGAGGGCTGCGCTGCATGCCGTATATTTAGAATACGTGTGCATGTTTTTAACCGTGATTGCTATACAGCGCAACCATATTCTGTGCACCATAACCATCCACATGTGCTTTCCATTATATCCTCTTGTTTCTCCCTTAGGGCTGTAACAAAGCATCGCGAATATTTAATTTTTATGGGAATGCATGAAATCCGAATCACATTTCCCAATCAGACCCAGGTGGAGCCGCGTAAACACGCAGCAGTAAAATCTGAGAATGAGGTACACGAGTACAGTGTACAGGCACAGTATGTAATTAAATGTTCTCCACTGGAAGAGAAAACAATCCCCTATTGTCTGGATAAGATAAGACACCTAGGGAGAAATGTTCCGGTCCACATGTCTAATTGTAGGATATGTTACACCACGCAGCACATGTAATGATACAGGCAGGTTTTAGTGGATAAAAACATTGTTTTATAGTAACATGAAACCAGAAGCTGAACAATTTTGGGCATGTTGTGCTTCACAGGCTAAACCCAGGGGTGCAAACTTAACTGAATCTTAATTTTATGCTGGTTTGTTTCATGTTATGCTGTATAAAAACACTACTCGTTCTTTTGCCGTGTTCACATTGAAACCAGAGCTGCACTAAAGGATGAGTTATAGTTGGTGTTATTCTCCGCAGCGGTGTACTACACCTGCCTGTTCGCTGATGGTGCCATATGGGACCTTTGGTTGTCAGAGGACGTGAACTGTTCAAGCTGGGGCATAGTGCTCATAAAAGCTGCCAGCTGATGTTTACGGGCCATGAGGGACAAAAAGGTGAGAACCTGTAGGAGAGGATTTTGGCCCACTTATCACACCTGCAAATACTCACACAGACATCCACCTCTGTCTTTCATCGTCCTGCAAAACGCAGCATATACTCTCAACAAAAACTATTTTCATTAGGAATATCATGCAATGACAAGGCTGTGTTTGTTATGTAAGGAAAGTAGCTGAAAACCTTTGACTGGAAATCCATTTTGATTGAATATCCAGGCCCTGAACTTTACAGCTACACTGTCAGATTGGAAAAACAGCAGCCGTGGCCAAGGAGTTCTTTTTTTTTTTTTTTTTTTTTCCATTTCCCCCATTAAAGTAGAGGTCCATCCCCAGCACACTGCTAAAATCAAGAGCATTTGTGCATTCAGGCCATTCAACTAGAACAAGAAGTGCTTTCTTAAATTTCAGCACATTGAGTACATCTGAAATACCAAACAAAGCATACAGTGGATTAAATCCTTCCATTTTATCAGCCTGTGACGCATATGTACCACTATGAACTGAATATAAAGAGGACAATAAGATACAGTAGGATCTATTTAAGCAAGAAATAATGAATGAAACTTTGTTCCGCTCACTTCAATAGGAAAAACAGATAAGACAGGAATAGTTTGGAGGCAGATGCTGTCCAAACTGCATGATATATCAGCAATGACAACTCATTCATCGCTCAGGCTATCATTTGTGCACATAGTGGCAGCGTGCAGTGCGTCATGAGGTTTTTTTGATGCTGAAAGATTATCTCAGATCTTCTCTGAAAGTCTGTAATTAGAAAACACAGGCAAAACTGAAGGACAGCGATACAGATAATGAACATCAGACAAACAAAAACAAACAAACAAAAATCCTACCACATGTAAACAGGACAGAGACGACGAGGGATGACTGCGGAAAAGCGAAGGCCACATGTGCAAACAAAGAGACGGATTTAAACACCGAGGACTGTGTGTAAAAGGGTGGTTATCTTTTATCGTCTTTATAGTTATTTGGTATTTCTGAACATACTTCATTAATTACTCCAGAGTAGGAAAATATCACCAAAGAAATTGAGATTATTGTTACTTCCTGTCACTGTAGACTCCTCTCAAATCTGGTTTTGTAAAACAAACCTCCTGTCAGACGAAGAGAAATAATTTAACCCAAATTTAAATAGCGGCAAATGCAGACTGCTTCAGGCTACATGTAACCTAATCTCCCTTAAACGGTGGGTGATGAGAGGGGTGCTGGTTTGGGCAGGGTCGAAGTTCAAGCACGTGTGGGATGCAAAGTCAACAGCACAGTATTTTAAGGCTGATGTTCTCAGAAATGGCACTATTTATACCAAATTACAGCATGCACCTCAGCTCGCAAACGTGCAGTCGGTTTTCAGTTGCCAGAAGCATTGATTTGGAAACATTCTTCCAATCAACATCAACATCTGCGCAGAGTTACAGCTAAGCAAAGTAAGCACCGGGTGCCTCCGTCGCAGTGTTTTGAATGTGGGGTTGAAATTATAGCCTTTGCTTCAGTGTGTGATTAGCTGCTGTATGTGAGGATGTCAGTCGGGCTCCGATCCGTGCAGAGAAGGGCTGCTAATTGAAATGACATGTGAGAAAGACGCAGTGACAACACGGCGCTAATGTGGCTCCTCTTTAAGCTCCACTAACTGCCAGCACAAGAAAACTTTATACAGTATGTATGACTGTGTGTGTGTGTGTGTGTGTGTGTGTGTTTTAGACCATATACGTATACACATACATATCGAGTTACAAATTACACCCAGATAATAGGGTGATGGCCTAGGATCAAATCCCTCCTAAATGTTTTCTCCCCCTCTCTGTTTTCCAACTGTCTGAACAAATAAAAAAGACTATACGTGACTACATTATCCACTCCTCTGACATTCACCACAGGCATTTCATATATTTCCCTGTCATAAGCAATAACTCCTCTGTCCTGTTTTGACAAAGAACTTCTCTCTTACCCTGATAAAGATTGTTTCCTATTTACTCATTAAGCCCAGCAGGCACACACAACAAAAGCCCCTGAAGGAAAAATCCACGCCCACGTGCCATTTTACAGTCATTCATTGTCTATCTGTGGGGATCAGTGGATTCCTGGACCTAATTTGTGGTTTGGGTTTGTAATTTTCGCCCTCTGTTTTCTTCAACTTGGTTGTCTCTTCGCTGCTTTGTTCTTCAGAGTTCCGTTCTGTGCAGAGGATGAACCGAGCTGGAGGGATGATAGCAGCGCGACTGACAAAACCCAAACAACACGATAACACGCCTCCCTTAAATTATATGTCATCGGGATGTGCTGCATTTTGCAAAAGTTTCTACAGTAGCATCATAAGCACATGGATATCGGATATGGACATTGAAAAGCAGCATAAATAATGAACATGAGTGAAGACTGGATGTTTATTTTTTGTAATTTCTCTCCTATACTTAATACTTGTAAACAAGGTAAAAACGTTGATTTGACAATATGCCATTGATGTTGCACTGCATGATTTGTCCACATGTGGCACATTCAAAAAATAGTTCATTACCACTTTAAAACTGCTCTCAAGCATTTTAAGGATGATAAAGGTAGTAGAAAATGACTTAATATGCAAATAAAACATAAATCCATTTATGGTTTCTGTGGTATGGTATGAAATTGAATTGGTTATACAGCCAAAAAATCAATCTGATTACAAGCTGTCAACACTCACATTACAAACTGGAACGAAAAACTAGGGTTTATAATGTCTCAGTATGAAAAGTGATACAAATACATGGGTCAAAATGTGTTTGAAGTTGTGTTGCTTAGTCAGTTACAGGTTAGGTCAAACAAAATTCTCTTTTTGTCAGTGTCAAGTGTCAAGTTTATTTACTGACTCCATTGCCTTTTTGCAATGTGGCATCAACTAAAAATACTCAGGATTCAGACAAAAACAAGTATTTTGAAGAATTAACGTCAGTCTCTGAGAAACTGCAGGAATGCTACCACTATTTTCTGACCGAAAAAGAAAATAATCAAAGAAATGATTTGGAGTGAAAATAATCACTGGCGTCCATTTTTGCAGTAATGTTATTTTCTTTATGAAGCACACACAGTCAGACCTTAGGATTGCCTTGACCTCTTCCTAACAACCATCCCATTGATCCGTGGCCCTTCTCTTAGGTCTGCTGTCGACTGAACGCTGCTTCAAATGTCAGAGCCATGAGCTCATACATACGCTTTAGGTCTTCAGATCAGTATTCTGTGTAGAGCTTCGTTCCCAAAATCTTGGGTTGAAAAGAGGCCTCTGTGTGGACATGTATCACCCACATACCACAAGAAAACACCTGCATACCACCTACGTAACAACTCCATAACACTGAAGAACCTCCACCTCCAGAACACAGAAAAGATGTGTGTTTTAGATGAGAAGGATCTGCTGGATGACCTTTGCAAAAAGCTTTACCATGAGCGTTCGCTGTTGTGCTCTGCTGACCACAGTAAACTCTAAGAAGAATCTAAACAGCCACAGAGGCGTCAGGAATTACATTTCCACAGTTGTTTACCCTTTCCAAAACATATTTCTAACCACGCTGTCACAACAAAGCAAGCAAAAAATGTGTCAGCCTGATGCAAGAGAGAAGAATGGTATTAGTTACAAAAGAAAAGATGGTGCTATTCTGCAAGATCACTACAAGTTTGACCATTATTCCAAGTCCAATAATGGAAATAATGGGTGAAAATGCTGAATTTTTATACCTTTTACCACTGAGGAAAATGTTTTTAAGTTTAACAACCAATGTTCTTTTCATTCCTACTCTTTTCTTGAGCTGTGATAGTGATATGAAGTGAAAATTGAAAAATGAGCCTTAATCAGGTCTTAAGTCAAACAGTATGTAATGGTTTCTGCTTTAAAACAGCTGGATCTGCAGCAGAGCAGAGCAGAGTCTGAACCTGGCTTTGCATCGCTCCGTCTGCTGCTCCTTCACACAAAAAAGGACATGGAGTTCAAACATGCAACTAGTGCTTTCACAGTGGTATCTGTTAAAAAAAACCAAAAAACTTTGAGGCGCTGAACAAGGTCATCAGAGCTCAGAGTCAGGACTTAGTGGTGACTGTAGTGCACACACTGACATAAAGCAGAAGAAAATGAGTTCAAGTGAAACATGTTGGAGAAATTAGGGTTACTTACTTCTAGGAGGTTTTCTTCCTTTCAAACCATTTGTTCAGAGATGGTAACGGATTATTCCAGTGAGAGTCAGACGGCTGGATGTTAAGATCCGAGCCCTTCTCTCTCTGCTCGCGCACTCGCCGTTGCCTTCAGCAGGACTCACTGGGCTGATGTAAGACACCCCTGCACGAAGGAAAAAAAAGAAGAGAGGGAGACGAGGAGAGGAAAGAGAGAGAGAGGGAGAGGGGGGCAGAAAAAACCCTGCACATTCTGTGGATTCTTGGGAGTTTGCCAAAGTCCCAGAATTCCACATGCCACACATAAGGTTTCAATTAAGGCTGAATCCAACGCTCAATCAGAAGTCCTTCTTCCTCCTGAAAAGAGCCTTTCTTTTGACAGCTAGAGGCTGAAGCTACTATGAGTCAAGGTTAACGTTAGTGCTGCTGTTTCTGAATCTATTCTGTCAGTTTATTCACAAACTTAGAAACGTTCTGACCTGTTGCTGTTAGGGCGTTTTCTATTCAGTTGAGTTCAGTGCAGTTCTAACAACTGCACAGTATAAACTTCAGTACATTTAGTAAGACTGACTAAATGTTTAAATTCACACCTAATTTGTAGACCTACCCTGTGGTGAAAATTCCACATCATCATTACATCATAACAGTACTAGTACTGAACTGAAGAAGTGGAAGGCACACATATAATGGCAGTATAACACCTATTAGCATTATATCTAAATTTAGGCTCAGTCCTTGGAGGGCTCATTGGGGGAATCCCCAGTGGTAACCTCCGATTTGCTTTAGATTTTAAACTAGCCCAAGTAAACATCGTACTAAATTTTAGCCTTATATCGTCAACAGTTTTTGAGGCATTGGAGCTATAACGGGGTGTGACACTGATTTCACTGTAAAAACAACTGGTCCAGAAAGTCCAATAAATCATAACTGTCAGACTTTCATGTTAAATATGTGAGATTATGTTGTTCTTCTAAGATACAAGACGTATTTAACTTCTCTAAATGAAGACCTACAGTTGTTTATTTGCCACATAATAGATTGGTGAAAACTGCAAAAATACATTGTGTTTGTGCTTCAGAGCATTTTTTGCAGTGTATGGACACATTGAAGCACACCAGATCTGTCAAACTTTGGTATCTAATTCCCATGATGTAGTGCTATTGTGGAAGTATTTCTCTACAAGAAAAGAAATGTAATGCTGGAGATAGCATTAATATAATACAACACGACATTGGTATTTTTAACCAAAATATATTATTTTATATACACTGAACAAAAATATAAATGCAACACTGTTGTTTTTGCTTCCATTTTTCATGAGCTGAACTCAAAGATCTAAAACTTTTTCTATGCACACAAAAGGCCTATTTCTCTCAAATATTGTTCACACATTTATCTAAATCTGTGTTAGTGAGGACTTCTCCTTTGCTGAGATAACCTATCCAACTCACAGGTGTGGCACATCAAGATGCTGATTAGACGGCATGATTATTGCACAGGTGTGCCTTAGGCTAATCAGCATCTTCATGTGTCACACCTGTGAGGTGGATGGATTATCTCGGCAAAGGAGAAGTCCTCACTAACACAGATTTAGACAGATTTGTGAACAATATTTAGGAGAAATAGGCCTTTTGTGTACATAAAAAAAGTTTTAGATTGTTGAGTTCAGCTCATGAAAAATGGGAGCAAAAACAAGTGTTGCATTTCTATTTTTGTTCAGTGTATTTATTAGGGTATCAATTAATCAATTGTTTTCTGCTTTTAAATATTGTAAAGATCATTTATACCCAAATTATGTCATCTGCCTGGCAGGCACACTAAAGTTCCATCATGAAAATAGTGAAGCTACAAGGCTAATCTTTATCTGGATCATTTGTTTTTACAGTAAAAGTCAGTGTCATATTCCACTATGAAAGACCTAATATCTGAAAAAACAAATGACGATATAAGGCATAAATTTAGTGAGGTGTTTACTAGGACTAATACAATTACTATTTTGGGAAAGTATGAAACAAATCAGAGATGGTCACTGGGGAACATTTTCTGAACTCTGATAATTTGTCGTGGACTTACCCTGTTAAATGTTGCATGAATACAATTAATCATAATGGAAATCATAGATAGTGTTCAGTTTAGGGGAAAATGTGCTGAGATTAGATCATAGTGACACAGTTTGTCAAAATTTACAGTCATTTTGTACATTAATTTTACATGCCTGTAAGTTCATAAGACTAGTGCATTAACACTGCAATCTTACTGTCCCTAATAGTGGGACTAGATGTATAAAAGTATGAGGGAGACGTTTCTTCTGATTACATTATTCTGTTTTATTTTATGATATGACCTTCAGCCCTCTGACTAAAAAAAAAAAAATGGTCATTCAAAATTTAAGTATGTCATTTGATTAAAAACTTAAAGCTTTTAACAGAAAGAAAGCTGTACTTACCCTTACATTCTTAATTTCTGGATGGAAGTTTAATACAGAAATGTTTTTTAAACTCACCACCAGGGACCAACACATGTTGTATTGCCCCTAATAGTGCAGTCTCTCACATCATAATACAGTAAAGGAGCTGTAAGTGAGAGAAGTGAGTCAAAAGAGCCACAAAGAATATTTCCTGACTGGCTGCAGCGGTGTTGCATGCTCTGGCCCATCTAAAACATAAACCATGTGCTGGAAAATCTGATTCAAGACACCAAGGGCTATAATGCAAAAAACACACCCTGCAGACACTGAGCAGTGAAACTCACACACATTCTCCTGAAGTTTTGTGCACTCAAGATAGATTTAAGGCTAACGTTTTTATGCACAAACACTCCTACACTTATGTTGACTGTACGCACGCAAGGAATCACACACAACGGCATTCTCTAGGGTTTCCTTGTAGGAAAATTTATTTAATAAACATGATAGAAATCATAGCATTTCTTAAAGCTGAATCAGATTTATTCTTCCATGATTACAAGCAGATAGAAGCAGATATCATAAATACCCCCCAGTCCTTGATTACATGCTAGTAAGAAAAAGTCCTTCTGATTATTTCAACTCAGTCCAATGTCGTATAGAAAGATAAAATGACTAGATGGTAATTCCCACCTATAGAGCATCTATCAATACAAAAATAAGTCTCATAAGCAAAATAAATAGATGCACCTGAAGACTGAAGACAGGGATTTCCTCCTTCATCTCATGCTATGTTCAAGTGCTCGTCAAAACAAATGTGGACTAAGTGTGGTATCGATATACGAAGCAAAAGAACTTGG
Organism: Apogon talboti; assembly: GCA_037367365.1. Lineage (NCBI taxonomy): Eukaryota > Metazoa > Chordata > Actinopteri > Kurtiformes > Apogonidae > Apogon > Apogon talboti. Next base: position 24,835,990 of record JAPQRQ010000019.1, on the reverse strand, counting down.
CGCTGAAAAGTAAACGATACACTTCGTCTTCCTCGTCCATTCGTTTTGAATGTGACTTCTTTCATGAACACGTGACAGTGTTATTGCACAGCGGTGACATCACAGTTTTTTTCCCAGCAAACGTTGAGAGACAAAGTGAGCGTGGTCTTTGGATTCTCCCTCCCCGTCTCTTTTCTCTCTCTCTCTCTCTCTCTCTCTCTCTCTCTCTTCATCCCTGCAGAATTTTCTAAATTCCGTTCTTCACTAGTTCGTGGACTCCGTTCTCATCGATCATCAGGGTCGGATGAAACTCTCGTCCCTTCACCAACTCCTCCAGACCCTATAATGACCCCAACAGATCAGCATTAGACAGTGCATATACAGTAAAATCACTCTGCAAACATTCTTTATCTAAACCAAGGCTTCCATCTTAGATCTAACCACGAAGTTTTAGTCATCTTTCAAGAACAATATACAATATGCAATGACAGACTGTGGAAGGTGTACTTGTTTTAACTCCTATATTTGGTTAAGGTTCATTATCTGAAAAGCACAGGCTAAATTATTATTATTATTATTATTATTATTATTATTGTCAGAGATGAGATTTGAGGTCATATGGTGTCCAGGGCTCATCAATGACAATAAGTCTGTGTCCGTTGTGACTCATCAATAAAGATAAAAAAAATAAAAGTCATGCTGATTTATTTTGCCAGGAGACAATGACATACACGATGTCACAAAAACATTATCTTAACAGTGACAAAAAAACACAAATGTAACAACTGAATCTTATCACGCTTTCAGGTTAAGGTGTATGTTTATCTCCAAATTTAGGTGATATTCATTACTGTGCAAAATTGTCAACCCACTTTTAGCTTTGTTGTTTTTGGAGGGTTGTAGTGAGCAGATATACTTATTTCTCATTGTCTTTTCTTCAGACACAAGAAAATACAGGAAATATGTGCAGAACCTTAAAGACATGCACAAAAAAATCTGAAATACAGCATCTACAGCAGAGGTGTCCAAAGTCGGTCCTCGAGGGCCAGTGTCCTGCCTGTTTTAGATATTTCCCACTTCCATCACACCTGGACACCATTACATCGTTATCAGGCTTCTGCAGAGCTTGGTGATGAGCTGATCATTAATTGAACCAGGTGTGATGGAAGAAGGGAAACATCTAAAACATGCAGGACACCGGCCCTCGAGGACCAGAGTTGGACACCCCTGATCTACAGGTTAAAGTCGATATTCAGTGTAAGTCTGTCTGCTCCAGTGACAAAAGGTAACTCACACAATACGTGTTGAATAAAACCTGAAGTAAAACACCAGAGTACTAGTGCAGTAAAACTCATATTGTCTGTACAAAATAGTTCAAGCCATGTTAAGATCAGAGAGTTGCACTAAATACTAGACAGTTGACTTCAAAGATGTTTTGGTTTGTTTGTTTTTTTTGTCAGAAGCTTTTATTTTATTGCTGTACATATTTTCTGTATATCTTGGATGTGTCTTAATGGTACAGACTGAGAATTTCACGTGTGTGGTCATTATAAAGTTTACCAAAACAACAAATCTAATGGTGACCTGAGATGTTTGCACAGTATTGTATCAACATCAGTGCATTTATTTACAAAGCAGAACTGCAAAATAAGTATCAGCAGAATCAAATATGGCCAAAAATGTTCTCATGATAAAAATGTATAATCAATTAATATTAATAATCATTACAATAAATATTCATTATTTACTTCTTTCACGTTTGAAGGCTGATTTTTAGTCCTGACTAATGAAACCAGAAAGTTATTGTTATTATTATTTATGGACAGAAAATGACAAACACACAAGTAGAAATCTATTCAAAATGGTCGGCATTAAAATATGGACGAGTAAAATCAAGTAAAACAAAGCATTGAATTCATTTATAAAAAGCTGAAAATAGATCTTCAAGACAAGAGAAAAACATATATTGTGATACTGATAAATGCTGTGACATTTATCAGTATTTTATCACCCAGTTCTAATATTAGCACAAACCTCAAGTTATTCTTTTCCATTTTAAATGCAAAGAAAGTTAAGTATGTTAATTATGCTACTGCACTGGTAGATTATTTCACATGTTTCTAGCTTATATCTTCTCAAATCAAGTAGTTCTCTTTTGCAGTGTAGGACCAGAACAACATCTGGAGTTTCCATTTGGTACATTAGACCTCCTTACCTCTCCCCCGTAGGACACCAGCGGTGAGATCTCACATTTGATTGGCAGGTCTGTGCCGTCCTTCAGGCTGTAAAGGACACATTCAGGAAAACAGAAGCAGAATGAGCGATTGTCTCATGGGAAAGAAGGTGGGTGGTAGCTGGGAGAAGCAGCTGTAAATCCTTGACACAGCTGATCTTCTACTGCGGCTTGTGATTAGAGTTCAAAGACAGAGAATCTCAAAGACGACCAGTGATTAGTCCCGTGACATACTTCCTCTAGAAGAAAACAGATGAATGACTGGTAATGTGCTTTTACACCTGGAGGAACCATCTGTCTGCCACATTGCCATCACTCCATTTGTTTATTTCTAGATAATCATTAAAGACAGTCACTAACCACACATAATCAGGCGTTTCAGGTGGACCGCTGGGCAGCGTCCACTCCGCACCAATCTGCATTATGTGACCGGAAAGAAGTTAAATCATTATGGGAGAAGCGCACCCTTTAGAGCCGCACAGCCTGAATAGCATTTATGAGCGTCATAAATGTTATTGAGGCACATTTTCTCATTAAAAACAGCCAAGTGAACATAATGGTAAGCTAGCAAGCGAAAGATATGAAAACAGCTATCACATGTACAAATCAACAGGTTCATCATCTACTACTGAGGTGTCACTTTGAAAAAAAAAGTGCGACTGGTCCCCATTACCCAGCATGCAATACATTTTATGCATTAGTAGCTGAGGAGAGAATGATCTGTCAACAGGTCATTAAGACTGTACATCATCTGCCCAGGATGCTAAGAGGACTGTGTTTTTCAGTCATCTTAACTGATCCTTGCTGTCATTTCCTTCATTGCGACTGATGTAGAAACAAAAGAATGTCTACTGGCAGGCAGATTAGCAGGCAGTTTTTTCCATTTACATCGTTCTTTTCAGTGGCAGTGAAGGAAAAGGGACATAGAGGATCAGAAGTCACGTTATAAGTGTTAACACTTCTGAGCAGGAGTGGAAAAAAAGCCAAAACCCCATCACCATGCACTCGGTACTGCAGGGGGATAATTACTTTCTGCTGCCATCATCTGTGACACTGCCTGCTGCTCCGTCTCTGGAAACATTGCATGGGATACACAGGAGTGAGACCAAGCATGAGAGAAGGGGAGGTGAGAGTGTGAGGCTACGAGAATATGATGTCTGTAAAACAATTCATAAGAGCCAATGCATGTAGTGTGTACACAAACGTGGAGGGTTTCAGGCATCAGGTAACCATGATGACCTCGTGATGGGTCTGTTGGTGTCAAAAACGGACGTCACATGCACTGCGCTCACGCCGGCTGTGGTCACCTGGGTATGGCGGGGACTCGTCGGCCGTTCTCATCGATGAAGTGTCCCCCGGCGTTGAGGACCCAGCGGTGATGGAGCGACATCAGGGCGTGTCTGGCTGTGGTGGGCGTGTCTTTACCGTCCTGACTGTCTGCGTTCTTCAGTGGGGAGAACTCGTCTTCTCTCAGCACCTCGTACACAACAAAGGTCCTAAAAGAAACACACGCAGGTGCTGAATATCAGTATTTGAAAGTTCAGGGTGTAATATTTAGTGGCCCCCTCGCCTCAGCGTCCCCTAGAGCAGCCACTAAAACAGAAGAAGACGTGAGAGATGTTTGAGAGGGCCAGTGTTTGGTTTGTCTATTCTGGACAATTTACAAATGGGATATTAATATTATTATGGTCCAGACTCAGATATACTGTAGAATGTAAGGGTAATGCACCTTCATATTAAAATTAGGAGGTAAATCCAGTTCAGAGCTACTACAGACACATGTTGACTCTACAGATGGTACCTACTCCTTCTATAAATATAAGCAGGTTATCCTAATGCCCCGTCCAAACGTAATACAGATAGTTTCCAAAGTCAACATTTTTCTTGTTTTTCATGTTCGTGTGGATCCATCTGAACAGTGAAAAGACACACACCTAGAAATGATAAAACAATGGCCTCACACCCTAATTCACATATGTCTATTTTTGCTTTGTGTAATCAACAAACACCTGAAACATTAAACATACTGTATATGTCACAGGTAATATAAGAAAGTCAGTTAGAAAAAGGAAAAATAATTCAATGACTATCCCCCTGATCTACTGCAGAATTTAATTGGTTTGTGCTCCAACCAGGTTTCATGCAAAGTGGTGGAATGGTGTATAAATAAATAAATAAACCACTGTATTAGTGTTCACATCCAAACTTGATTATTTTAGAATATAATGAATCAGAAATGATACATCAAATATGTCCACTAATTTCACCTAAAGTCACATTTGCCTCATTTTCATATTATATACTATGCTAAATATCTTTTACAATTTTTCAAACCTTTATAAGATGAATAATAACTGAATAATATCAAAAGCAAATATGCATCATTATTGTCCACACAGTTCGATATAATATAGTACCTATGTTCTAGGCCAAGCTGTGGGTCCTTCTAGCTGCTAAATTGGTCGTCCATTATGGACACAACTGTAGTCCATCTCCTCAGTAACAGCACAAACTTTTTCTGATCCTGTACTGACATGAAAGGAATAAACCTCAATGGAAGCTGGCCATGTCTATAGTGTTTTTCCATCAGTCCATCATTACAGGAATCCTTTCATTAGATGTAAAGTTCTATTAACAGTGGCATGACTCAGAGCTGATGTCATGTAACACTGGAGGAGGTGAAATGAAGGAACAGCTCGTAAAACCTCCATCCTCCTGCAGAGCGCTTGGCAGGCCTGGTCTGCTGGACCAGACCTTGGAGCAACGGCATCCGAACGGTGGCTAGGGATCACGGCTGGAAAAAGGGGTTTGCTCATGCATGGGAGGATAGATCAAGGACCGGTTGAAACCTCCGAGTGGAAAGACCTGCCAGATGAACATATACAGTCCAGCCACTTCTCAAAGAGCTGACAGAATACTCTTTGTATTATTGTTCCTTCAGTGGCTTTGCATGCACCTTTTCATTTTGGATGCAGGACGTCTGCTCATGCTGGTACACACACCCTCCTGAACAACAGATACTCACCAGGGTTATTATTACACTCCTGCACAGGGCTAGTGTAACCTGTGGACCACTGGGGATTTGGAAATTAACGCCCTGCATCTTTGTTTCATACAGCATTTCATTCACACAGGATATGCAAAGTCTACTTTTCAGTTGAATTTACTGACATGTTTGTATGATTCTGGTGCCAAGGAGAGGCTCTCACTTAAAGATAACGGGTGAAATGTAGAAGAATGCTCCTGACTGTAGTCGACATGCACGTTATTATTCATTATTGGTGTTAAATTTCTACATGATCTTCTGAAATTGCACCTAAAACAATTTTTACACTTTAATTTATCATCACCAGTGCTGCCTTCACTGTCCTCAATGAGGAAATTGTCAGACAAAATATGTAAAGGAGATTAAAAAAAAATCAATCTAAACCAAGATGTTGATTTGCAATGCATTCGTATTATCAGAGGATGTCAGTGTTTGCTGACATAGGGTTGGTAACTTGCAGTGGATTTTTTACTTTACAAATTGCATACATGGCAGGTTTGCATAGACTTAAGATCACTGATGACTTTATCAGTTATTACACATTACCAGAGGTTGACAGGTTGTACTGGTCCTCTGTAAAGAAGGCTTCTAAATCTAGAACAAGCAGCAATTTTCCAAAACATAAAAAAAGAGAAAAAAGAAAACTATCACAACATAAACGACACATTAAGCATCATATTCTAATACAAGTAAAACTTCTACCAAATGCAGTTTTGTTTTCATTTTCCCCCCAGTGGACAGTGGTGCTGGACAGAATGGGACATTTATGCACGTTAGCTTTTTCAGCTTTTCTTCTTGACATTGACCCAAGAAAACCCAAAACAACATTGCATAAACTCAACTAAAAAGACTCAGTTTCTTTATAATAGAATAGTGGTTAGCACAAAAAGGCTGAAGGGCAATGCTAAATCACTCATACCTCCACTCCCCACCCCCCACTACTCACTTGGCAAACTGGAAGATGTCAAAGACAAACTTTTCCATTTTAATCCCATTTGGTTTGTCTGGTTTGATGAGCTGACCATGTGAATCCACATAGGGGATCTTCTTCTGAGCCACATGGTGCTGCAGCTGCGGCTCGTGCTTCCTAATAGATGAACAGGAAAACAGGATATCGATACTGTGTTGCACTGAGTGGTGAACTACACTTACTTATTGAAACCCACAGCCTTACACTCCATGGAGGACCTGGAGTGTGTGTGTTCCTTACTGTACAATGTCTTTGAGGAAGGAAAAGCTGAAGAAGTGATTGGCCACGTTCCCTGCATTGAACATCAGTCGGCCATCAGCGCTGCGTTTCTCAGCCGTTGCCAGGGTGATCTCGCTGTACTCCACCACCTGATAAAACCCATCCACCTTGCAGACCACGCCCACTGCCTCTGTTGGGTTGGTTTTCTCCACCACCTGCACACAAGTCAAAGTAAAACATTTTTGACTGTGACACAATGGAGCTGGGTATCGTCACTGATGTCCTGAATTCACTGAACTGATTGAATTTCACCTCACAAGGTTCCAATTAGACATAATTAGATTCAGTTCAATATAGATTCAGTAAAGGACACTGAATTTCCAATACCATTTTTGCATGGATATGAAATAGATTCTTGGATGTATAATATATAATTTGTACAAAGAACCCTCTAACTTGGTGAATTACACTGGTCAAGTAAAATGTTTCCAGTATAAAAGTAGTTAAACTTTACCACTTTCAAAAGTGCTAGTTGGTTGTAGTTTCTAAGATACAGTCTTGGGCCAAAATGTGGAATTCTGTGAATTAATGATAGAATGGGTTTTATTCAAAAGGAACGTTTGTCTCAGATCTACCTCAAAACAGTGTCAGCACATTGTAATACATTCACTTTTCAGGTTCTATCTAGTGGAACATTTATAAATCCATTGTACAAATGTGCACACACCAACATACACGTGTAATAACACACCATCATATATACTGAAAACATGAGCTAATCAGCACTTTTGTCATTTGTTTTCTGATTCATCTTTTTAAAGTATGTAAGATTTGGCGCATTTAATGTCTGATGCAGATATTTTCTAAGAAATTGTAGAGCAGTGTTATTGAACATATTAATATCTATACAACCAACATGCTTCCTTTAAAACAAAGGTAAACAAAAGGGCTAAAAGTCAAGCTTTCATCAACAGGAAAATGCATATTAAGAAAATCAGTGTAAGGATTTTATAGGCTGGCGTGATTTTAATCAGACAATTCACTTTATAAACCCACTGGAATAGAAAACCTCAACTGTTGATGTATTAAATTGACAGTTTTAATTGTGTAATATCCTGGAAAAGTAATAAATACAACCTTAATGTTCCCCTTTCAACACATCTTCCATATCATAGTGTTGTTCTTCCACATAGCAGAGTGGCAGAGTTGATTGGAACCACAATTAACTTACAAATATACACTGCGTAACTAAAACCATCAGCTGGTTAATGAGCCAAATACCACAGACGCCTGGGATGACTGGTGTGGAACAAAGCTCATCAGACAGACCGAACATATTTAAGGTGGTGGCATCTTAAAACTTCAAAACAAGCTAAATTTAGGCTATTTTGTTACTAGAATAAAGTTAGCAAACTTCAACTGTGGCGTAAAGTTTGTTTCATTTTACACAGATAGCGAATACGAGTCTGGAGCGAGTGAAAAAACCCTCTCCCCATCTGCTGGTTCCTAATGACAGACTGGAGTCCTGATGAGGGGGTTGGTGAAAGGGGTGGGGGCAGCGAAGCCACATGAAGTGTAGTGGAGTTAGTAATTTATGACGGGAGGGTGGGACTCCGCTCTGATCTGATCCTTCCATCTCTGCTCCACCGCAAAACTCATAATGTCAAACAGGAGTGGGGTCTGGATGATCTTCAGTTCCACACAGTTAAATATTTCACTCTGTTCTCTGATAGGTGGAAAATATACACAGCGTGATGACATTTGTTTCTGTGTGGAAAGAACATGCCAAGACACGGTCAGTTTGAAGCGGTGAGAAAGACCTCAGTTCATTTGTCGTATTAAGACAGACATACACGCATATTTAGAGGTGATTTTATTAGACGTGCCAGAAAAAAGAGAAGTACGGTGAGATGAAAATACTTTAGAGTTGATTTTTTTATTTTTATGACATGGCAACAAGGTTTAGTGAGAGACGTTGTGATAAGTTAATCACATCCTATTACACAAGCAGGAGATATCAGGCGTCACACAGTAATTAGACTAACTTCCTCTGCATATGAAGCATTAGTGACTGTGTTGGAAACAGAATAAACTCATATATTTTGTGAATGTTGTAAGTCTGTTCTCTCTTTGCCATTATTTGGATCAACAATCTTAGCAACTAAGAGGAAAACACTTTCAAATAAGTTTTACGAGAGCAGGCCAACAGGATTAACAACAGCTAGGAGTCTACTATAAACACTATTAATGCTTTTTTAATCCAAAATTGGATTGGTTTCCCCCCCTCACACTGAGGCCATTGTTAATGCTAAATATCAAAAGGAAGCCAACATTCACTTTTCTCCTCACGGCTTCAGTCGGACAGTAAAAACACACAGCCTCAACCGGTCTTCACAGGTTCTGCAGCCAGATGGCAGAGGATGCTACTGCGTTTCTGATCAAATATAAACATAAGCCAAGAAGAACTACAAATACAGCACTTGTATTCAAATAGTGATATAAAGTAAGTCTTTCTCTTGGTTCAAAATAAGTTGGAGTTTTAACTTTGTATACACAAAACTCTCCAAAAGCTTAAGACAAAACTGAACCGACTGGTTTAATCAACACATTGTGCTTTTTGAACTACTTCCAAACTGACTCACTGGCTCTGTAAGACTGTGTCGACTGTATAAACAAATACATCAGGATTAGAAACTAATTTCAATATGTTAAAAAAAATGAAGTCTGTTTATTGGTTTGCATTTCAGATTTTTTTTTACTGCACTGTTTCAGAAGAAAATGATGAAGGAAAAATACTGTCATCTCGACATAAGAGTCATGTCATTTGAGATCATGGCTGAAGTGTAGGGAAATTCGGGGTTCAAGCCCTCAAGTTTCCTAGAAAGCTATGATGAGGAGAGGGAACTATGTGTTCAACATCCCCACCTGGTGGTGAGTTGAAGTCAGTGCAGCTGCTTGGAGACTGACATTTGTAACAACTGATCTCATAGCTTTTAATGTGAGAGCAACACAACCAAAGTAAACTGCATGTAAAATCGGTCCCTTTTAGACCAGCATAGAATTAAAAAATAAACTACACTGATCATATTGGGTCACACTTAAGTATTATAGTTTTGCTGCTCATGCTAATTATAAAAGTATAAAGTGTATGGGCAAAAATTGCACGTTAGTGTTAGAAAAACTCTTATAGCCATATATTGGTTTGGTCTGAGTAGAATATCTGGTGCTGCCATCTTTGCAATGTTATTACTTCCTGGTTTGATAAAAGGCACATCTGAGCTAATCAAGTCTCAGGTCAGAAGGATCATCTAAAAAAAATTTATAACAAGAAAAATGATAAACATGCTGCCCTCACTGTGTTAATTTCACTTTCCATTCACGACAAATCTATCATATACGTAAAAATTATGAAAAGTTCAGTCAGTGATAAAAGAAGTCTTCATGTACACCTGAGTTTAAATAATAATGGAGGTGTTCATTCTTTTCTTTTCTTTGCCAAATCACAGGATGGCAACACAAAGAGGTTTTCTTAATCACATAATATTCACAAAATTCATAATGCAAGAGTGTGAATTTGGAAGATTTGACTATGAGTTTAACTCCAGTCGTCCATAGAGGATGTTAGTGTGTGACATATACTGAAACAGGTTGGTAAAAACAGGGATAGACCATACCTTAGCGCCACAGTCTGCTTTCTTCTCTACACAGAAGCCAATAAAGGAGGGGTCTGCAACTTTAACCAGGATGTTGTCTACACAGTACACATGGATGAACTGAATGCCCCTTTGCTCCATGTCTACCATGATGCCCTGGTTCCCCAAGGCTCTGTAAAGACCCCCATTCCCATCTGAAACACAAGGGTACAAACAATCATTTGAGATGCACGGACTCCACTTGGCAGTTGGGAAAACTGAGACCCTGACCCAAAAAAACCAAACAAACTGAACGATGCAAATCCTACATACCCGGGGCCATGGAGAGTCTGCCTTTGTTCTCCAGGATGATCTTGCCTTGGTAGTCCATGGCAGGTAGCATGCCCTGCTGGAAGAAGGTGACGTTTTTCTTGTCCAAACTAAAGTAGTTATGCCGTGAGAAGAATTCCATGGTAGATTCCATTGTCCTGCCACTGGTCATGATGTACCTGAAGGAAACACAGACAGATGCACAACTTAATTACTACTCTTTTGGAATATTTTACTAAAATAGACACATTTAAAACCTCTTAACATCCACCAGGTCACCGGCAACACGTAAGGATAAATATATCGTAGTTTAGTATTTCAGTCCCATGTTCAATACAGAAACTAGTAAATGTTCCCGTATAAATGAAGCTTAAAAATAGGCATATTGCATTTATAGTTCTGTTTAAGTCTAACTGTAGCTTATGGTTATGGTTTGCAGAGAGGAGTCAATGTTAAATGGTTATAAAACACATCTAATGGAAAAGAGCTTAGAAAAAGGCCTTTGAGTAAAACGGGTTTGTTACCATCCAGGAATAAAAACTGTTACGTGAGTGCAAAAGCTGACGTCTTCCAGAGAAATAAAGTTATATATATGACAGACAATAAAAAGGTAATAACTTCCTTACAGAATCTAATTAACTCACTGTGCTGATTCTTGCACAACCTTCAGTAACTACCTTGTTATAAAAAAAATTTTTGTACACTCCACAGGGAACTAATCCTTTTCCTGGAACACAACACCCTTGACTGAGTGTCCTTAGATACAGACTGTCATTTGACCTCGTTCATGCAATGAGAAAATACTGCATATTTTAAATACAAGTAAAAAGTCATTAATCTATCAGATCATGTTTCTTTTTTTTTTTCAGACACACGAAATAAGATACTCTGTAAAGATGTCTTACCAGGGAATACAGCACTTAGTTTTATGCTTTTGCTCGGCCAACTCTTGGAGCTTCAAAATGCGTTCGGCCTGAATCTGAAAGAGGGTTTTGTGGGATGGCAGTCCCACATCGTACATGCCTTTAGGGTAAGAGACCCCCAGTCTGGTTCCCTGGCCTCCAGCCAGCAGCAGAGCAGCCACTTTGCTCTGAGAGATGCATTGCAAACCTGAAGAGGGACAGAGTAAAAATCTTTAGAAATACTGTTTCTTGACCTATTTTATGTCACTTCTGTCCTATAATGTTTATTTGAGATAATGAAGACATCTGGGCCTATTTATAATTTGATAGTGTGTCATATTGTTTAACCATCACAATATCTAATCTGTAGTGATGGTCATAGACAATCTTAGATAAATAATAACAAGCCTAATGATAAGATGGGTAAATAAACTTTATGAAGCTGATATATTGCATTTTATGCCCACAGGACTCTGGTAACGTAACATGATAAATTAGCACAGACCTAAGATCTAATAACCTCGCCCAAGTCTATGACTGCCTTTCATGGTGTGGTTCATTGTTTATAACGGTTCCAATTAATCTTACATAAACTGCAACTATCTGACTTGATATGTAACACTGCTTCTGCTTGTCTAAGAGACAAGGTTCATACCAGTGAACTGGGCAGGGCCTGCTAGACTTTGACTAGTCTCCCAAACATGCAAACATACACACACACACACACATAAATACACACAAACAGACAACCACACCCTGCACCATGACTTGGTCCTGACAGAGGAGAGTGACCTCATAAATGAGGGTCAAGCACCAAACCCTGTTTACGTCAGGGCCAAATCACAACCAGATGTTCGGGTGCTGCCCCCCCCTCCCCTCCACTGTCAGTTCAGACCCCCAGTGCAACATGGATGACGCAAAACATAATGAACAACACGGGTTAGCCCACTCATATGTCAAACCATTTCACATGGAGGCTGGGACTGACGATAGTTTGGGAATTTATGAAACCACACAGCTAGCAAAGAGGGACTTCCTGATATTCCTTAACTAATGGGGAATTACATAAGGTTTATTAAAAGGGGCTGCTTTTGATTAAGATAGCCCCAGAAGTTAACCATCTGAAAACATGACATGCAGCACCAGAGTTCCCATGTGATGCTTTAATCCCCTCCAGACTTCTGTCTCTATTAGCAGGAAAATGTAACTCTCTTTTGTTTGGAGGCCATCACTTCATATATGAAAGGTGATGCACAGTAAAACTTAATTGCCAGGGTTCATTTCCTTATGTCTGGATGACAACAAACCTGTGTTAACATAGCAAATCCTTCTGATAACTAATGATTGCTGAGGTGTTTCATTATATGTTATGACGTAGCAATTGGGCCAATAAACTCCAGTATTTCTGACATGATTCTTCCTTGTTTCATTATATGATCAAACAAATGTGAGAAATCTCAGGTGGTAAGTGTTTACCTGCTAGCTCCCAGTCTTTCAGACACTCCCTGTCCCTCGTCACACTACCAAGAACCTCCCGGGGCACTGGTTCCATTCGAGCATCCATCTTGTCATGTTTGCTGCTGCTGGACATCTCCATAGCATTCTTGAAGAACCCATTGATCTCCTGAAAGTCCATCCCCTGGAGGTCAAGAGTCAATTCTGCCTGTGCCTCAGGGCTCAGCTCATCCCAGAACTGCAGGAGGTGAGATTGGCCGGCCTCACTCAACCTCTGGGAAAGTCCACTGGTGCTACGGTCCATGGCTGAAGATGCTTTTGATTAACTTTTCCACACTGAAACAGAGTATCAGATTTCATTAAAGATAGGTGTACATGAATTTGTGAAAGTGCACTTACATATTTCAATCTGTCTTAACAGCTTTACCTAAATGTCTCCTTAAACTCTACATTACTTAAAGGATGATGACAGTTATTAAGGCTGAAGGTACAAACCCACAGTAGGTTGGGCTTTTTACAGTGGGTGGTGGATCTTATGTAGAAATGTCACTTAATGTGCCTACAGTCCTGTGTGATTCAGGTAAGACTGGCTCTGTCAAGGAACAACCTGGTCAATTATCGCTTCGATCAAGAACAGGAACTGTAAAACCTTAAATGAAATCAGTCCCGGAATGTCTTTTTTTATCTGAACCCACACACCCTGACAGACCTGCCTGATGGACCAGGAAATCATCGCACTGCTGGAGCTTGTGACTGGGATGCTGTGAGCTTCAGGATCACACGTCGGTACATTTACTTAAACAACTAAACACAGGATTTACGAGGAAAACAGCCAACAATGTCAATAAGCCTCAGATATTTGATGTGTTATAGCTTTAAGTCTTCTTTGTGGCTCTGAAGTTGCCTCAGTAACAGACAGCGACACTGCCCTATGTTAAACTATTAGCACAGCTTTATGAAAACAGCTATCTATAACTAAGTCACTTCTTCTCTTCCTAATCTATCCTTAACGCCGTGGGCTCCGTTTATCAGTCATTGTGTTAGCTGCTGTCTGCAACTGCCCACGAGTGTCAACCGCCGGGTCCACCGGAGACCCACAGACACCCAGCTAGCTTAAAATAAGAAGCGACTAGCTGAGGAGAAACATAAAGGTTATTATTATAAAGGAGACATGAGACTCTCACCTCTCAGTGCAGCTCCTCTCAGTTTAAGACCATTAATGCCCGTAGACTGTAGCACTAGTGTCAATGTACGCCTCCCACCCGGACGACACCTCCTACGACGTCACGTTTGACGTGGCAGTAGTGGCACAGAATGCTGCATTCAAGTGCTGCTCGTAAAGTTAAACACTCATCATTCGCAATCAAATACAGTAACTATTTAACTCTCATGAATCCCTCTAATTTACTACTCTCTGGGGACCCTCGAACCAAAAATATGCATGCAAAAAAACTGCTATAAAATGAATATACAACAATATTATTGTTCTGTTATTCGTGAAAAATGACATTTGAGATTGCTGGTGATTAGAGTGTTGGATATGGCAAAAAGTAGCAGCAACATTGATTTTATTGCATATATGTGAGATTAAAACACGTGAGTTTTTCAGTCAGTGAGGCATTTTTTTGCCATGAGGGTCATGCACTGCACACAAACTACACTGTTGCCCATAAAGAGCTATACATGATACAGCCTGTGACTTCTGTGTATTATCTGCATTTAAGTGTAGCATAAAAATTTTTTCAGCCATTTAATGAGTAGTTAAGTGTTTTTTGTTTGGGGCACAAAAATCTGCACCCAAGGACTCTCCTTTTACCATATAGACTTGACATTTTATTTAAGCCATAGGCCACTTCTACTTTTTTATTCAAATTAATAATTTAAAAAAGTGGTGCATGTGCTTTGGCATATCCTACATGAGATAAGTGGTTACAGTACATCTGCAAACTGACTTGCATACTGCTCTCCACCAAAAACTTATTTCACCAACCACCACTGCTTCGAAGCCCTGTAAATTGTGAAATGGGACCTCAGTGGATCAATTTGTTTGTCCAGCACATCCCACAGATGACTGACTGAGGAGAGTGACCTCTCATGTGGTCCTTCTTTAGACCACTGCAGACCCACAACACCCAATAAGACCTGAACTTTTTGAGATGCTCTGACCCAGTTATTTAGTCACCACAATGTGGCCCGTGTCAAAGTCCCTCAGATCCGTATGCTAAATATGTAGCTGGTCCCAACACATCAACTTCAAGAACTAAATGCTAACGTGCCACCTAATATATTCTATCCTGGCATGAAATATCTAACAAAATAATCAACAATCTGACCACCTCGCCTGTTCAAATATTATGGCTGGTCAATGTACAAGACAATATCTCAAAGACACAGATAGCCTACGAGTTCTCTGTAAATATGGAAAAACTAAAATCCCATTCAGCTTTTAATGTAAAAAAAAATCTCTGCTTAATTAATTTGGAAATAAGTAGTAAAAAAATCATTATGGAGCTTGAATGATACAGGGTTTGTTTAATGTTTCTCTTGTATGAACACATTTCTTGACATCAACAGAATCTAAATAATAAAATAGCAGAAAATAGCAAACATTTACAGGATTCATATAATATGATCTGATCAAGAGGAAACATTAGATCAACAACAGTACATACTCTTTCTAGTGAAAATTTCAAACAGTTTGCTAAGGTTATTTACCAACACTACTTTTCAAAGCACAACATTGATTGAAGAAATAAAACCGTCTAATGAAAGCAATTTTTTCTTGTTTCTAAACTTAAGTATAAGAATGAAAATGGTGGAATCACACATCAATAAAGACCAATGAAAAAAAAGTGGTGCCAGGCGCAACAAACCCCGCCCCTCGCACATATTGTAGCTTATTTGGCATCGATCCAGCTGATGTCATCATGTCTATGTGTGTGGTGATGTCAGCCTATCAATTGCCTCTGTGCCAAGTTTGAAGTAAATTGAAACAAAATTGATGTTTTATAGACTTTTTAAATTCCGCCCATTAAATGAGGGAAAATGGGGGAAAAAAAGATTTTTAAAATTCACAAAACATTTGAACTTTGACCTACTTTTCCCAAAATGTAATCACATCTATTCTGGGTCACTGGCAATCTATGAAACCCAATTTGGTGAGAATTGAACCAATAGTTTTGTTGCTAGAGTGTTAACAAACAAACAAACAAACAAACCAAACCAAAAACAATACCCCTTGCCTCCCCTTCAGGGGTAATAAAGTCTTCTAAAATGCTGCATGGATTAAAGTCAGACACTAAATGGCAGTAAAGACTAAAGGGAAGTCACTGAATGTAGAGAAAAGTTTTACACACGACACTACAGACATTTACTTTTCATTTAAGTCATGTCAGTGTATTTCCTACTGTGGTGTCATTCATTCTTCTTTCCCAGTTAGTAGCAGATAAAGCTGAGTTTCTCCTGGCAGTCCCAGTTTTCCCACAGCCCCCCTTTGGTGAACGCTCCGCAGCGTCTCTTTTCCAGACACTGGCTGTGACCTCCTCCCTCGGTCCAGGCCTGATACTCCAGAGGGTCTTCGTTCACCCACAACCAGTGGTTCCCCAGAAAACGCAGGCCGATCCAGACCTGATCAGTGATGCCGTCCTGCTGGATCTCCTTCTGAGCTAGGAAGACCTCATGCTCAGACACCAGGCTGGTGATCTCAGTGTGCATCTCTCTGCAGTACTCCAGAGCCTCTTCCCAGGACTTTTCCTCCTCAATGACAATCAGGTTGAAGCAGAAGTAATCTCTAGGGATATAGCCAGGATAAAGTGTCCATCCACTGCTATACCAAATAGCATGATAACTGTAGTCATATGAATATGTATATGATGTATATGATGAAGACCAATCAGTGTAGTTTACATGTCCGCCCCCTGACCAGCTGTAATAAGTGGGGCTGGTGGAATCCCTGTAGAGACCAATCCATCCAGCTTTGCTTTCATGTGCCTTTTTGAATGCTTCAGTCTCCGCCTGACTGGTGACTGCTGAAAGATCGATAAAGTCGGCCCTGCAATTTGCCTGAGCTTCAGACCATATTTTCGAATTTGACATATAGATGTGTTTAGCAGACAAACTGCAAACACTGGTGACAATGAGCATCCTGAAGGCAGCCGTCATCCTCCTGCTTGAGCCGTTTCCTGCTTTGTCCTCTCGGACTCTGTCGGATCACTCGTTGGTGGAATGTGTTGATGTATGGTTGTGTTCACAAATGGAGTTTTGCATTCACTACATAAACATACCCTGGACCTCGGTGAGAGATTTTGAATCATTCAAACAATGTGTGCCTGTGAAACAAATCCACTTAAGATGTCACTCACCCTTCAGGCCCATATGCAACTTAGATCTGTTTTCTTTATAGCAGACTGCAGTCTCAGTCTGAGCACTCAGGTCAGAATCCATCTACATTTTATGCCAGTTTAGACTGAAATTCATCTAACTTTGCACTGGAGGGAGTCACTCACATGTTGTTAACTATGAATTCAAGACATCAGTTACGGAATAACCGTAACACTGGCCTGAACCTTTCTGCAGCAAAGTGAATATTGATACGACCTACATGTTTTAGCCTGAAAGTAAGGTTTAGAATGCGCATTTTACTTGTAGTGGAGTTTTTCCACCAGGTGTATTAGTATTTTACTGAGGGAAATTAACCAAACTCTTCTACACTAAATGCTTTTGTACACTGGAGTTTGATATTGGCCATACTGGGAAAAAGCAATAAAGAGTCAAACACACAAGATAAGATTGTAAGATAGTTTTATTTGCCATTTGTACACATTCAGGTACATAGGAATTATTAACAAACAAACATACAGACAAGGCTGTCGGTGAGATCATGCCCTTGGAGACCTCCACCAACATCACCAAACCACCAACAACCACAAATTAGGAGCTTTGTTACCCTCTCCTGTTATGCATGGATGTTGTCATGCAATTAGCTTTCACTTTTTATTAGTATTTTATCCAATCGACAGAGAGTACAGACAAATAGGTCAGGAGAAAAAGATAAAGTTGTAGCACTTAATGTCGACTGCTTACAGTCCAAAAAAATAGAGGATAATTAGCCCTGTTGCTGTGTCATTCCACTCAATATATTAGTCTTCACTTGTTCATTTTTTTGTTTCAAATGTTAAAGAAAGTTCTCTCTTAAGCCCTTCCACAAAGTTCAATGAAACTGCTGTACTAATGTGTGATCATAATCTAGTTACTTTTTGTCACTTATTTTGAAAATATGCAGCCAACACATCTACTATCTTGCCATTTTCACTAAAGCAAAGTTAATATGGATTCTAAAACATCATTCTACTTCTAAACTAACTGACCAACTTTGTTAACAATATAACAAACTGCCAAATATCTATTTCGAGATGGTAGGAGATGCTTAGGTTTCATTATGAAAACATATTCAGATTCACTCCATTGCAGGGCTGGACTGGGACCAAAAATTGGCCATGGCATTTTTGGCAATGGTGGACCACCATGATTATTTATACCAGGGGTGTCAAACTCAAATACACAGTGGGCCAAATTTTTAAAATTGGTACAAGTCGAGGGCCGTACTGGTTAAATGTTTATTGAAAATTTATTGAAATGACCTTATTGCATATATTGAACCTGGAACTAACAAAGCCTGTAAAGTATTGCCCATGAAATAACATTAATCTTTGAATAAATGAAACAAAAAATAAATAAAATCAGTTGCATTCATTTCTTATGGCTCCGTCTGC
Organism: Apogon talboti; assembly: GCA_037367365.1. Taxonomy (NCBI): domain Eukaryota; kingdom Metazoa; phylum Chordata; class Actinopteri; order Kurtiformes; family Apogonidae; genus Apogon; species Apogon talboti. The sequence continues at coordinate 24,817,453 of JAPQRQ010000019.1, read as the reverse complement.
AGTTTTTCCAGAGTAATTTCAAGTGAAATCATTTTTCTACAGGCAAACAAGTCAAAAAATAATTTCCTTCAAAGAAAAATAAAATGTGCTACGGTAGCAAGAGAAGAAATGCAAAAATGAAACTGCATTAAAAACTGAGAATGCATTAAAGCTCAGTTTGCTGCTATGCGATGATCACTAGTCTGAGCCAGATACTTGGTGTCTCATCTTGGATACAAGTTCATCAGTGTTTAGGGTCAGGCTCTGGGCTGAAGGTGTTCATCAGTGAGACGACTCCAGTGTGACGTTGTGTTTATCTTCATCACAGACAACACTTGTTCACACAGTAATGTGCTGCCAAACATAGAGAGCGTTTTTGCAGCTGGGGCACTGAGTCGGGAATAAAATGTGGAAACTCAGCGCCCACAGACTCATATTCTGCCCTCAGTGTGTCACTCCATCGGAGCTCAGTCAGCTCCGTTTGGAGGTTTGATGGTGCGCTTTCCACGTCAGCTACACATGGATTACTGAGCAGTTCAAACCTGCTGTTTTGGGTTTCAAAATCGGCAAATTGCCGTGTGAAGTCGGCACCAAGTATGCAGAGTTTTTCAGTAAACTGTGTACTTGGGAAAACGGCGGTAAAGACCTGCTCTTTCATAGTTTGGCAGCACGGAAAATGGTTCAACTTTCCTTGCTGCATCTGCGTCTCCCACTGGCGGAGCTTGGTTTAAAAAATCCTGACTGTAGCGTGCATGTCAGTGATGACACGGCCCCGCCCCTGAAGCTTCAGTTTGAGCGCATTAACGTGGCTCGTCATGTCACGCAGAAACGCCACTTTAAACAGCAACTTTTTATTTCAGAGCTCTGTTGTGTTTTTCCCTTTGCTTTCCATGAGCTCACACGTCCTCACGCAGCATGTTATGGCGTCATATTTAAGCTATACACGTAGCCGTGAGGCGCGGAATCTCGCTCGAGGGCCGTGATGGACGTGCCACTGCACTGGCAGTGTATTGTGGGACTTGTAGTATTTTGGTGGTGCGGGCAATACAGGGTAATTCAACAAGAACGAACCGATTTCATTACGCAATATTTTAATAAGGAAAAGCAATAGAAAACTCCAGCCAACTCACAAGTACTCCACTCACAATCAACTTTTTTCTCCTGTCTTACAAGTGTTCAGTGTGGCCACCACCTGCAGCACGGGCAACTTTTTTTTCCTGTCTTACAAGTGTTCAATGTGGCCAAAACCTGCAGCACAGGCACCATCAACGCGATAAGAGAATTCCTACCAGATGCTGCCTGTCAGATGGTGCCCGTGCTGCAGGTGGTGGCCACATTGAACACTTGTAAGACAGGAAATAAAAGTTGATTGTGAGTAGAATACTTGTGACTTGGCTGGAGTTTTGTATTGCTTTTCCTTATTAAAATATTGAGTAATGAAATCGGTTCATTCTTTTTGAATAACCCTGTATACCGGGGGGCCAGCTATAATAGTATTTAGATATTATCATGCGGTCCAGAGATAATTAATTCACGGGCCGGATTTGGCCCGCGGGCCTTGAGTTTCACACATGTGATTTATATAATATGCGAGGCACACAACATACCAGAGGATATATGCACACATTGCGCTGTTTCAAAAACTAAAGTAAAGCGCAGTAGCCTACATGGAAGATTGTAACCATGTTAAAAAATTGATACCCTCTTTCACTACTCACAGAGACTTTCATCTTGGGAGAGATGGCCACAGTGTCACATTGCCATCTTGAAGTGAAAGTGGTTGTTAAAGAAACACTGATGTCTTCTAAGTGTTTAATGAAAAATACTGTTTATACAAATAAGACAATTAGGTCTACAGTAAGACCATACACCAATGTAAAATAAAGACTTCCTTAAAATGGCACCTTAAGGTATGAAAAACTGAGAGAGAGAGAGAGAGAGAGAAAGAGAGAGAGAGAGAAAGAGAGAGAGAGAGACAGAGAGAGAGAGAGAATTGCAGAGATAGGCAGACAAAGGAAAGAAAGAGAGCAGGGATCAGTTAACATATAGTTTAAATAATCTTTAGGTGAACAGAGAGATGCTAGACGGAGCTTTAGACATAGTTAGGTCACACGAGCTAATGCAAGCGAAGCTGAAAGAAATGGTCATCAGCCATGCACGCTGTGCAGAGTAAACCAGAAAACAAAAGACAAAACAACAATAAAGGAGCGAAATCAAGAGAGTTTTACTCTACCAAAGAATGCAGCCAATGTGGTGCCTAACATAACACAAAGGACGTCCATCCCACTACAGGTAAACAATGCATAAAATGTAAAAAGCTAAACCACTTTGCAAAAGTGTGCAAAAGCAAAGTCCCAGCATGGACAAAACCCTTCAAGAGAAGACTTCATCCTGTCAGAGGAGATGAAAATGATGAGTCTGGAGAACTGTACATAGTGTCACAACTGAAAATAAAGGTAAAAGTAACAAATAGGCATATGCAACAATTAAAGTACGCCCAAAAGGACAGAAGATAAAGTTCAAGTTAGACACTGGAGCGAACGTGAACGCCATCCTAAGTACATGTTGAACATCCTTTTCAGAGGGACCACCACAAACCAGGCAAACAGAAACTCTATGATTATGGAGGCAACCCCCTTCCTGAGGGGGCACATGTCAGATGGAATACCAACACAGACACAAAACAGCCATGTGTGACTTCTACATTGTAGACACCCAAGCCCCACCCACTTTAGGTTTTAGAAAAAGGTTTAGACTTAAACCTGATCAAACTTATAATGGCAGTGACTGGTGAAAATGTAACGCCACCAGACAATGACACACAAGCACAAAGCATAAAGCAGAATGCAGATGTTTCCCAGGGCATAGGTGAGTTCCCAGGGGAATGCACCCTCCACTTTGACCCTGATGCCACACCCATGGAATACCCTCTATGGAGGATCCCTATCGCTCTACAGCACCACCTGAAGCAAAAACTCGACAAGATGGAAAGGAACAATATCATCTACAACGTAACCGAACCTATAGAATGGGTTAACAGCCTAGTAGTTGTGGAACACCCAGAGAAAGCAAAACTAAAAGGGTGCCTAGACCTCAGAGACCTTAACAAGGCAATTCAAAGATGACACTGCCCCCTTCCTACACTAGAGAACATCACCACAAAACTAGCAGGAGCCCAATATTTCAGTGTCCTTGATGCACGTTTGAGCTACTGGGCCATTAAATTAAGCACTGAATCATCCCCATTGACAACATTCAACACAGTGTTCAGCAGATACAGGTATCTTAGATTACCGTTCGGAATCTGTTCAGCTCAAGATGAATTCCAGAAGATGCGAAGATGAAAGATATGAAGAACTCGGCGGCATTGCTGTCATAGTTGATGACATCTTGGTTTTCGGTAAAACCAAACAGGAACATGACAACAACCTCAGAGCCATGCACTGACGCACAAGAGAGAGAGAGAGGTGTGAAGTTGAACCCCAACAAGTGTCGTTTTGGTGTGACAGAGGTCAGTTACCATATGCAGTCTCGTGAAGGCATAAAACCAGACCCACAAAGTGAAAGTCATCAAAGAACTGCAGCCACCAAAGAACAAAGCTGAACTGGAAACCATACTCGGAATGGTCAATTATCTAGAAAAATTTGTACTCTGAGGTAAATGCACCACTGTGACAAATGCTGAAACATGACATTGAGTTCATATGGGATGAAAATGTAGACAGAACATTTAAACAGATGAAAGAACTGATAATTAACCACCCAGTGCCAGCCTATTTTGACCCACAGAAAGAGCTGAGACTCCAAGTTGACACCTCAAAAAGTGGCCTTGGTGCTGTCATGCTCCAGGATAGAAAGCCAATAGCCTATGCATCCAAATCACTGAACAACACAGACGAGAACTATGCTCAAATTGAAAAAGAGCTTAATGCTGTCTTAATTGGCTACAAGTGCTTCCATGAATACATAGGCATGGCTCAATTGGTATAGCGGGTCGTTCAATGACCGAAGGGTTGGCGGTTCGAATCCTGGCTCTGACTGTCCATGTATCAAGACACTGAACCCTTAATTGCTCCCAGTGCATGGCATGTATGTGTGTGTGGATGGGTGAATGTGAGTGTGGAAGGAGTGGGAAAGTGCTATATAAGTGCAGTCCATTTACCATTTGATCATAGAATCTGACCACAAACCACTGGAAAATGCAGTGATGCAGCAGCTGTAGGCATGATGCAGATGAGCAGCTCTGTACCCTGAAAAAAGCCACAAAAGCTGTCTGATAAAAGGAGAAATTCAGGAATACTGGAACCACAGAGATAAAATCACAGAAATGGACAACATAATGTTCAAAGATGAGAAAATCATAATTCCATAGAAATTCAGGGATTGTATGATACAGCGTATACATTCTGGACACACGAGGATAGAGAAAAGTAAGCACCGAGCATGAGACATTTTATTTTGGCCTGGCATGGGGAAACACATAGAAACCGTGGTAGAGCAATGCAGCATATGCGCAGCGCAAACCACAAAGAACCCCTGTTGCCACACGCCATACCAGAGAGACCATGGCAAGTAGTTGGAACAGACCTGCCCACATGGAACTCACAGGATCAGATTGTTAGAGTCGACTACTACAGCAGATTCTTCAAGCTGGAGAGACTGCACAGTTGCACATCATCAGCGGTCATTGCCAAGCTCAAGTCAGCCTTCGCTACTTCATCAACAACAGTGGCCCCTTGTTACAACTCAGATGAGCTCCACCACTTCGCAAAAGGATGGGACTTCAAACACACCATCACAAGCCCCCGATACCCTCAAAGAAATGAACTTTCCGAAAAAACAGTCCAGACTGCCATATGTGAGGGCCATGAGATGGCCTTTATTATGAAGCCCTCACTGTTCACCACTCTTGTTCCTGTTTGCCCAGGAAGCTGGGGGCGTTGCCCGATCAGGCCCTGATCTGGCTGAGGCCTTTAAAAGGGCTGGGAGCATGGCTGCTCTCTCTCTCTCTCCTCCTGGTCACC
>JAPQRQ010000019.1:24800656-24812350 GCA_037367365.1 Apogon talboti | reverse complement strand
GTGTGTGTATGAAAGGATAGCTTGTAAATGTAAATATTTTCATAATTCAATGTTTTTTATTGCATTAAAACAAAGAGAAAAAATTAGAGATGCCATTATTTATAGGTTATCGTGTTATTATTTTACTGGTCCGGCCTACTTGAGATCAAAATTGGGCTGAATGTGGCCCCTTACAGAAAATGAGTTTGACAGCCCTGAACTTGCACCAGTTGAACCACCAAGGGGCGCCACCGTCCTTTTTGAGGCGGAAGTAGTTTCCTGTCAGCTGAAGTATTGTTTTGGTCGTCCTCCTAAGCTAGGAGCCGTGCTGATATTATATTTGTGTTTCCTTCTACGGCCACAGTACCTCTGTGCCAGCTCAAGGACATGAAGAAGTTTTTCGAAGACATTAAAAAGGACATAAAATTTAAATCCGCCGGACCTGGTAAGAAACTAACAGAGGATACCAGGTAAATAGCAAACTTTTTTCCAGCTGCTACAACGCTAGAGCTAGCTTTCTAACGAAATGAGTCAGCCTTATGATAGCTAGTAGACTATTAGTTCAGGGTTTACGGGTCTAAAAGGTTACACTGCTGAGTAGTGATACTAACTGGATGTTAAAGGTCTACGGGCTAACCGTTTACGGCCGTTATCAGCTGGCTTATATAATGCTAAGCACAGTGGGAGGCGTCCATCTAAAGTCAGGGTAGCTAACACTTAATCTGTCAACGAGCTTATGTAGTAAACGGCCTGGGTAACTTAAAGTGACAAATGCATAAAGATAAGACTGTAGAAAATAGACTTCCTGGTACACAATTTAACAGGAGTACTACCATAAGCATGCTTAGCGTTAGCTTGTTGCTGCTCATTAGTAACGTGTGGCTGTTCCCAAGTTGACGCTGAACATCAACATCCGTCTTACTCACTTGTGTCTGTGTCTAAAACACTGTAGTACCAAACCAGAACCGGTGCAGAGCAGCTCCAGTGTCAAAAATCGCCATGCACCCAGTCAAGGAGCCCAGATGGCCGGAGCTGCAGCCCTGGCCAGGATTGAACAACAGCAGCGGCCGAAGGTGCACACTTCCCACGACGCCATCAGGAACCAGGGTGGGACACAAAACCAGCATTATAGGATCACTGTGGTTTACTGTGTGTGGTGTATGAAAACAGATTATCTCCTCACAACACTGGTAGCCTTTCATTAAAACAGAGGGAGTGTATAATTGTCATTTATTGAAGGGCTTTTATGGTTGTCAGCCATGGCCTGACTGAATATAAGCCTTGGATATAAAAACATTGAATAACAGCAAAACCTTTAGTGCACGAGGTCTTGTTTATATCAGTATTAGTCTACAAAGAAAGGTTGCAACAAACAAGCAGATTCTACTTTGCATTTAGTCTTTTAGTATGTTAAGCAACGCTGGTAAGTAGAGAATTTAATTGCATGTAATAAATAACTGGTTTTGCTTTTACTACAGTTAAAAGAGAGTTGGAGGCAGAGGCAGCTGCACTGGCTGAAAAAGAAAAGGCAGCTGCAGCAGAGGTATGTGTTGCAAAGGGTGCTTTTACATTAGTGTGTATGTCTATATGTTGTGCACACACACATACAAATTGAATATCGCTTATTGTAATGATTTTTTTATAACTATTTGTCCAGGGATCCAGAGTGAAAGATCCTTCATGTCTCTCAGTGTCTGGAGTCTATTTCATCTGTCCCTTAACTGGAGCCATTTTAACTAAGAGTGACAGGGAAGTGCACATTAAAGAGGCTATTCTAATGGTATGTCTGAACATGTAATTTTCAGATCCACATAAAAATCTCAGCGACATAGTAATGTGATTTGCAGTACTGTTGATGCAACATGTTTTCTGTTGTTACTGTTAGCGGTTTGAGGAGGATGCGGTCGAGGCCTCTGTTATGATGATCCACACATTTAACAAAGACAGAGATAAAGTGAAGGCTGCTGTGGACATCATAAGCAAGTAAGGAAAAGTTGTGCTCAAACATGGCTTTGAATTTGTGGTTTGAGTTTATTTCAAATCATCTTTCATATTTAAACAAATAGTGTGCTGCATTTTTATGCATTTTCATAATGTCATCACCAGGTATGTTGAAAATGTATGTAAGAATCCCACAGAGGAGAAATACAGGAAGATTAAAGTCAGTAATAAGGTGTTCCAGGTATGTATGGCACTTGAATTTGTCAGGTTTTCCACTTGTACTGCATTTCATTTATTGGAACAATACAAATAATTCTAATATTCATATTTGCATGTATTTGTTGTTTTGTTATTTGATAAAACCAAGATTTGTTTCAGTGAAGCCATTTTGAGAAAACCTTTTATTTTTTTGTAAAACTGCTCAAATTGTCCTACTTATAATAATGAAAGTGGTTTTCACTCACAGGTCAAGCTTATGAAATAAAGCATTTACTTCAATATTTTTAACATAATACTTTTATGTTGCTTTATTGTAGGAGAAAGTCCATTGTGTGGAGGGTACCAGAGAGTTCCTGGAGGCTCTGGGCTTCATAAGTGCTATGTTTCCAGTGGAGGGTCAAGGTAATTCCCCTCTGATAAGTCCTGTGCGCTGGTCACTTCTTTTTCTCCAGTATATCAAAGTCAGTAGATCAGTTTGTGTGGCAACCTAGTGAGCAAAATTTCCATTTAACAACATGTGGGTCATGACATTATTTCATTTTTTGGGCGGGGGGTCAGAAGAGGACGAAGAGTTCCTGGTCTTACCAGAACAGAGTCCTGATGCCCTGGAGTTGATGAAGGAGAGAAGAGATCGTCTTCAGAGAGGAGAGCCGGTCAGAGCTCAGCTGGACAGACAGCCTCAGGCCTTCAGACCGTCTCCAAATGCACAACGCTTCGAGCTGCCGCCGGAATTCTACAACCTGACAGCAGAAGAGCTCAAAAAGGAGCAACAGCAGCGGTATGGGCGCCTTGGAAATAAACACTATAGACAGGGGTTCTCAGCCTTTTGTTACTTAAAGTCCACTTTTAGTTTTATTTAAAAAAAAAAAAAAAGACTCTGTGGATCACTGTCTCCAATTAATGTCAAATTTAAAAACAGGTTTAGCAACAATCAGTGCCTGCCATAACAAAAAACAATTTATTCTAGTACGTCATATTTCTTCATCACACATTTATTAGCTTTTATTAACTCTGGGTCGCTTTTTCATTTTCAAAAAATTATCTTGTTTCCCTGCATGTGAAGGAATTTTTCACTAGTGAAGAGTGGCAAAACACATTTGTTTGTACCTGATGGTGTGTATTGAATCCTGTTGTGATAATCAGCTGTAACAGTTATTGAAGCATTTTAATTGTAATTTAATATTTAATTAAATTTTTTTAGCTTAATTCTTGAACACATTTACTTAAAAATAACAATAACTCACTCTTCAATTACAAAAAATAATTTTAAGATACTTGTAATTTTAACCATCTGTACCACAGCCCCTGCTTGGGACTGGTAGCTCTAACCTTCCTTATAAATGATTTTCAAATGGATCCACAATCAAAGTCAAATTGGATAAATAATGCATTGGCCCAGTGAAATCTACATGTCAAAACTGTCTTTAGACACTTGGCACCACATTTTCTTCAAACACAGAACCTTGATTTTGTTTTTCATCAGCAATTTCAGTCATTTTAAAGAACGTGCTCTGAATATCGAGTGGATGTTGTTCGTTCCTCAGGAGTGATTTAGTGGAGAAGAACTCGATGTTGCGCACTAAGGCCATGAGGGAGAGAGAGGAGCAGAGAGAGAGGAGGAAGTACAACTACACTCTGCTGAGGATCAGGCTGCCTGATGGAAACCTGCTACAGGGTCAGTGTTTGTTCTCTTCTAATCCCATACAGTACCAAACTGTTTTGGTTATTGTTGTAGAAAGTAGTTTTGTTCATAGCTGAAGGTGTAGTGATGTGTGATCTTCTCCAGGGACCTTCTACGCCTGGGACCGCCTTCCTGTGCTCTTCACTTTTGTACGAGAGTCTCTCGTGGACGGTTGGCAGCCCTTTGAGCTGATCGCACCTGGAGGTCAAAAACTACAACAATCTGAGGAAGTCGCTCTTGCAGAGTGCAATTTGGTGAGTCACATGGAGACTCAATGACATGTAGTGAAAACTCCACAAGGCACCATTAAGCACTGAGTTTGTTGTGTAAGCACCTTGTTTTTTTTATTGTTTTTTTAATATCCTTTATATCTTGTATATATTTTTTCTATCTGTGGTTGTTTTCCTTTTGTGTATTCTAATAGTTTTTTGTAGTTTTGTACATTGTCAGTATTTTTTCAGTATGGATTCTTGGTATAATTTTGTGTGATAGTTTAATGTACAGTCTTTGCATTTTAATCTGCAACTAAATAGAAACAGAGCCGCTAAACTGATTTTCATTATTCTTGTGACAGTGACGATAAATATCTATTCTATTCTATTGTATTCTATTATGTTTTATTCTATTCTTCTATGCTTCACAGTCTCTGTATCAAGATAAATACAACTGGTATATACAGGAAATATGGTAAAAAAAAAAAAAAAGAAATACACATCTTTAAGAAAAATATGAATTTGAATTGTATGCAGCCATATAGGATCATGTGGACAGACAAAAAAAGAATAAAGGATAATTCAGATGGGTATAATGTGCCACTTAAAGACTGTTGATACAAGAGATTTCCAGATGTACAGATCCCACTTATGACTGTAGATGCATATAGTTCTGATTTGCTTTTTTTTACCATATGCACATCCGTAGTTGTTCTTATTAAAGAAAATAAATATAAATGTGTGGCCACAACAAATAATAAAGCTAAGTGTAGCCTAGAACTTCTGCACCATGCTGTAGTTGTTTTTCCTTCTGTCTTCAGGTGATGTCATAGTGTGCTTTGTCTTCTGTTTTAGGTTCCTGCAGCTCTGCTTACGTTTGCCTGGGATGCGGCCGTGCAGGCAGACATCGCAGCCGCAGGCGGAAAAAGCCCATCCCTCATCAAACCCGAACTACTGGAAAAAATTCAGACCCTGAGCTGAACACCCAGACTCTCCCTGAACTCTCCCCGCTCCCTCCCCTGACACTACTGGGATGAATCTGCCCCTTGCAAATGCCTAGTGATGTGTTCATTTTTCACAAAAGCTAAAAGTCAAGGCGGTGGGAGGGGGAGGGGCGTTTTCACCCTAACGTTTTCCAAGTTTCCTCGTACCCCGCTCCCTTGTGCTGTGGAGGAACGTCCCACAGTCTGTCACCAACGGCAAGTAGAAATCAGCCTCTGGACGGAAGCGCTGTCAGGAAAAAGCAGAGGATGAGTGTCGTTTTAGTTGAGTCCTGAATGTACATGCTGCGTAGTAAACAGGCCGTCAGTCGTCCTCTGTGCTCTACTAGGTTTTACTGTACAAGGCATGTTGAGAGACCTTGTTTGAGCTGAGTCATCATCTCCCACCTTGTTCAGATTAAACCCTACACCCGAACTGCGCTGTCACGGAAAAGAAAATGAAGAATAGAGCCATGATACTGAGTGCACCTGGTTTATTGGTGCTGAAGTTTAAGTCAGTGTTTAATCCAGATTTAATGTGGCTCCGTCACAGTTCATAAACATCCATTGTCTTATTTTGTCCCCCTGCTCTGCTTTAACCTTGCACTGATTTATACAGCAGAGTATTGTTTTGTTTTTTTTGGTTGCACAGGTAATTAAAGCATCGAATAGCATGTTTCATGTGCACTAATCCAGATTATGTCAGTGGATGAATGAGTCGCCAATGCCCAATCCTATATTTATTAGATGTTTATATTGAATAATTTACACAGATACTGATGTCCATACAGACAAGGTCCCACTCAACATGATTTCAGCATTTTAAATGTTTTGTTGTGTTTTAGTTTGAAGCACTTTGAAGGTTATTTAACATTTTATAAGTGGTGTTCAGCTGTGTCCTCATACTCTGGACAGGGCTTTTGTTGTTTGACGCTCACAGAAGGTTCATGTCATCACTTCCAACGCTCATTTAGCTTCAATCTGGTCTTTAAAACACTATGAAGCAAAAAGGGTCTATATTTCAGGTTTTTAAGATTAGAGAATTAAAAATAGTGAGATACGGTCGAACAGACTGATGTGGAGACTTCAAATGTTTAGACGAGTCCTACACAGGTTCACTTTGAAAGGACATACATTTACTGGAGAAGCATTTTGATTCAATACCAGTCGATACAGGGGAAGTAACAAGACGCTAATTAACATGTATGCTTTCTAGAGCTAATAATGATCATAATGGATTCGATTTCTATAGCACTTCAAGGCACCCAAAGCGCTTTACTTTATTGATCCATTATTCTTTCGCTCTCACATGCACACTCTGGTGGTGGTCAACTACACCCTGGGGCGGGCTGACAGAAGCGTGGCTCCGACCACCACCGAACATTCATACACTGAGTGAAGTGTCTTGCCAAAGGACACAACGGCACATGACTAGGACAGACAGCCATGGCTGCCCCAAAAGGCTAATGTTTAAAGGTAGATATGTTGTCTCTTACGCTTGTGGTTAGTTATTAAAACAACAACCTACCTCTCATGACTTACTTATAAATACATCCCATATGAGTTGTATACACACATTAACAGAAAGAGGTCACTTCCCAAGCTGTAGTTTGGTCAACAGTAGTATTCCTCGTCACTTGTCAGCCGGTTAACATTTGTCACCCTTGTGTCGGTTTCATTTTGAGTCCCGGTCATTTCTGCACTCGTCTGCCGCTCCTACGCTACTGAAGGGTGTAAATGTTTTCTCAGCAGTGTTAAATGATTTGTGAGAAGTCGTGATCAGTCCAAACAATGTCTGAATTGTGTTCTGTTGCTTTTAATCTGCCTGTAAACAAGATCTCTAGGACTGCATCCTAACTTTTGTTCAATAAACAGAAAAGGTAAATCTGAACTGAAAAGGACTCCCAGTAAAACATGACTAATTTGGATGGAAATTATTTTTTTAAAAAGCTGATGCAGGGGCCTCATTCACCCATGTCCTAATGTTTGAGGTCTAGTGTTGGGTATATACATCACATATCCCAATGATGCATTAGTAAACTGAGACCTTAGAAATGACCTTAGTGCATGTGTGAACTGTAATCAGAGGTGATACTGCGTCACTACCCACTACCAGGTTTAGTAGAGTTATACTAACAACTGTGAAATGAACGGTATATAAAAGTGCAGTACTTTTATTCATGTTTAATGAATTTATCTTGTTCAAGTATTCTTGAAAAACCATACAGAAAATACATATTTATAAACCATGACACTGGACCTAACTGTACAAGTACAGATCTAGAAACTACTCCAGTGAGTTGTCAGAATTAGAAAGAGCAGAATAAATGCATCCATTGATATCAAAGGGAAATGCTGGATGGACCTGGAGCCTCTCATTCCCCAGTTCTAACATCAGGACAATTACATACATTTACATCATAACAAGAAATCCCATAATGCCATAAAGTCAGCGTTTCAAAAATGACAAGTTCCACTGTTCTTGATGCCTCGGATGCTTGTATTTATGACACTTTGGTGTTTCTGTTCTGCTTTTTCCTCCATCTGTTCAACTCGATCTGCTGTAGCCAAAGCAGTGCCTGAGGGACTCCAACCATCCCACTTAAAGATGCCCACACAAAACATGTCTGACTGAAACTTCAATGTAAAAACCAGACATTCTTAGTGAACACTGGATCCAATCTGACATCAATAATCATCACACACTCTGATTTTATGCACAACTACATTTTTACAGGCGAGGTGTCTCCGGACACTTGGAGACATTATGTAAGAGGAGCCTGAGCGGCTGGCGTGTGACCTGCTGGGAGTTGGCTGCATTGGCCGAAGAAGACTCATTTCGGTTCTTGACGTGGTAGAGTTCAGACCCGGGGGGGGGGATTTTATCAAAGGAATGGGGGTACTTTGAGGTGGAGCAGCTGCAGGGTCACCGAGATGACCAAAGACGGGGGACAGGGCCGGTGCAGTCCGGGCCTCAGGCGGTGGTAAATGTCGGAGCAGAGTTGGACACCGGGAGAGCAGCCGAGTCCGATGGACCGACTTCCATCAAAGTGTTTCTGTCAGAGGACGAGTTCTCTGTGACTGAGCCTGGAGAGCACAAGTTTCAAGTTAGGACTCAACAGCCTTTAGCCACTTGGGAAGTTAACTCACTTTTCCCTCCTACAGGGGTTTACGTGTGGACATGAACACTTCTACTATATGAAAAACACCATATACATTTTAAACATGTATCTGTGCCAAATTAAGTCATTTCAGTCTTTCATTACATTATCTTTGAATGATCACAAAGTCAATCATGGAGAAGTCATGGAAAAAAAAAAACTTATAAAATAATATAACAAATACTGGCCACTGTAATGTGCAAAATGACTCCTTATGTCAATACCAAACCTGTTATCAGCAAACACTGGCCAATGTACAACTGATGTACCACTCTATCGCTGTGTAACAAAAACTCAGATTCAGTACATGTGCAGCATTTTCCTCTTTCCAAAACAAAATTTAAAAAAAAACACAAACCAAAAAACAGTCAATAGTCCATGATCATTGAACGTATTAGTACTTGTTACCCAGGTTTAGCAACATTGTATATAATATATACTGTGATTTTGGTTACATTTTCTGACACTTATTCACTTTGAACAAAGCCGTTTTCTGTCATTTACAGTCTTACATCTGACCGGTGCCTCTTGGCCATGTTGTCATTATCAATGAGAACTGCCTCTCCACTGATATACATGGTAAAAAGAAAAGATAAATAAAAAAGTTGACAACTAATAACGATGTAGCATGTTACATAACGTAGAGCTGCAACCATTTATCGATATACGTTTTCTACATATATCACAGGTTTTCTGGACTAATGGCTCAGACATGAAGCTGTGATGTTCTTCCATGTTAATCATCACCTTTTTACCCAGAAAAAAATGCTTGGACACGTCTTCAAATGCTGGTGTGGTAACGTTTCACTGTCGACATGTAAAACCTGGGACTGGTGTCTTAAATCAGGGTTCCTACAAGTTCAATTTAAGACATTTTTAAGACTATCTCAAACAGAATTTAATGCTCATTTCACACCCTATTTCACAGCCATACTGGCACAAATTTGTGACCCCTAGAATTTAGGAAAATGTATTTATTTACTCCAATGCCTTGATTCCCACTGTTCCAAGTCATTTTTCACCGGGGTCTGCAAAGTTAACAATAATCGGTTCCTAATTTCAATATAAATTGTCAGGTTGGATCAGGTTGAACTGAGTCGACTAACGTTACTGTCTTTGCGGCTTGGACATTTAACAGACACATTTAAACACAACACAGCCAACACGTTTATGGCAACAAAGACCTACCATATCAAATGTAATACCTTTTAAAGACTTTTTAAAGGTATTAAATGCAGATTTGTAAATTCAAGACCCCGCGGGAACCCTGTAAATTATGTCCTACATTACTCACCACTCTGTGTGGAGATGATGATACAGTCTTCGTCATCATCATCCTCAGTATCAGCTTGAAAACCATCTGCCTCCACTGCATCCGTCGCCTGGAACAGAAACCAATGAGACGTTAATACACAGGGAGCCCTTGTCTGTCTTAGGACACTTCCTCAAGAGAGACATCTGTTTGAAAATGTTCAAAAACAGCTGACAAAAGGGAAGTGGTCACATGACGGTTAGATGAATTAGAGACATGAGACATCTAACCGACATAAACTAAGAACCATGTGCATGTACATCTTCACCTGTTCGGTGTCGGTACATCTCTTCATGAACTTGGTGATGGACATGCTGCCCGTGCTCTTCCTCTTGTTGGATGACGATGTGGTAGAAGAGGTCTGGGGTGTACTCGGAGAGTTTCCTTGAGAGCCCGTGGCTGCCTGTGCTTCGTCTCTGGACTCTTCTCGGGCTCCTGTGGTGAGGTAGGTCCACTGGCAGGGCACCGGTAGAGACTCCTGTCCAAAGCGCGTCAGGACATCCGTGTGCACGTACCAGCAGCAGCGCTTGAAGGTCGAGCGCTTCTCGTAAGCAGCGTTGTTCTTGATGAGACGTTTCAGGTGTATCCTGATAAAAGGAAAAAAACAATTCAATCCCAGTTGGCCTACTGTCTATATACATGTATACATCACATATTTACATATTCACATATTTGTAGAATAATGCATCAATAATGTAAAGCGCTTTGGGTGACTTGAAAAGCGCTATAGAAATCTAATGCATTATTATTATTATTATTATTATTATTATTTACAGCTAAAACTGTCAAATAGTGTTCCACCTTGTGGGGATATTATCCGCTGTGCTCTGAGGACTGGACAGCAGAGGGGGCGATGAAGACGACGAAGACGTCTGCTGACGACAAAACTCCTGGAATTCTGTGATGATCACTTTGGAACTGTTGATGTTGCCATGCAGCAAAGGCAGCAGCTGACCAAGTACTATGCATTACAAAAATAAAAATAAAAATTAATGATTTTACCTCACAAATTAAAACAAAAACATGTCTCGTCCTTGCTCAGAATATTAAGGAAGAAACAACAAAACCTGCCAATAAACCATTGTCTGACAGCAATGTGTCAAAGATTCAAAGATTTGTATTTTTGTCAATTCACTAGATGCACAGGACAGAGAACTGAGATATGGTTTATCTCTCATCTTGAAATCAAAAAGCCATGCAATTTGTTTTAAGAGGTAAAAATAGAATAAGAATAAATAGGTGGTATAAAGAATAAACTATAATAGAATATAACGTGTATATGTAAATCTATTTACAATAGCAGCTGTAATGCAATCAGTAATAGTTATGAGGTGAATGATGGATCAGAACAGCAGCAGATATAACAGTGAGCCTGTTTACAGACACACCAATACTCTGATCATAATCTGATTTCTGGAGTTGTCAGATTATTGTATGTGTATATGGAGTTGTTTTATTGTACATGTAAACAGGATAATCTGATAGGCTGTATCAGATACCTGTTCTGCAGTTATCTGATTATGAGAAATCAGACTACCACACATGGAGTTGTCCCCAGTACTCTGATGACTTCCTGCATGTATACAGGTTAATCTAATTTATCTCATTCTTTTACATCTGCCCATGTGTAAACAATTAAAATTGCAGAGAATGGAAGTTACATAGTCAAAGGTGAGTGGAAGAAAATAACAGGAAGTTTGATTCTACCATCACTACATATGTACGTACTCTGAGAGAAATTCAATAATGAAGTGGAGCATCTAAACCAGAATTTTTCTATTATTTCTTAAGTGCATGTAAATGTGTGAGATCTGATTATTACAATTATCCGATTCCTCCCGGTTATCTGCCTTTTATGGTCATGTAAACAGGCTCAATAACAGCAGCAAAAGATATGACAATACTGCAATGTTTGTAATAAAGTGCAGTAAAGAGTCGGCAGCAATGAGAGCAGATCACAGAATGTAGTCTACGGAGTCTTGTGCAGGTCTTGTGAGGTCGAGTCTTTGTGTAAATGGGTTCGAGTCGGGGGGTGGGGGGGGTGTTGTGTTGTGTTCAGGTAATGGACTGAGCTCAGCATCCTGACAGCCTGATGGACAAAGCTGTTCAATAGTCTCATGTAGGGCTGGGCAATATGGCCTAAAAATAAAACCTCCGATTTTTTCACGAAAAATTCGATTTACGATTTTCTTCCGATTTTTTTCCTACT
>JAPQRQ010000019.1:24743370-24757493 GCA_037367365.1 Apogon talboti | reverse complement strand
GCAACATAAAATAAAATGAAGTAAAATCACCCACTAATTTATTTAATATTATTAATTTTTTTTAATCATGAGTGAAAGTCAGCATCTTACAAATTATCTTTGTTTTGATGTAGGTGCAGTATAATAACCCATGTTTACAGAGAAAGATGAAATTCAACCATATTTGATTTTTTTTTCACCTGTCAAACTTTTTTTTATGTCCCTTGATTTTTTTCCATTCTGTTTATGCGTATTTTGTCCGTTTTATCATTTAATTGAGCAAGAAAAATAAGATGAAATAAAATAAAATAAAATCACTCATTATTTATTTCTTTATTTCTTTATTTATTTTTTAAAATCACTTTATCATTATTTAAATTCAAAATATTACGAATTATCTTTACAAAACACATTTTTTCAACCTTTATTTTAGTTAACACAGTATACAAAAAACATACAGTTAATACTTAACACTTGTACATATAAATGAAACAGGATGGTGTTTGCGTTTTTGTTTTTTTTTTACAAAGGTTACTATTATAAACATAGTGGCAGAATTAATGACATACTAAAAAGAAAATGAAATGCATTATTTCTGAATGCACATGAATGTCTGACGTTCACCAGGCGCCATCTAGTGGCTCACCAGGGTGCATTCACTGACCAAATGACTAAAAGAAGAAGAAATGCTCATTTTTATTCACTAATATTTCTTACAACTGTTGGTATCTGTAATCTCTGTGATTTCTCTATCACTTGTATCTCCCTCTGTCATTGTCGTATCTCCTGCCGAAATTTGGGGTTTGGGTGTTTTGGTAAGTGGACGTTGCCTTCGTGTTTTGCACGGGTGTCCTGGGCCGTGGAGAGGGCTGTCTGTTGGCCATGGGTCGCGTGTTGGTGTAGATGGGACACTCAACTTCTGCATCACAAATAAAAACAAGACCAAAACGTCACTTAACTCTGTCCAGCCAGCAGATTATGTTACAACAACAAACCGCAGACAAACTCAATCATGTGAATTCATCATGAATTAATTCACTGTTTATTTTATTTTTATCTTATGAGGGAAGTGTTCCTTTCTTGAAACTTTGCTGTGAAGACAGAAACAATGGATTCTGGGTAAGGCTTTAAAAAGATACCAGCACACCTGTTAAATATATTTGTAAAACTTAATTTTGACTAACTGATACTAAAAATCAAGTATACATAGTCTCACATAATATTAAATGTACTGAATAGAAAAAATGAATTCAGTGATAAAATATTTAATATTATACTATAAGGACTGGTGTCATTAATTACATTAACTGTCCTCTATTTTACATGTTAATTTTATTCACAATTTGGCACTGAAATGGCATGTCAAATCATTCTTATTGTATTATACTGGGATAGATTATCTTCTGTCATAAACATTAAAGCCTGTGAATTAAAAGTGCACTGTTGCCCATAAAGTTGAGATAATTTTGTTTTTAGCGACATTCCTCTTTCTATTCCTGTTTATCTACATCAGTAATCACCTTTGACCAGGTACAATGATCACGTACTAAGTCCCAGTTACACTTTATCTATCAAGAAAAAATCACATTGTCGCAATCATTTCACGAGAAGAGGGAAACATATTTTATTCCAACTTTATGGGCAACAGCATCTGATGAAAAAAAAATGGTGCAAAAGGAAACATATCGAGGTAATTGGAAAATGAAGAGGGTGGTCCTTGTATTTTGTGTCTGGGCTCCATTATACCAGTAAGAAACTTTGTTCAGTCTATGTTTTAACCACACAGAAGACGAAGAGTGAAGTTTCTCATGCTGTGTTTTTGAACCACATAAACCACCCCTTTAATTTAACACTTACCCACCTGTCACAAATAGTACTTCATTATTGCACTGTATTGTTATGTATATACCAACATTTAGAGACTATACTGGGGCTATTCTAAGTATAATGGTGAAATCTAACAAATGGTGCAAATGGAAACTTACTCCTTTGCAATAAAGAGGTTACCAGACAATGAAGATGGATTTCTACTGCCATTATACCAAGACAAAAAAATTAAGTGTGTTTGTAGTATGCATGCAAGCCAACAGTGGAAAATGACTCATTTTAATTTACCTTAAACTTGACTACAAATGTAGAGGAAGCTCCTGTTACATTCCTCATATTTCCCTTTCTACACTACCTTGACATTTGCGGCAACAAAATACAACTAAAAACTTGACCCATAAAGACCCAGTGCTACTTTTGTGTCGGCTCTCAAATGAATTTTTCTCTCTATTTAACCTTTCTTAGGTCATTTATCACCATTTATTGTAATATTATCTTCTTTATTTTGTGCTTTTTTTTAAGTGAAAATCAGGTATTTTCCTATGTTTAATTCACTGATAATGTAGATGTTCATAAAAGCTCAGGTTAAAGTTGAAGGTTATTATATCAAAAATGGAGAAAACTGAAGAAAAAGTTTCTTTTTCAGTAAAATACATCATTAACTCAACATATAAACAAATGTGTCCATCCACTGTCATTGATCCAACTCCATGGGTTTTACTGGTGAATCAATGTTTTGGAAGATGACGGTGTTTCCACGGTAATTACAGAGCCTCTGAACATCCAAATGGGTCATATCTGATGACCATGAAATGATGACAAACTGTATTTTACACCAATTATTTACATGTATTGATCGGATTAGTGGATCAACAGGTATTTAACAGTTTAGATCAGTTTATGCTTTTGGTCCACAGTTGCGGTTTGGGTCTTTGTGGCTTAAAGTGCATTTATCAATTTCCACCACTCTCACAAAACATTTGACACCAAATAATGTTTTAGTACCAAAAAATATGTTTTAGCTGAAGATGGAGTGACATTTAACTGTAGAGACAAAACAGTTAATACATTTAATACAATGTATAACTGAAACCCTCTTTAAAGAGTCAAACAAATGAAATGAAAACTATCTTCCAAACTACAAAATGATGACCTTATATCACCATTGGTGTGTGCACTTATTGGAAAAAAAATCACCTTTCACACAACAGGCAACAAGACTGAAAGAATTAATGCAACATCTATAGCCAGATTACATTTATAGAAATGCGCCTGTTCTGTTCTGTAAGCCTGATGTAACCGTAGACCTGTGATAGATAAAGCACTTTGTTGCAGCCTCTTGTTTGATATACAAGTCCCTGTTGTCTTCCTGTGACAAAACCACAAATAGTCCACTTATACACCCTTTTGTCTGTGTCAGCGACCTCTCTATTATGTCTGTACATTTTTGTAAGTGATATACCATGTCATAGAAAAAATAAGAATAAGAATAAGAATAAAAACCAACATAAAAATAAAAATAAGAATAAAAACAAAAAGAAGAATAAAAATTTAAATTAAAATAAGTATAATAGTAGTTATATACCTGCATGTCATATTAGACAAAATGTAAAATTTTGAACTCAAAAAATAAATATGACTGAATCTGAAAACAGTCATCAGTTTTGATCTTTTGGTTTTAAGATGCCCCACTAACTCTGTGAGAGCCACTCACATAATAAAAACCTACTTTTAATAAATGTGTGTTGTCGTTCATTTACAAGCAATGCCTGCAGGTTCTGTTTTCACGTTGACTCATTGGTCAGAGTGGGTGTTGCTGTGCAGGTAGATTCTGTCACTGTTTCTGCTTATGTTACTTCTACAAATATGGTTTCTCAGAATAGGTCACTGTTGGTGCACTGGGCTCAGTGTGGCCCTTGTGTTTTCTCTCTGAATGACGATCTTTGCTCAGTCTGTTTTAACATATAATCTTTTTTTTTAACCACACTGAAGATGAAGTCTGAAGGTTCTCATGCTGTGTTCCTGAACCACACAAACCACCTCTTTCACTCCACACTTACCCACCTGTCATGAGATGGACAGATGTGTCTACAGCTGCATGACTAGTGCTTCATCGCTGTTCTGGTTAAATACACAAGTATGCAAAAACAAGTCCTTCTCAAGCATTCGTTCAGTGCATCTGGATTGACTTTGCAGATATTTTGTCATCTTATTTAGGACTTTATTAACAGTTCTGCAGCTTCTCATGGAAGCTACTGCAATTATGTACAATCTACATCACTATATTATACTGCATATTGATGCACAAAAAACCCAAAATGTAGACAGGTACCTCTTGTTGTGCGTTTTCTCTTTAAGATGCATGCGATCAGAAGGACAACCACGATGAGACATGAGACTCCCAATATGATCCATATCCACCAGCTAAAAAGCATAAAGGGGTCTTGAGGCTCTGTAAGAGAGAAAATATGTCTTAAAATGAAATTCATATGTAAATTTATTATATTATATTTATTTTTATTATAATATCAACCTCTGTATTTTGCATTTTGTCAGTGTAAATCATATAGTTTCCTATATTTAATTCACAGATCATGTAGATGTTCATGAAAACTTAGAGTAAACTCAAAGTTTATTACATCAAAACAGAAAAAACTGAATGTTGCTGTCAAGTAGTCAGCATTAAAGTCACCGTGCAAATGTACATTAACAGTGTCTGTGTGTGTAGACATTCACACCTCGGAGACTCAATTTGGACACTTTGTGGTGAAGCAGTTGCCGTCTCCAACAGACAAATGACATCAAACTCTTGCCAATTTAGAGCAACATTCACTTGAGAATCAACACTAACTACAGCCAGAAAAAGTGACGTACAAGTAAAGTCGTAAATGCCTGCTCAGACTGAGTGACTTGGTCATAAAATGCATTAATTCTCATGTGAAAAGAGGATGCATATATATATACACACACACACACACACACACACACACCTTGTTCACCTATCGTGGTTAGGGATGGATACGTTGTATGCTCCTTTAAGCTCTTCACTGTCATAGAAGAAATAAAATAATACTTTGAAATATATTCCTGATGTCATAGCAGGGCAAAATATGTTCAATATTTAGTGATTTATACGTGTATATTTTATGATTATTGAAGATGCTTTTGTTTAACTTAATAAGACACTAAGACACACAGGTAATACTTACTGACAACTATCTCTGCTCCATTGCTGTAAGCCTCTTTAAGACGAGGGATATCTACTGTCACTTTGCAAAGGTACCGTCCAGTGTCATTTGTTAAAGCATTTAATATAGTGTATTGTCCCACAGTCACTGTACAGTTCTGCTCATTTTTTTCAGCCCGTGGACACTGCTGCTGCTGCTGCTGCTGCTGGGTTTCTGTGGACTTTCCAGAGAAATTTTTGGCTCCCATAGATTTGGTGAGATTGATTGCACCTTTGAGTGATGGTTCAGAGGGGTAAAACAACCACTCAACCCAGTAATTGCTAATATTCTCTGCACAGCAGGACAAAGTCACACAGGAACCAATGGAAAGACTCATTTCTCTTGGCACTACGTGTACGATCAGTGCTCCAGGAGCCGGAAGGACCATGACAGCCACTGTAGATGGACAGACGACAGAAAACATAAGCAATTCAACTTATTTTTAACTGTTCAGCAACTACAATAGCTTTAACCCATAAAGACCCAGTGCTATTTTTGTGGCAGTTTCCAAATGAATTTCTCTCTCTAACCTTTCTTAAGTGATTTATCACAATTTATTATAACATTATCCTCTGTATTTAAAATTTTTTTGGTCTAAATCATATTTTTTTCTATATTTAATTAACTGATCATGTAGATCTTCATAAAAGCTCAGAGTAAATTTAAAGGTCATTGTATCAAAACTGAGGAAAACGTGACTTTTTCAACAAAATATATCATTAACTGAGATTTACTGGTGAATCAATGTTGTAAAAGTTGACGGTGTTTCCACGGTAACTACGGAGCCTCTGAACGTCCAAATGGGTCATATCTGATGACCATGAAAAGATGACAAACTGTATTTTACACCAATTATTTACACATATTGATAGGATTAATGGATCAACAGGTATTTAACATTTACATCAGTAGATTATTTTGGTCAACGGTGGATGTTTGGATCTTTATGGGTTAATTACAAGTTTACTTTTCACTTAAAATTTCATCATAGCATTCTCCTTTTTTAATCTTTATGCATTTTTTTTTAATATGAAGTAAAGACAAAAGTGAAGAAAATGTCTCACCTGTGAGTAACACCACAGTTGTCGGCCGCAGCCACATTTCCATTGTATCATATGAGAGGTGGTCTTCCTCCCAGACTCATACTGTGTCTGTTGTATCTGACACGTCTGACTGAGTGAGACCAAAAGCCTGCATGTGGGTGGGAGGAGGGGCTTTGTTTTACTGTACTGTGAGAATAGGCAGCAAGTTGCTTCCTCTGAGGGTCTTGTTATAGACATTAAAGAAAACATCACCTGAAGACAACGGGAAACATGTAGGCTTTACTGACTGAACCTTACTACCTGATTATTTCTTATGTTTCTAATTTCAAGACATCAAAAGCAGCCTGTTGGTGCTATACCTTATGTGCACATCCGGCTGCATACGCTGACTTGCTGAATGCTACCAAACTAAACAGGGCATATGATGATACGGGGGATTGTGAAACCCTCTGTGGGTTTTGGTAGAAGGGTGCTAAAACACATTTCGTCTTGTCCCCACATAGTGTCATATAAAAAACAACACATGGCTTCCTGTGACAAGACACAACTAAGTATAATGAGGTAGATGCACTTTCTGAATCGATTTTTAACCGCAAGATATAGGACAAATGCAAAAGAGAGGCTGTAGAGATGAAAGATGAAATGATTATTTTACAGGTGACAGTTAAGATGATTAAATAAGATGTAAGAACACAACTTCTACTACATTATATTTGTGACAGATTTTATAGGCTTTAAAATCAGTGCATTTACTGTGGATATAATCATGGTAAATCAGTAAATGTAACACACTGTTGCCCATAAAGTTGAATAATTGTGTTTTCAGAAACATTCCTCTTTTTATTCCTATTTAAACACCTCATTAGTCACTTTTGACCAGGTTCAATAATTACATACTGAGTCCCAGTTACACTTTATCAATCAAGAATAAATCACATTTGTCAGAATCATTTTACAAGAAGAGGTAAAAATATTTTATTACAACTTTATTGGTAACAAGGTATAAGAAATTAAGCACACTGAAAACTCAGAACTGCAGCCTGTGTGAAACGGAGACCACAGGAAGATACATCGTTCATAGGGGGCGTATAGCTTCTCAAACCTCAACCTTTATATTCTTTTTAATCTTTTAGCACAAAGAGACAGAAAGTGGCAGCAGTATGACACATCTGTACTTCAGTTAAAATGTTCTTTCTTTTAGTAAAATGGAATTCATCTCTAACAGGAATTAAGCAGATCTTATGTTGAATTTTTACAGAAACGTGCTGTTACTGGAATCAGTCAATAGTGTGTTTCACTTCTTTGTGGGTCTTTTAATTGACCTTTTAAGGCTCGTCAGTAAGCACCAAATCTTACACTGTTATTGTGCTGTTAAATCCATTGGACTTGTTCTGCTCTTGATGTAGTCTTATATGTTATCAGAAAGTATAAATGTATAAATAGATTAAGTCTGTTTAATTAAAGGATCATTTTAAAACATTTACTGACCGACATACAGCTACTGCATGGCTTTTACACTCAGAGAAATGTCACAATTCTGCCCTCTCACTACCTTAGAGAAAATGTTTGGGAGGTATTTGTGTCATGTAGATGAGGAAGGACTCTTTTCTAGCAAACCCTTTGTAGATCTTCACATGCTGCTTTGTCGCATTGTTACTTCCTTTGCAACAAGCACTGATGTGTGAAGCACAAATGCTGAACTAAATATATGGTAACCCTATAATATACAGTATAGATACTGTTCATGCAAAAAACCCAAATAATACATTTTTACAAAGTAAGAACAATCAGAGGCAGAAAAAACAGGTAAATAGTTACAATAAATAACTACTATAGGTCCTGGTATTTGTTTAATAGTTGTTGTATTGTTAACATTGAAGTCATATTACTTTACACTTCTTTTTTTTTTGCAGTAAAGTTAAAGAAATATTATAGTGTAGTATATTTTTTTAATTCCCCTTATGCTTGTACCTTCAGCCAGCAGTGGAAGAAGTATTCACATGCTTTACTTAAGTACAAGAACCAATGTAGAACTGTAAAAGAAATTATTCCATTGCGAGTATTGGCCCTGCACAAAACTTAACTAAAAATATCAAAAGTAAAATTATGGGTTTTATTTGGATTTATGTTTGACATGATTACAGTAGATTATTAATACTGGAGCATCAGCGTTGTTGCAGCATGTTTCGGTTGTTTCTGCAGGAGATGCAGATGTGGTTACCTGATAAATCTGAGGGCTCATCATGATCAATAAGAGCAGAACGAAGTCAAACAAGGTTTCATACAACTGTCTGTTTTCTGTTTTTGGACTCTTTCTTCAGCCTTTGATTTTTGGTGACATATTTGATGATTTTAACAATTGCTGATATGAAACAATGTCAGAAATTTAGTGATAAAAATCACATTGACAACCCTGTGGACATCTGGCCCTGAATTCTCACTGCTTTTTGTAAGATGTAAGAGGACTGAAAGGTTCGAAAACTAGTAGTTTAGTCTATTCATTATATTGTATTATAAGTTGTGTAAAATCTTCTAAAGTAATTAAAGCTGTCAGACAAAGGTAGTGGCGTTAAAAAGTGCAATATTTGCCTCTGACTTGTAGTGGATTTATTTGATTAAATAATTGTTTTATAAACCATAGTAGGCATCATCTGATGTTCTCCACAAAGGGTACATAGCATTTACCTAACTTGCAACTCCTGTCCTGGTTAGGCTTTCAAGAAAGAATACATTTATATATAGTTTAAACAATTCTAATATAAATACAGTATAAGCAACAGTATACCACCTATTTGCACTGACTTTTAATACAAGTGTGTGATTTCTATTTGCTTTATCTAATTTGCTTTATCTTATTTTTGTGTTCTTAGATGCTATTTATCTTATTACTGTGTATCTGTTTTTATCAGTTTTAGTAGATCTTGTATACATTCTTATTTTATTAGTTTTGGTATTTCTTGCATTTGAATCTACAGATTTGTACAGCACTGTGGGCACTTTGCACTGTTGTAGATGTGCTATATAAATAAACTTGACCTTGACCTTGAATATAAACAAACAATGTAAAAGCCTATTTACATCTACCACAAACACTTACACACATTCACATGCTCAAAAAAAAAGTCCAACAGTCCAACCTCACCAACATTATACATTTTAGAAATGGGTACTTTATTGAGAGGAAGAATAAAGAAGCTGAAAATGTAACTATTTTAGTGAACTACAGGTACCTGAGAATTGGTATTCAAGTACAGTACTGGAGTAAAAGTAAATACTTCACAACACCCCAGGTAGATTTGTTTGTCTGTGTTTAAACTATGAAAGTGACATTGACATGTACTACGATTATGTTATTTATTTATGCAATTAATGCACAACATATATTTGTTATTTATTTATGTTAATCAAAATAGACATTACTTATTTATGCTTATTTAAATACTTTGTTTTACATTTATAATTATTTATTACTTATACTAACTTTATTTTAATCAATCAAGTATTTTATTTTATTTTATTATATTTTATTGTATCCTCCCACCATCCAAAGACATGCACTGATAGGTTAATTAGTTAATCTAAAATGGCCCATAGGTGTGAATGTGAAAGTGTTGCTTGTCTCTGTGTCAGCCCTGCGATGAACTGGCGACTTGTCCAGGGTGTATTACCTGCCTTAGCCCTTAAGTAGCTGGGATAGGCTCCAAGCGACCCTAGTGAGGATAAAGCGGGTTCAGAAAATGGATGGATGGATATTTTATTGTATTTTATTTTATTATATTCTATTTCTTCTTTTTTACCGACAGTCCATGAAGGCAGCATTAATGACTCGTTCTCAGCACCAGAGACTCCACTACCCATAATTCTCCTCTGCCGCATGCGCTCTACGTCCTCCGGCCCAAGGCGTTGGTGGTTGGTGTCCGTCCGAAGATGCGTCGCACTCCGGCAGCATCAGCACCAGCTCTACCGCGGAAATAAAGCCAAAAATCGAGAGACGGGAAGGAACCAGAGGCGGTGTTTGCGGCTCTACGGACGCCGGTGCATCGGAGCGGCGACATGGGAGACCAGAAGGTGAGCCGGGGCCGGAGGAACAGGTGTCTCTGATGGGGGAAGCCGTTTCAGGGCGTAGCGTACAAAGGAAGGAGGGGGAGAAGCTGCGAAATTGGGGAGTTTGTGGATGCGGCACACTACTGGTGTTTTAGAGTCGGGCTGTTCTATTTGTACCACAGTCGGTTTCATTTAACGGCAGATCGATCCTGTGCAGCTGATCGGTAACTTAAACATGGATGTATGTGTGTTATTGTCGCGGTCGAGGGGCCTTGGCGCAGCTTCTCTCGCATCAACAAACATTACATAGTCTTTTAGAATGAATGAGCCTTTTCATTCTGAGTCAGTGACCCAATACGAGCATGATTGGTAAAATAATCCAGTAAGCGTGTGACTAGTCATTTGAAGACGGATGTTCAATGGCTGTGAGGCTGCATTATTAAATTATACATGCGCATCCTCCCTCCTTGTGCAGCGACCGAGGCTCAGTCCTCAGTCCTTAGTCCTTAGTCCTCTCTGATCCCCTCATGAGTGTCCGGAGAACAATGTCTCATCATGATCAAACACTGTCCAAAGGCTGCATCTGTGAAAGGGTCCATCCTTTAATTCAGTGACACTCATATTTTCTCTAAACTGAACCACACATTAAAAGGAAGCGGCATATGTTATGTTATGTTATGTTATAAAGGAATATGTTTAAGTTTTATAAACATATACTCAGTTAAACACAGATAATAGACAGTGAATTACTAGTGTGTGTTTAACTCATTATGTGTCCAATGTGATCCTGTCCTCAGTGAATTGTAATCAGCTTTTACAAACCGCAAAAGCCTCAAAATATACTATAATTCTGTCACATTCAAGGCCTCATATCCTGTTTTTTTAATCTTACATTCAAATCAGGTGAAACCACATCTGTTCATTTTGTTTTACTGTATTTACTATACAGTCATGTGGGGACACAATATGACTCTTTGGATAAAAGTGATTTATTTTCTAATAAGAGTCTTTAGAACTTACCAAATGCCTAAAACTATTCTTCAATCTACCTCAGAAAAAAAAACAAAACTGAAACGACAAAGCTTGTGAAAACAAAATTTGTGTCACTTCCCAAACTTTTGGCCACAACTGTATGTCCTTGAAGTCATCTTTCACTCTTATTATTTACTCTGATACCTTCTTAACAAAACTCCAGTTCCACTGAGGACAGTTCAATAGTGACATAAATCTGTGTGAACTGAAATAAACCTTAACTATTTAACTGTATCTATTCTGGTCGTCACACTTTTAATGTTCCACCTTTGTATCCGGACATTAACATTAATTAAAACACAAGACATGGTTATAAAAATATGGTTTATCCATATAAGGTTCAATCCCTAAATGTCAAACACTCAGATCTATGACCCACTAGACTGCCTAAACAGGGTGGAAATTATAGCACTAATCATAACAGGGTGGAGCAGTGATGTTTCTTCATCTATTAGTTGTATTTATTTTATAATGCCTACTAGTCGTGATGTTTCAGTTTAACTGAAATGGGCCTGTATGTTTTCTTAAAAGTAAAACATGTCACTATTGTGATGTCACACTTTTTTCCAATAATGTTGAGGTTCAGAGAACATGAACGATCCAAGTGTTCATAGAAAAACTAGATGTTCTTCACTAGATATGGATGAGGCATTCTATTGTACAATTAACCTTAGTGTTTGAATGAAGCTCTTCATCCTTTTGATAATGAGACAACAAGGTGGAGATTACGTGACATTTTTACTTTAAAAGGATCATATTTGGGTCACTATCACTATAAGGTGCCTTTGGTGTCCACCAGCTGAATCTAACTGTCACCATCAACACATTGAAAAATAATGAAGGTCTGGGGTTTTAATATGAATGGGCAAACACTTACACATATATCAGTACAATTTTAAACCTCTTGAAACGTAGTTTTATCATTTTATACAATTTTCTTTGAGGTAATGCAGAGGGATTGATGAGTATTTAAATGAAAGAAAATTAAAATGCTTTTTAGATGTTGTTATTATACTCAACAAGTTTTTCGATAAAACAAGTCATTTTGATCAATTATACTTTATTTTCATAATTTTGAACATTCCATACATATTCTTGAAACAGCTGTCCACCCTGTCACTTTGGGAGAACTGCCCCTTTAATAAACTGGTTGATGACATCACTAATGTCATCATCATCATCATTTTGAGTGTTGTCATCGGAGGTGTAAACATAGTCTACAGGAGCATTTAGTATTCACATTTACATTTTCATCATTTTGTGTTTGTACTTAGGTGTGGTCAACCTTAGCATGTCCACCCTGTCACCACTAAATATAATTTTTCAGAAATTCAACATATATTTGTTTAACATTACACAGTCTTCTTCAGAGATGACCTACTTTGGAAACTCAAGGTCCAACATGTGGTCATTAAATGCTAACTTTAGCCAAAACTGTCCAGCCTGTCACTTATTTTAACATGGATTTGTCGGTGACAGGGTGGACATGTTTGTGTACTTTGTCTTCTTGTATATAGTAGTTTGAAAATATGCGAGTTTGACCAACATGTATTTCTAACAGAATACAGTCAACTTAACACATTGAACAAGAAGTTAAGTTAAAATTCTCAAGGTTTATTTTTGGACATTTTGAAGTCTGAAATGCACCTTATGGTGATATTTACCCATTTGTGTTTTCATCAGGATTCTCTGCGTAAAATCACCCACACACTGGCAGTGAAGAATGAGGAGATCTCCAACTTCATCTGCACTCTCAAACAGAGCCTGGACAACTTGGAGGTAAACGAACACATGCCTGAGCTAAAATATATGAAATCCATTCTATTTACGTTAGTTTTTTATTGTGGTTTTAATGCATTGCAACTGTGATACCAGGCAAACTCCAACCGAGTCCAAGAGGACTTGGAGTCTGAGTTCAACTCATTGCACTCAGTCCTGGACGAGATGAAAGAAGCCATGGTGACGCGCATTAAACAGGAGAGAGCCAGCCGAACATATGAGCTGCAGGTAACAGAAAAAAACACCTGTTAAGTTGTTTTTTACCATTTAGCAGCATCAGGCTTTTATGACATGGGTTGTTTTGTTGAGGTTTCATTCTCGTTTTTACATGTTATTGTACTGTGACTCTGAAGAAGTGAATGAATCATTGTAGTTTTGTTTGCATTTAAATGAAAAAAAAACCCTGCCGACCTTAAAGTGTCTGACTTTTAAAAAAAGGGAAAAAAGAAGGTATTTTCCAACTTGTAACTCACTAACCAGCTTCAATCTAAGAAAAACTTTTAATGCTCTTTTTTGGCTTTAGTGAACTCAAACTAAACACAAGATTATATTAGACACAAAACAAATGAAGAGATGGAATAAATATGAGCAAAGTTCATTCATTTACATTGTATAAATGACAGGAGGCTGGAACAAAAAAACATGTTCCATCAGATTCTACATGTTTAGAAATGACTGAAGAAAATGTATTTGAATCTAAAAGAGCTGCAGCATAAGAAGGCAACACATCCTAGATTATCTGTAGAGATATATTAAGTGTAAGTTAACATGAGCTAGGTTTCACAAGTGGAGTTGTTGACTTTAAAAGGAAATTGCTCATAAATAGATAGATTGCATCTAAACCAAGTTTTTTGTCTAATTTTCAGTTTGACATTAATTAATGGCGTTCTTTGTAGTATTAATATTACAAACTCTCTAGCCGTTTTCAGACTGGGTATCCAGATCTGTGCTGTACCTGGATACAATCACACCTTTCCCGCAGATGTTGCGTTCACAAGCATGTACTGCGACCCGTGCCCGAGAACGAGTGGGTGTTACAGGGCCGAAACAGTAGGTGGCAGTGTGGAAGGAATTCTGTAGCTATCCAACAAACGCAGAAGTGACAAACCCTTACTTCAGGGGTCATCAATCCTGGTCCTCGAGGGCCGGTGTCCCTGCATGTTTTAGATATTTCCCTCTTCCATCACACCTG
>JAPQRQ010000019.1:24720927-24732085 GCA_037367365.1 Apogon talboti | reverse complement strand
ACGAAACATAACGGAACATAACATAGTGTAGCATAACATAACATAATGTAACATAACGTAACATAACATAACATAATAGAACATAACATAATGTAACATAATGTAACATAACGCAACATAATGTAACATAGCGTAACATAACATAGCATAACGTATCATATCATAACATTTTTATTTAGGCATTTCAACATCATAGCTTGTTCCTCCTCATGCAAATGTTCTACCAAAACAAATTCTTTCATTGGATGGTTCCAGATTTCCAGGGCCCAGAAGGTGCTTAATGAAGGGTGGGAAGAGAAAATTTCTCTGTTTTCCATATAAACAGAATAACCTGAATAAAACCAGGATAAACCTCATAACCGTGATACTGGGCACAGTGAATAAACACAATAACTTGATAACAAATTTAGACAAAGGCAAGAATAGAGAAAAACATAGAAGCTGCATAGTTTCTATTCAACATAATGTACATCTTTCTGATTTCCCTTTCCTCAGGTGTGTTGTCTTTCTATAACGCCAAAACAAAGCAGCTGATGCACACCTTTAAAACCAAGTTCCAGCAGCCAGTTATACCTGCTTTCATGGTAAGAAATGTATCATTTAGTGTTCTCCAAGTACCCCAGCCAACCTCTCTGTGTCTAAACTGCTGCTCTGCTGCCCCCTGCAGGTGTGGAATGGTAGTTTTTCAGTGGTGACAGGCCTGCAGGTTCCCAGCGTGGTGCAGAGCGGCCAGAGGAAGAACAGCAACACCAGCAGCTCCAACGCCAGCCTCACATAGAGCCACCCGCCCACGCCACTGGGTGGACGCCCCACTAGCTCTGCCCGACCACAGTCACGTCGCAGAACACCACCTCTGCCCCGGCGGCGGCCAAAGCCATACCACGGAAGAGTTAAATCACTGGCATTTGATGGTTCAGCCCATTCCAAGCACAGTGTTTGTGATGCATGACAGCAGAAATGTGTTCAGCAACAAGTGAACGTCCGACTCCTCAGTGACAGAACTCTTCATATGTATGACTCTGGCTGTCGTGATTGCTTGGGACGCATTAGTGTGTTGTCGTACTCATTTTTTTCCTCTACACACTTGTTTAGCTCTGTCCCACTGCTGCAAGAGCATCCATTTAGCGCTGGCCGCTGTCATCCATGTCCATCTCTATCTCTGTCAGCCATACTGTCAGGCAGCCAGGTGAAGGCTCAGCCCTGTCCTGTCTAACTCTGCTCTCTCCCTGTGCCTTCCTTATCATTTCCAAACTGAGGCCAACATGTTTCACTGCAGGAAACGGTCTCCCTAGTTCAACTTAAAGCAAAGTATTGTGTTGGTGTCAGTATAACCCCATTGTAACTTAGCTAACGTAGTGTTATTTATCACCAACTGAGTCTGCCTCCATCATAGACCAACCAATGTAACCTGAATGACAACCTGCTCCTAGACTATGCTACTGAATAGAATGTAGTCAACCACTTAATCAGGATTAATTCTACTGTAATTCGCCAGCAAACAGTCGATCAGCAAAGGAACGATCAGCACATTTTAGAGATGTTATACTTTTGATTCTTTTGTTTTTCAAAGAATCAACGCATGCAATCTTAACAGTATTCACTATTTGTCATATCACACTTTGGGAGAGTAACAGGGTTGTTTTGGCCTCCAGCCGAGGCCCTGTTTAGTTTTAAATTAGAACTGAGTCGGATGTTAGGCTTTATCTAACCGCCTGCACTGAAAGTTAGAGGGAGTGTTATTCAGTGTTACTCCAGTTAGTGGAGTTCTAGTGACTTTTGGATTCAGGATTTTTGGAAATGACTGTACTGTAAACATTTGATTTACCTGACTGCACCCTAATGCTTGTACTGTATGTATAATATGTATGTGTCTCCTCCTGTTACACCACTTTGTCTGTTGATGAGAGGTCTTATGATAAATAATGGACACTGTCTGTGGTCCGCTTGTAACAAATAGCCTCCACCAACCAATATAAAATGACATTGTATTTGGGGTCCGCCTCTATATGAGCGATAAAACAACCTGGCATTAGTTGACTCATGTTAGGATCTTCTTTGTGCACCTTGGGGATGCTTGTATGTCACACACTGCACACGGTACAGTCTTGCTTTGCCATGCTGCTCCTTCTGTATGCACCTCCTAAACAACTGTAGCCTGCAATGCTTTAAAGAGTCGTCCAGCTGAGAATTGTGTTAGCTTTATATCAAACGCTGACAGAAAGTCACAATTTATTGTAAATAGTTTAATTTTTCCACTATAATGTATCTGTCATTGAGGTAATAAAGGAGTGAGAGCACTTTTCTCTGTCGTATAAAAAGGCCTGAAAAAATAGACAGGATACAGAGATCAAATAGAAGCATTTGATTTCTAACTTTTGCATAGCACATACTTCAAGTTGCTTGTTCACATGCATTTGATCTCACATGGCAAGCAATCAGAATAAAAGGTTTAACTTCATTAAAAATGTATACACAGTACATTGACATAAAGTAGGCGTGGTCTGTCCTTCAGAGACAGTAGCACACATCATAAATATCACATGAAAAAATATACATCACGGTATAAACAAAGTGTAAAATTACAGCTGAGGACATAACAAGAAAACACTGGTGTATGATTTGAGATACACCAAAAACAATGGTAAATGTGCAAAATAAACAGGAGGAACGTGTTGAAGCTGAAGATAATGTGACATATACACCCTCTTTACACACTAATGAGTGTTAATCAAGTGTGTTAATGAGTGTCCGAGAAGAGGGAATCAATAAGGCATTTATCTTCAGGAGGCTTTTCCCACTGATGAGGGTGGAGTGGGCAGTGAGGGAAAATACAGCTCGTCTCACATCTGATGCATCGCACAACACAGTGAACACAAAGTCCCAGATCTTCCTCTTGCTGAGTCAAGATCAGATGTTGATCATCTGGTGGTGACAGACTGGAGGAAGCCGTCTGCTGACATGAAGCCTCTGACGGTGTTGACGTCACACTCCCACCAGCAGAGGTCAGCCTTGAATCTTTGTTTTTTTTTCCAACTTCAGTTTCAGCTCTGATATCGCTGTGGAATAGATGAACATGACAAACATTGGAAATTATGCCAAGACAGTAACATCAGTGTAACAAAAAACACACTGTGTACTACACTTTGATACTTTTATAACACCGGATTAAATATATTTTACAGTTTAATTTTTTTATAGTCAGATTTGAACACGTAGGAGTGTCAGTGAATGCAGCGCAAACAAGGCTTTTATTTTCAGGTTGTGGTAAAGAGGGCTTTTTGTTATATTTTAGCAGTAAAATAACAGGATGTTAAAACAAAACTAAAGACATAAAACAGTCTGACTAATCCACTCTTTTTTTTTGTATATTATGAACAATGCCAAGCCCTAATTCAGGGAACAAACATACACTACATGGATAAAAGTCTGGAATTCAGGGGTTTCATTACTGACAGAGGGTTGGGCTACAAAACCATTGTGATAAATGTCATAATATAATTCTATGTTGCAATAAATAGTGTCATCTTCAGAGTTTGTTTTAACTTAATTTTATTCAACGTTGAAATTTTTTTAAAATCATTGTCATTCTTTGAAATGTTCTGCCTCTAGATTTCTGAAATATTTATGTTCTGACAACAAATACAAGTAACTATCTCTCACTCAGGATAAAAATCGTTAAAGAAACATTGGTTTGACATTCATCGTCATGATTATTGGCCACTGACATGAACATTTTCATCACAACTCTTTTTCACATCAGCAGGAATGTGACATCTTGCAGCCTGTAGGTGTGATGTGTCCTCATATTTTGGTCCATATAGTGTACGTGCAGTATTGTGGACTCACCCTGTTCCATTGGGTCTGTGTTGGCCCTCATCCTGCTGCTTGTGGAGGAGGTAGTGGAGGGCGTCGGAGTAGAAGTGCTCGTTTTGCGAGGAGCAGGAACTGGAGGCATGATTGCTTTCTTTGGAGGTTTTTTCTCCACTGTTATAGGAGATCAAAAACACACTCTGCTTCATTCTCATATAAAGTTAAGTAGGTATTATAGTAATACATATCAGGAAATATTCGAATTCTCTCTCAAAAAAGTAATAAAATTATTTATATATTTCCCACTTTTTTTTGGTTTGTTTTATTTGTTTCTTGTTTTTGTTTTGTTTTCAGTGCCTGTTATATTTTCAGGGTATATGTTTGGATATTATTATGGTTCTCTGATTGCTGTGGAAAGGACCAGTCCCCATCTAGGATTGGAAAATTGTGATATGAAGTGTTTAGTTTTTCTAGCTTTTTTTTTTTTTTCTTTCTGTGTTGTCAAGCTCTTTTTAATGTGTGATTTATTCAGATTTATCCTCTGTGAGGGAACATGAGATGCGGGGGTTTGAGTTCTGCATGCGTATATATTGTAATTAAATACGTAAAAATATTTTTTTTTAAATAAAAAAGGTAGAGAAACGTGTCTACATACGTGGTGGAGGGACGGGGGAGTTGCCTTCTGCCTGTTTTTCTTCCACTGCTTGAGCTGATGTGTGAACACAAACAACAATAGTAAGCAGTCGGAAAGAATGAAGTCACACCTGTTTGTATTTCTAGAGTAAATGACTGATGACTGAGTTTAATGCAGTGGAGCGATACTCACGCATGTCATTCAGATACACACACTCTTCAGTAACTGTTGCTGGGGTTGGTGCTGGCTCAGGGGTTGGTATTCTTAGCGACACTGCAAAAAGTAATATAGAAATATTATTATTACATTTTAGATGAAAAACAGCGAGCTATGGTGTTATTGAGAAACAATGTGACCCCCAGCCTCAGTGAGTTCCAGAGAATGATAGATGAAAGAAATACATAGATTCTGAAAATTAATATAGGAACATAAGGCCCAAAAATGGCTCTAAAAAGAGAGTAGGGATATAAAAAAGAAGTACTGGAGAAGTAAAGTGGGACATTTTCAAGATGACTGTTATGCACATCAGATTAGAAATAATGAAAAATGATGAAAAAAGTAAAATAGTAGGAATAGTTTTAGTCGTTTTTCCTCGAATTTGGATGTACTTGCTTTATAACGCCAAAGAAATGTATCATTAACACACCTTAATATGTAGAACTTTAACAAAAATCAGGACCACGTGAGTCTATAAATAATGACTTGAAAGTAAATGTTCATGTGAGCGTGTCTTGGAAAATATCCAGATTAAACCGTGGAGCTGTGGGAGGAATGTCAAACGTCACTCGCTATTTCAGAACAAACAGGTCTGACAAATGCCCTGAATACTGAGTACTGCATTAGTAAGACTTGACTTTAGAATGAGTGAGTGGAGTGGAGTGGGTACCTGGTTTGGGAGGAACACTCGGTGGCACAGGATTTGTCTGGGCTTGATGAACACTTTTCTCTCCATTTTCACTATCAGATTGAATAAATGCTGTCAAATGAAGCAGATCTGGTATTAGTCATAGAAAACCTTTAATTACAGGTATATATAGCACATGAATAAATATTTAATATGATACATGGAATAAACACTGAACAAGTTAAAATGTGAATGTAAAATGTCTGTTGTTGTTACTGTTAATTGCTGTTGTCACTGTTCTGTTTTTGCCTGCTGTTTGTTTCTGTTTCAGGGTCTGTATCAATGTTAGTTTGTGTATAACCCCTGTCCTGTTCTTCCATCAGCTAATATCCGTACAGTAATAAAAGAATTAAATCCAACCAATAGGGCGAATTAATCTAAGGTTCAAAACCCTCTTAGATCAAAACTGTCAAGCAACTCGTGGTACCAGCTCACTTATATTGGAGGTCAAATTGCTGAACAGGACAGGGTAAAAAAAAAATATGTGAAGAACAAATACAAAAAAGTAAACAAAAATCAATCAACTAATACATTTTGTACGTACAGATGCTCTTTTCATACGCTTCTTCAAAGACGAGAGGAATCAGAACTCCTTCTGTTTGTTCCACTAAATAGTTAATGACATCATGCAGTGTGGTGCAAGGAACCTGCACAGACAGAAAACAGCTTCATTTAGAACAGTAGAATATAAGCAGGAAATAAAACAGGTTGTACTTTGACTCAGGTGTTTACAGTCAGACTACAAATCAGATACAGCAGAAGCCTTAATCACAGTTTACAGTGTATAGTATGTGTCACCAATACTGAGAAGGAAATTATACTGAACTGGAAACTACATACCAGCATCATGTGTCAATGCACACATACACATCCCATGCACATCAGTTTAGGTCAGTAATTAAAAACAAAGATCTGAGGTGTGTCACAGCACTGGGAGTCTAATTCTAGTATTAGCACCTTCGTCAGATATATGACCGTCATAATTAACATATAAATCTCAGTGGTCTTTTTTTATTGTGACTCTTTTGGGTAATCACCTTTGCTTTTTCTGTTGACAGTTATAACAACCTTCTTTCTCTTTTATAACTTGAGCAATAAACAAACTGCAAGCTAATTAACAAAATAAAGAAGATTTTATCAAGCAAAAAAAAAAAAAGACAAAAAGGATGTAGCCCTGCTGTTTGATGTCTCTCGTAGGGTTAGACTGTAACTCTGACTGACACTGCAGACATCAGATCACCTTTATATGTGGAGTAACACGAGTACAAAGTAAACACACCTTTAGGTTAAACAGTTTTAATACTTACAGGGTTTTCCACGTCAATGAAGAAGCCGCCTTCATGTCTACGAGTCACGCGGTAGTGTTTGAATACTGGGCTGAAGGAGAAAAAAAGAGACAGAGATGATGTTTTTGTATGAACATAGTAGGAATATATAGAACAGGCAAAACCTCCTAAAAAATATTGAATAGCGTTGGCAGTGATGTCCCTTTAGGTAACAACGTACTTTTATTTCTGATTGAGTACCTCAGGCTTTTGTCTGACTTTTGTATTTTTACATTGCTTACTTTTTGAGCATTGGTCATTGATTTTTTGCAACAGTCATTTCTGCCCTTTTGTTTTTCAAACACAACTAGTGTTTTGTCTGTTTTGGGCTTTTACATTAAACTCGGTAAATGATGGTTAGTGTCCATTGAAATTGGATAACATCCACTAGAAAATGGGAAAAAAGAGTAGGAGGAATTCTGTTCTGCATGGTGGACTCTACATTCTATTCTATTCTATTCTATGCTATTCTATTCTATTCTATTCTATTCTATTCTAAATACATCTATTCTATTATTGTGAGGCTATTAAACACTAATCAAACAGAACTATGAATATTTCATTCCATTTGTGTGGGTAGGACCCTCTTAAATCTTACACAGTGGACCTTTGAGCAAACTGTACATATTATGCTTCTATTCATACATACATACATACATATACATACAGTACATACAACAGAGTGATGACAGACTTAGTATACTAAAATTTTAATAGTAATTTTAATAATGAGGCACAAAGTCGACTTAACTGACGGTGCTGTAAATTATATCACAACATGTCAGTGAATGTGTGGTGTTATTCGCATATTCTACAGTCTGCATAGCAGCTCGTGTGTGTGTGTGTGTGTGTGTGTGTATGTGTGTGTGTGTGTATGTGTGTTCGCACCTACCCGTTCAGGTCTTGTCTGGTGGTAACGGCGTAGGAGTTCCCATTCCTCCCAGGCCTCAGCAGCAGGTTTCCTTGCGCCGCCTCTCGGTCGAGCAGCAGCTCTGCCTCCAGACGAGTCACTTTATGGTAACAGCTGCAGCAGACACAGGGATGAAAGGGATGGAAAAACATGACTTAAAAAAGTTTAGTACAGACCAACAAGATGAAAACGCTGAAGTACCGTTGTGTTCACACTTACACAGGCATGTCTGCCAGGAGGCTGACGTAGGGGCTGGTGGAGGTGGAGGTGGAGGCAGGTGCAGCCAGTGGGGTAGTGCTGTACAGCCTCTCCTTTTCTTTATCCACTGCTTCTTTTAACATATGGATCTGTCCTGGTAACAGGTTGAGGGAGGAGGGTACAGACAGCTACAGGGAAACACACAGGTTTATGTCAAGTTCTATTTTTTTGATCAAGGTCTTTTTTATTAAGATTTTGAAAAGTACAAATACAATAACATTTACCATACAAGCAATTTTTTTTTATGTTTACAAAGACACAGCTAAAACAGCATGAGACACAGGACAGACTAGCAGCAGCATTGATCTTTAAAATGATCAGTGATCAGAGCTTTAACAACTGCCTTGGAGACGAGAGCCTTAGTGTTTTTTGCAGGTCCTTCCAGTCTGTGGTAGCAACAGACTGAAAGGACAAGCCCAAAGAAGAGTTAGTTTTTGGGACTGTCAGCAGAATTAAGTTTGCAGAGCGAGTGTTGTAAGCAGAGGATGAGGTGTGTAACAGTTAATGCGGGGGTGGGGTGTGTGTGTGTGTGTGTGTGTATGTATTGACCAAGGAGAGTTTTGTATATCAACATGAACCAGTGAATTTTGCAGCGGGTGAATAATGATGGCCAATTCAGAGAAGAATATAGTGCAGTGGTGTGTTCTGAAAGGAGGATTCATTACAAACCAGATTATTATATTTATAAAACACTTACAAAAATAACAACTTGTTTTGTGCGAATGATAAAATGATTCTAACAAATGAAATATAAAGTAAATAGAGATAAACATCCTGGCACAGACCTGAGCCACGGCGTGGATGAAACCCTTCCACAGCTCACGAGCCTCTGCAGTGGGAGCCTGGAAACAGAGAGAATATGTGAATAAACAGGAAATATTTTGAAAAGAGACGATAATTTACATGATGTCCAATTATCGCCTTACAGTGAATTTGATATTTCCTTCTTTTGTCTGAAGGTTCAATCTGGCGGCATCTAAGTTACGATCAACGCTGCCGTCGTCTGTTATTGAGATCAATCCGCTGAGTTCTACTTTCTCCACGTACTAGACAAACACAAAAACACACAATTCATTCCAGTCATTTTATAGAATTATCCGAAGAGACTGACATGAAATTGTATATTGGTAAGAAGAGTTTACATAAAGAAGAGCTTCTACCTTTTTGGCTAAACTCCATCTAAAATATAACTTACATCACTGTCTCTTTTGTCATTGAAGAAGAAGAGTGTGTTTCCACATAGACAGGTCCACAGTTTCCGAGACGTCTGTTCAAACACAGGGGAAAAAAGCATTTGAAGACGGGAAAGAAGAACAAATAGGACCTATACACCATTTATGTTGGATGTAATAATATAAAAAAATTTTAAAAAATGTGTGATTCATAATAAAGTAGCTGCAGATGACTTTAGTGGGTTAAACTGTATGAGTCAGGTATCAGGTCAGTCAGCATAAATAAATTGTGCTGCTAAATATAAAGCGTTTAAAATAATTGCACAGTACAATCAGGTAGGTGTTGTTTGTGTTAAAATGTAAGTATTGCATGAGTCACAGCTTCCACAGTTTAATGAACTACTCTACCATGTGACCTGTTACTTTTGTTACTTTCACTCTTGCTGTTTGATGCTACATGCACCAGTCAAATTAGAGCCTCCTGTACAAAACCCCACACTGTAAAACTGATATCACATAACCTCAGTAGTCCCACATAACTAATCAACCCCTTCTTTTCCTCTAACTGGAAGTGCCATGGCCTTCAATACAGGAAAAAGTGAGTACATGCTTTGAGTTTAGTGTGTACACTCTGTTATCAGCGAAGGCTCGGCAGAAACAGCACAAAGGATTTATTTGCAGAGCTTGCTTTGCTTGTTCGAGTCTTTACTTTTCCGTCAGTTCCTGGTTTGGTCTAATCTTTATGGCAGCGATGTGGTCAGACCAGTTGGAGTGACACAAGTGTTGTGAACTCAAAGTTCATACAATTTACCAGAAACTATATATCACCCCGCTCCACCCAGAGAAGACAACACTTCACATAGGTTATCTGACTTTAGTACATGAAGCCCTTTCTACTGGTATGCTTGTTTTTATAGAGCTATTAAAACAATAAGGATGTCAAAAGAACGTCACTTTGCTGTGATTAATTATACTACTGACGGGAAGCAGTAGGGAAGCACCGACTGTTAAACTCTGAGGTGATAATGTTTGAAAAAATGATGAGATTTTTTTTTCTTTTTTTAACTCATAAAGACCCCAAAACACACCATCGATCAAAATCATCTACTGATCTAAAATGTTTAATCACTATTGATCCACTAATGCTATCAATATGTGTAAATAAATGGTGTAAATTACACTTTGTCATCTTTTCATGGTCATCAGATATGACCCATTTGGATGTTCAGAGGCTCTGTAGTGAACGAGGAAACACTGTCATCGTCTACAACATTGATTCACCAGTAAAACCCATGGAGTTGGATCAGTGACAGTGGATGGACACACTTGTTTAGTTAATGATATTTTTGCTGAAAAAAGTCAATTTTCCCTATTTTTTTCTGATTTGATATAATAACTGTTGACTTTACTTTGAGCTTTTATGAACATCTACATGACCAGTGAATTGAATATAGGAAAATACAGGATTTACACTGAAAACACTTCAAATAAAGAGGATAATATTACAATAAATGGTGATAAATCACTTAAGAAAGAGAGAAAAATCCATTTCGGAACTGACACAAAAGAATCACTGGGTCTTTATGGGTTAAATCAATTCCCTGACTAAGGAAAACAAAAATCATCATTGCTAAGATTGTGTCTTTTAGCCAGCAAACATTTGAATCATATCCATTTTCCAATTAACCTTAACTGTGCCAAAACAGATAACTATCATCCACTGGCATTAGTGAATGTAAACTAATCTGCCCAAAGACTGTTGGCTGTTGATAAAGACGATCCT
The DNA here is from genome assembly GCA_037367365.1 of Apogon talboti. Classification (NCBI taxonomy): domain Eukaryota; kingdom Metazoa; phylum Chordata; class Actinopteri; order Kurtiformes; family Apogonidae; genus Apogon; species Apogon talboti. Next base: position 24,721,289 of record JAPQRQ010000019.1, on the reverse strand, counting down.
TGGAGTGCATCCCTTGCATCTGCACTGGAAAAACATGCTGATCCGTATCAGGCCACATGTTAAGAATGTTGCCTGCTCTGCACAACATTCTAGTTACATTATAAACAGGAATGGCCTGATGTTCACAACACATTAATACTGCCAGTGAGAGGAACATTCTTGGCATCCTCTGCATATTGTTTGTGCCAAAAAGTGTGTGCACGCATTGACATTCTTTGTCCCCAAGACCTGTACTTATAGGTCAAATACTCAGTTGAGAGACTTAACCTCCTAGGACCCACTGTCCACGTATGAGGACAAGAAATTCACAGCTTTACAAAAAAAAAAAAAAAAAAATAAACAAATTTCAACTGAAAATCACA
>JAPQRQ010000019.1:24634543-24714348 GCA_037367365.1 Apogon talboti | reverse complement strand
ATAATTCTAATGTACCACCTTTGTGTTTTAGATGTGGTACGGAGGAAGGAACATTCCTCCATTCTACCTGGCAGTGTTCTAAATTACAGCGGTTCTGGCAGGGGGTATGTGAAACCTTATTGAATATCCATGGGGTCACATTTCCACTGGACCCACCTTTTTGTTTTTTTCTTTCCTTCTTCTTATTTTCTTTTTTCCTTATTTTCCTTTGTGTGTGTCTGTGATAGACTGTCTCTGGCCCTGTTGTTGTAGGTCGGTGAGGTCATTTTGTCTTGCAAGTATGTAACTGTATTGTTGTCCTGTGAAAAATCAAAAATTAAATATTATTTAAAAAAAAAAGAAATAGTCCTAGACAATACCTATAACAAGACTTTTTTCTGGGTCTGATCTGAAATTTAATTGTACTAAAAGCAGCTATGTCATTCATTCATTCATTTATTCATTTTCTGCAGAGATGCTGGACCTGGAGTTATATGTTGTTTAGTATTTAGGCAGTTTCTTGGATCCTTTCTATATCATTCATGCATTCATAAAATGAAATTTAACAGGAGAGGTTTGACAGAATGATCAAAGATTTGGTACAAACATTCACTTTTGTTTGGCTTAAGCTCAAATGTCACGGTCACTTTCCTCTCATGTCTGTCCCCTCTTATCACACAGATTTTGACTCATACTCAAGGATCACATGATTATGGTGTCAAAGATAAAGGTGATTGTGACTCATAACTGCTGGTAACTGAGTGAGTGGTATCAACAGATTATGATGTGAGGACAGTGGATGGATCAGAGTGAACTTCTGAACCAGTTTAATGTCTTGGCCAGTTGGAACTTTACAAGAAAATGTAATATATAGTTAGGCATAAGAGATAGATATATAAATATCTAATTATAGATACATAGAGATATAGATAGGCACCTCTAATCCTACCTCTACATGGCACCATTTGACTATGTTTCTGTATGGTTCTATATATGTGGCCACTGGTTCTGTGGTTCTATGTGGTATAATCTCCATTAAACATTGTGAAGCACTACTATTGGTTGTTTTATCAGTCTGTTTTGCCCCTAACTCTGACTACTCAAACAGTGCAGCACAAACGATTTCAAGACATTTGCCAGGTGTGATTTAGGAAATAGGTGTTTTCACTAAGTGTCCCCTTAAGCATTTACAATAATTTGCTATGAAAATGAAATCATAGAGATGACTGATTCTGCTATAAGTAACTTATCAGTGCACTTGGTTTCAGAGAAGCTTTGTGAGAACTCAGTGATAAGTTCATAGATGGGGAGACAGACAACTCCCCCTGCTGACACACACACTCAGTCTGCAGCACCAGGGATGTTAATGGAGCTTAACCAGTGATGCGGGTCATAGACACTTGTTTTTATGTTCAGATGTTTTGCTGAAAAAGTCCCTTCATTGTTTTCACCTCTGATTTAATAACCTGTTATGAATATCTGTAAGTTATTAAATACAGGGAAACACCTTGAAAACTACAGAGGATAATATCACAATAGATGAAAATAAATCACTTAGGAAAGGCTTGATGAGAGAAAAACTGAGTGAGTACATCCTTAGGTTGTTGTCAAAGTTCAGCTGAAGTCTATAAGATCAGGGATGAAACACTTTCAAGAACAAAAACTGGTCCAGTTGAACATTGACTTGGAAAAATGAGAATTTACACAACAGTAACAGATGTGGGTCGTAAAAGGTTCACGTGGTTCCCATTTTTTCCATAGCCAAATTTAGTGAATGGTTAATTAGATTACAGTTACTGATGCTTCATAGTTTACTATATGACAGTGAGTAGACCAGGGATTTTACTCTACAACTTCATTCATACAAGAATTATGAATCTTTAATCGTCAGTATATTATACATGTATATTATTACTTCCATATTATACATGCAGGAACACACCACACACTGCAGACTAGGAGCAGTGGGCTGCCATGTCAGGCACCAAAGGAGCAAATGAGGGGTTAAGTGCCTTGCTCAAGGTCACATCATCCAACATTTCCCATGCTGGTTCAGGGAATCAAACTGGTGACCCATATATACAAACACTATATAGCCTACTGAATACTAAGACATTCAAAGGGTGTATAGATATTTTGATATAGCCTCCAGAGACCCAGGAGAGAAAGTAAAGTTTTTTTATTTCTTTTTTTACATTAAATAATTGGCATAATGCAACAGTTTTTTCAGATATTTTGTATTTTTTTATGGAATGTCCTTTGCATTTTTTTTTCTTTTTTTTTTCTTTTTTTTTTTTTTTTAGTAAAAGCTGTACAACGCTTGTCCCCTACAGAGGGCAAAAATGCACTGCTGGGTCTCAAGAGCATAATATCCTAAATATCTCCGTACACTAAAGAACGCCCTGACAGCCGACTGTACCTGAAGCCACACAGGTCACATGACCGCGCGGCGTATATGCGCACTGTCGGCTGTCATTTTTGCGCAACACTGTGGTTGGGGCAGGGAAGAGAGGGAATTTCTGATATCACCGCAATCTCAGAGAGGTGATCATATTAAACAATGGGGAACAGAGACGACGAATATGACTTCTTGTTTAAAGGTAAGCGGGGACAGAAGCTGCCCATTTGCTTCTCTGTTTGCTGTTACCTGGATAAACAACGGGCTGAGGTTAGCACGCTGCTAACCGTGTTAACGTCAGTGGGTAGTTAATGTCAGCTGGTGTTGCCAGCTAATTGGAGCTAGCAAAACTGGCTTTACTAACAGCGTTTGGTCTTGAGTTTTCAGCTTAAATAAACACGTTAGCTGCCACATATGTCCCGTTTGAGGGCTTAATTGTATCAAGGCTTGCTGTTGTCCTAGAGTGTTTCTTCATTATCTCTACAAAAAGTAAAAGGCGTATGAGGAATTAGCAGTGCAAGCTAGTAGCTGCTCATATGGGTGGAGCGATTAGCCTTACTTTAGCTGCAATCAAAATGAACTTTGCTGTCATTGAAGAAAAGTAGATTACCTTAGCTAGCCATTACACATTTGTAAACAGCAGAACTGACAGTGGCCTCTTTATTTCTTCCAGTTAACTGATATCTGGTCATAAAAAAGGAAGGGAAACAGTAGATTTTTGTAGTGAAGTTGTGGTCCAAACCTGTAGCCAAAAGGAGGAAACTGAAGATGTAACTCAACTGTGACCTCGGGTTTTCTTGTAGCCAGTTTTCCCCTTTTTCAACTAAGTGATAGGTTACTGTGGCAGGATTTTAACACATGACAGGGATTGAGCATCATTTCTACCATGATGATGCGTGGTTTTTATTGAATGAGGGTCTGATGAATTGTGGCCCATTTTTTACTAACTTTCTACTGTGATTTGCAATAATAATAATAATAATAATAATAATAATAATTAGCCTTCAGATTAAAACTAGGCCAAGATACCCATCTGATTTGGATCTTCAAGAAATATATATATCTATTGGAATCACTATCAAAATACACAGCTGAAAAGCACCAGGTTTACTGAAGCAGCTCTAAGTGCAAACAATCGATTGGAGATAATGATGACTCCTTACAACAGCACAGGAACAGAGACCTTGAGAAAGTGTTGACTCAGATTTCCCAGAGAGCAGGTTCTGACAGCTTTTTCCTGCATGATTCCCAGCAGGGCAAAGTCTTATAAGGTTGTCTCTGTAAGAAAGAAAGCTGCTGTAGAGAAAAGTCAGCACTATGACTGTGATTTAAACTCACCATGACTGTGCAATATCCAGGCCACAGAGCATCAGTTGATATGCTTTTAAATGCATAATCTAAATACTGTTGATAATTCTGCCACTGGAAATTAAATGTACTGATAATGTACTGAAGTGACGTCAGACTGATGTCAATTGAGGTGCATTATGTTCAGTGATATATGAAAGGCAAAGTAGGTTATCAACAATAAAACTATATCAGGATAAAACTGTGTAAGAGTTTTTTTAATTAAAGTTACATCTGTGTTGATTGTTAGGCCCTGAGTGCTCACATTTCTTCTTTTTAATTGCAGTTGTACTAATTGGAGACTCAGGAGTGGGGAAGAGTAATTTGCTGTCCCGATTCACAAGAAATGAGTTCAACCTGGAGAGCAAGAGCACCATCGGGGTGGAGTTCGCGACCCGCAGCATTCAGGTGGACGGCAAGACGATAAAGGCTCAGATTTGGGACACAGCCGGACAGGAACGCTACAGAGCAATCACCTCAGCGTGAGTTGAACAAAACGAACTTTTTGGAGCATTTACTAGTGTTTTCATAACAGTTAAGGTTATTTTAAAAAAGTAATGGTAGACATCATATCTATTCAATAATGATGCTTTGAATGTTTCTATTGTACCTTGATGACCAAAAAGTGTCATGTCATTTAAGTATATACCACAATATAGAACATTTCCTCTAAATTCAGCGACTAAATAGTTTATATAAAAAGACCAGAGTGAAAGCCATACTTCTTACTAAATATTAATCTTTTTACGCATAAAGTTATTTTTCTCCAAATTATTTTCCAATGAGCACATAACAGAATGTAAAAGGTATAAAGGTAAATAGAAGTAATTTTTAAGACGGAGTTGCAAAAAAAAAAGACCTAAAAATATGGTCAAAAACATCAAAATCAAACACAATCTATGAAAGTAGAGCTGTTTTATTTGTACTCACAAAGAAGGCTTAAATAAAGATCAGTTTATGGAATACCAAAGTGAGTATGGAACACTTTAAAGTTGATCTTTTAGCTGCAAGATGGGCCCAAATATAAATAAATATGATTTCACAAGTAAAGGAAAAATTGCCTGTGGAAGAACATAAGAGATGAGACAGATTCTCATAAAGATAGTTGTACATTATTTGAATCATTACTTGTTCGCTCAGTGTTTTTGTTCCAAGTTATTGAAAGTGATTGCTATTACAGATGCACTGTACTTCTCCGTGGTCACACTTCCTGACCTTCTGTTGTCATTGGTTTCTTTTCACTAGGTATTACCGAGGGGCGGTCGGGGCTCTCCTGGTGTACGACATCGCCAAGCACCTGACGTATGAGAACGTGGAACGCTGGCTGAAGGAGCTGAGAGACCACGCTGACAATAACATCGTCATCATGTTGGTTGGAAACAAGAGCGACCTCCGCCACCTCCGAGCCGTGCCCACTGACGAGGCCCGGGCCTTCGCAGGTGAAACACTGGAATACAAATAATTCATCTACGAATAAACGATCAAATAATAAAGTCATTGAGATAATTTTGTGGATAGGTTACCTTTAAATTGAAAGGTTTTGTGCTTGTCTTCCAGAAAAAAACACTCTCTCATTTATTGAGACATCAGCGCTGGACTCCACAAATGTAGAAGAAGCCTTTAAGAACATTTTAACAGGTAGGAACAGCAAGGCCCAGTCCAGTAAACCTTCACATTCAGTATTATAAGGTTTAATATCAGTGCAACAAGGGTTTTATCGGATGTGTCATGTTCTTGAACAGTTTGACGCACCCTCACATTTTGACATCTACTGTGTACTTTGGGAGGTTTATTAACACCTATCTGTGAAGCCACTACTTTTCCATCACATGATACTGGCTCACGATGACTTGATTCACTTGGCTGCATTTCCTCTTGGTACTTTCTTTTCCACTGTAGATAGAAACACCTCTGTGTTGCTGGTCATAATAATGAAACTGCTCTGACTCGATCCTGTTCCTGGTTCTCTGCATGTGGCTGTTAATTGTAGTAAGAAGACAAATTATGTTTCAGCAAGAGACCAGACTAAATACAAGCTACAGTGCATACACTGAAGTAGTGTGTAGTAACATGGCCTTTTTAAAAGTGGGTTGGTTCTGTCCGGTCCTGTACAGTGATGACAGTAACAGTATCCCTTCATGTCAATGGACGTGATGCCAAAAAAAACAGCATGAGCTGGAAAGGCCAAGTAGAGTTGAATTGAGCCAGTTCCATGTGAAAACGCACCGTTAGCAACGCAAGAAGCTACTTTTAAGGATTTACAGGAAAAGTAACACTTTTGAGGCTTGAGTTTGTAAAGGGAGAAACTTGTGTGAAACCTGCTCCCTCCTGTTCCTCTCAAATGAGGAAACGAGTGATGGTCGAATGAGCAGCAGACTGAGGCTACGTTTAGACGGCAACGATCTGAACCGAAAATACAAAAGTGGCGTTGTGTCCTCACTTTTAATTCCATGTTTAGATGTACGTTGTGAGGGGGGAGAACACTGCATGCAGACGAACACGCAAAAGTGTGTGAAATTTCCTATTTATCGATGTAGTATGCACTCCAGGAGGCTACATGGCATCACCACCACCAAGACCAAGCACCTGCAGAACCTTTCTTCTTCTCTTCCAATCCTAAATACAGTCACAAAACAGAAACAGAACATGGTGAAGCAACGCACAAAAACTGACAATTTTGTCCGGACAGACGAGGAGGCGGAGTTATTGCTGAACACCACGTTAGATTATAAATCCACAGAAGCACAAGGTAACATGGACTGGGAGTCCTGCCAGTTCAAGTATACCGTCATATGGAGTACAGTTGTCCCTCACTTATAATGCGGTTCACCTTTCGCGGCCTCGCTGTTTTGCAGATTTTTTTTTTTTTTTGTGCAATTTTACACGTTGGTTTTTTTTTGGGGGGTTTTTTTTTACAGCCTATCAACGCGCATTGTGTTCTGCGTCTTGATTGGCTAAGTGAGAACCCGTGCATTGTGTTCTGCGTCCTGATTGGCTAAGGGACTGTAGACCATTGTCACTCAATCTCCTGCGTGCCGTGTCGCCTGTACAGTACAGAATGCGTTACTGTACTTATTTTTTAAAATCTACGAAGGTTTGAACTTTGAAAGTGTTTAAACAAGAGAGAAATGTGAGAAAATGTTAATGCCTGTCTGAGAAAAGTGTATAAAGTGTTTATTGAGGGGTTTTACAGCCTTAAAACATATGTAATCATTGTAAAAAATAAAGCTGACTAATTCGCGGATTTCACCTATTGCGGGTTATTTTTGGAACATAACCCCCGCGATAAACGAGGGACCACTGTATACAGAATCTGAAAGGCAGTCATATCCTGTATGTGTTAGTGTTTCATTCTCCCCCTAACCTAATGGGGAGTTGTAGTGGCATGTCCTGTGATGTAAAGTCGACACAACGAAACACAGTTTTGCGTTTTCAACCCTTTAGACGGCGACGCGAGACTGGAGCGTTTTTAAGATTTCCACTCTGGAAGGTGGTTTCACTTTTTTGCGTTTCCAACCCCCCAAAACGCCGTTGGATTCTAAACAAAAGGCACGTCTGATTAAAATATTTTGTTGGTTTCATCCGAGAGCCTTGTCATGTAAACTGGGCCTGAGCAGGGAAAGTTAGAGGTCTAGAGAATGAAATAGAAAAATAACAATAGGACAGTAGTGACTTTTACCACACACACAAACACACCCTGACCTTCACAGAATTCTACTTGAATCCTCTAAAGGAAACATACAGCTGAAAGACATGACTCCTCATGTCTGCTGTGTGGTACTGACAGGTCTGTCAGTGGCGATAAAGTGACATTTCTGTGAACATGTGTGTGCTTGGTTTAGAGTTTTGTATTTCAGGCAGAACTGTGCAGTAAGTGGACAGAGACGGTTTGTATATTGTTCCACCAACACACGCTGTGATGCTGTTATCGATTGGCTGTAGATACAAATTCAGTGCCTGTAGGTGAACGTCCAGAAACATCCAGGAAAAACCAAATCACAAAATTAACCTAAATCACAGTTGACAGTGTTCCTGTAGAAACCTGTCTTGCTTAACAAAAGTTCAGTATGCAACCTGTTTGCATCTTGTAAATGCAAACAGTTACAGTCTTGTAACTTCCAATGTTCTTCAGTCACACATGGGTAGCAGTGGTAGTAAACGGAGAATTAGTTTTGTCTTCAGTTCATGTAGCCTGAAAAAAACTATTAAAATTAGAAATTGTCCATAGCATTGAATTAAAATAACTTTTTTAACGGTATCGCTCAGCTGTAGTCAGAGGTGATGATTGAAAAGCATTACTGTTGTAAGAGTCTATAAGATGTTTTTAAGGAAAATGCTGCATACTTTACTTTAACTACCAATCAATCATATTTTATTTATATAGTGCCAAATCATAACAAAAGTTATCTCATGGCACTGTACATTTAGAGCTGGTCCAAACTAGACTCAAACTACAATGAATTAAATGGTAATTTCCTCCTCAAGAGTGTCTTAATACCACAACAACCCACTGTATGTTAAAGTTACCTCTACAGATAATATGAACATTTTACACAAATGAAAACTTCAGCTTCTTTCATTTTTATTTCCCCTCTGCAGAAATCTACCGTATCGTATCACAGAAGCAGATAGCGGACAGATCTGCACACGATGAGTCTCCAGGAAACAATGTTGTGGACATCAGCGTCCCACCAACCACTGATGGGCAGAAGGGCACCAAACTGCAGTGTTGCCAGAACCTGTGACATCAACAATGACACTCTGTCCTCCTCCTCCTCCACCACGTCTCTGAATCCACCTCGACATCACATCACCTGTGCACTTTCTGTTTCCGTAGCTCTGCTCACGGTCAACGCCTTTGTCACTCTGTCCTTTATTTCCCCCTCCTTTGTTTCTTTTACTCTGTTTATTATAAAGTACTTTTCAACTCACTTGTGCTCTTCTCTTCTGCCATAAAACAAAACTTCCAGAAGCCTTTATCTCACTTGTTCAGTCGCGTTGCTCACGGAGTAAATGTGAAGGTTCCTTTCGATGCAGGGACGAGGCAGCCGCTGCCGTCAAGGCGAAGCCTATGAAGTTGTTTGAACTCTCCTTAGACACTGTCCTATATTTGGAGGTAGTGGAACATTTCGGTGGTTGCCACTAGATGGTGCTGTGTAAATAAACTACAGGCAGTCAGTCCAACCTGGTGAAACAGTATTATGCATTTGACAGTGTGGTTCTTGCATTCTTCTTACATCAGTTAAGTTATCATGCCAAAAATATCCTCATTATGTATTTATTGAAGTATATTTGGCTTCAGTTGTCATCGTTTTACTTTCAGTTAAAACTGTATAAATTTACAATAAAATTCTTGACAAAAGTTGTGTGTTTTCATATATTACAAGGAAATTTTTTTATTTTTTTTAAAAATATCTTTGATGCTTGTCTTATGTTATGGGGTTTTACTTACAAAATCCCAAAACCTACCTTTATGTAGACATTGTTTTATTCACTGAAACTACAAAGCTAATGTTAATATTCAGTTGTGAGTAGATGCCAAAATGTCTTCAGTGGTTAAATAATGGCTTTAACTGAAGGGAATCTGGTTTTATAGGGTCGACAGATGAACATTTAATTGGACAAATGGCTTTTTTCATTGTCCTAACGGTAGCAACAAATGTATGATTTCAGGCTTGGAGGCATTTTGTACATGAACGCACCGTGTCCCACCATAAACTAAGCTGCTTTAGTGCCATGGATGGGATGATGAGATTTATCCAGCCATACAGTAGCCTGTGGTTGAGAGGGATTTGATTTTACATGTGTCTCTCATCTGCACATCAGCACTTGTTTTTCCATCAGGATTAATGATGCATACAGTCAAAAATAGACCGATAGCGATGACGTCTTATCCTAGATGGACCAAGGAGGATCTGTAAACAGCTGTATCATACAAACTAGAGCATTTCTAATGGTAATCTTGAAAATGTTTTCTACACAACAGAGCAGAACAGCCAGTGATCTCCATTAACAGATATCTAATAGAGGAAACAAATGAGTCACAGGAGCTTCAACCGTTCAGTCACTGTTATGTTTTATTTGCTTTGCAAACATTTCTTGGCTGATCGCAGGTACCAGTATTTTGGTGAAGACATTGTTCTTTATACAACATCGCAGTATTTAAAAAATGAATACTTTTGAATTGCAACATAAATTACAAATGATACATATCAATCATCATACCCACCCCAAAAAACATGTAAAGACTACAAAATGTTAGTTAACAAAATATGAGTAACATTGACATCTAAATACTGTGTTAAAAATCCCTTTATGGATCGTATTGTGTATTAATACTAAAAAAACCTCTGGAAATGTCATGACTGCATATAATGAAGCACTTCAGAAAATAAACTTCCTTCTTTTGCAGAATTTACTAAGAATTCTGTTGTTTCTTTTCTTCCCATACTGTGAGATGGCTGCACCTGTTTTTTTTGTTTTTTGTTTTTTTCTCATCACTTCCCCTGATGCTTGATGTTGTAAAGCCTGGTTGATGACAAACGGTAAACACACTGATGATCGAGTGACTCATAAGCCTGTAAAGCACACAAACCCCCGGGTGTAGTATTGCAGGATCTAATCCTTTGTTTTGAGATCAGTTAAAAACACAAACAAATGATTAACTGGGGCAGCATCAACCCACCAGAAGCCAAATGAGGCAAACAGTAGCAATAGTGTCAACAAGAAGCCGGGAAAGAAAACAATGTGACAAATACAGGTAAGTCTAATGCCACACTGTCAGCAGTCAAACAGAAACATGATTCTTAACACATCATAGTCTGTGACATTACCATAACATAGTTCAACTAAAATACTGGTCAAACCTGATTGTTATAAAGCAAATGTATCATAAATAAAAGGCTTAAAATTGTGCATAAAATACAGACTTTTGGCCCCTGTAAGCCATAGGTGAAATACGATTATATACTGAATCAATACTGAATACCACTGTAAATGAACGGGTCTATCTAAGAGAAAAATCATGTCGAAAACAAACTCTAATCATAGTATGACAATGATTACTGTGGTCACTATTAATGAAAATTACTCTTAAGAGTTTGATGAAGTTCCGTTAGTGCTGCTGAAGTGTTCATCTTCAGTCTGCTTTGTCTGGGGAAAACCCACAGTACGTAAAAGGTGACAATTAACCGTTTCAAGTTAATGGAATGAAGGGAACTAGATGAGTTTGACCACGTTTTGACTCAGCCAGTACGACCTGGGTTTGTGTGTCTGCCACTACGAGAACAGAGGAGCAGACAAAAACACCATCCTGTCTCACTGGTTGATGAGTGGCCTTTTTAGAAATTGCACCAAACTACTACGTACAGAATGAATGAGTGCTCTCCTGAACATCCACAACAGATAGTTTCAACTGAGACTGGTCTGTAACATCAAAATGTCATGAGGGCAAGGTTGCTCCCTAAAAAAAAAAAAAAAGAGACGACATCCAAGTGGAGACTAAAATAGTCGAAGAAAAGCACAGAAGTATCAATTGTCCTGCTTTAAAAAAACAAAACAGCGCTGTTGTCACATTTGGCCTTTGTGCATAATATATCCACCATAACAGTCATTGGTGGGTGATGTTTACGTCTGCATGACTGGGAACAGCACTCAACGCCAGAACACAAAAGAATCTCCATCTGAGAAATAATGTTACATGTCACTTCAATAATAAAAGCTTGCAGGAAGTTTCCATGTCCCTGATTCTTGATGTTATCATGAAAACACACACATACAGTGATGTGTATTATTTCAAAACCAAAAACACACAACAAAAAGCTAATCATCAGATATTTCCACAGGCCATTAGAAGGATGCATAAGTTACACTGCACCAACCACCAAACAACACTTGAAAATGTTCCTCTAAAAGCCGTTTTTGATGGAGTTTCAGCTGATCCATATAAATATAAAGACCTACTTGTTAAGTGCTGATAGTACAAGAACCTCTACGAGGACACTTAAAGCCTACGTCGGTAGGAATAGTAAATCTGTTCATTCTTAAGTGGTTTAAAAATGATTTTACAATACATTAACAGTTAAAAAAAAAAAAAAAGAAATACCTTTTCCAAAGAAATATTAACAGTGCTTGCATGCAGACCTGTGCATGTTGACAGAGGCTCCTTTGAATGCTGTGAAAGCCTCCATGTCCACAGTGTTTTATTGCACAATCTCTGGTTTTACTGTTATACCAACATCCCTTCTTAGAGGAAAGGACTCTAATGGGCTTGTGTTAAAATTAAAACATATTCACATCTGGATTTAGAAATGTAAATTAGGTAAAACTCCAATCTTCTCATTTTTCCATAACAGATTAATAGAGGATCACACAATAATGACTGCACAAAGGGCACTGTTGTGCAGGGTCTAAGTAGGTAAGTGCATTCCCAGGTATGACATGTATCTGTCATTACTGAACCACAGCAGTGAATGGATCTGCTGCACACAGTCACTTGTGGACCGCTGATGAACTGCACAACAATCATTAGTCCACTAAACACATTAGTTTTAGCATTCCTTATTCCACAATCGCTGTGATCTAACATCATTACCACCATATTACGACTATCGCTATGCCTCTGTAAAGGTCTCTGCTCATTGGCTGTGCTGTTTCATTCTTCAGTGCCTTTGCATAAGCGTGGTCAGTGACCAGCAGGAGACAGATGTGCTCGTGAAAGCACCCACGGGAGCAGAGATTTGGAAAAGTGTGGTGTGAAAATAAAGTACAAATGGGGCAAAGAAAAAAAGAAGAAGCAACAAACAAGCCCACGAGTGCTTCTTTAAAGTCCACCTGGCAGGCGCGACGCTCGGAGAATCCACCCCCACACATACACTAAATGACACCATTACCAACATCTTAAAAGGCTGCGGTTGATCTCATACTATACTCTCATTGGCAGACTTCTTCATAAATTTGGTGGAGAGCAAGGAATGCTGGGAAGAGTGTGACTCCTTGGCTTCGGGAATGAGCAGACGTACTTTCTGATTCGTTCTTCTCCACTCAGAGTACAGCTGACAGTGGTAGCGGAAAGATACCTGCACGGACAACGATGAAAACACAAGACATTAATACCAAATAATACCCCAGGACAATAATGCACCTTCAAACTACAACACTACAGATGGAAGCATATTGATTATTAGTGATCAGGGTGAGCGATAACTGATACATTCTTTAAATAATAAGGGGAAAAAAATCTATGCCATCAATTTTAGACTAAACACCCCATAAAACTTTGATGGAAATATTTTTACACTGACTGTCAAATCAAATAAATAAAGTAAATCATTTCAAATGCATGATTCAGACAGAGATAGGTAGGTTGTAAAATGCATTATCTATTTTATCTGATTAAAAAAGTATACAAATACAAACAATCACAAAAATATGGATATTGACTCAAATTATCCATAAACTCCACATTGCATGGAGACGATGTTGTGAACATGGAGATTGATAATCTAAGTTGCTAACTGTGAATAAAGTATTAAAGGTCAATAAATCAATAAGCCAATACGGTCAAAGATAACTTTATTTATCAACTAGTTTAGCCGTAGTGATGTAAAACTAATATTACTAGTTCAAATTAGTATAATGAGATGTATGCAAATTAAAATGTGATCTGCCTGGATGTTCTGAGGTCTGGTCCAAACATCACGTTTACTAAGAGTTGTAGTCATTTATTCTCACTCTGTTTTTCGTAGATGCCGACAGGCCACCAGCAATGAAAAGCATCTACTGATCTAAAATGTTTACTAAGGTTAGAGCCACTCATCCTGTCAATGCAATTAAACAATTCAGGTAAAATGCAGTTTTTCAGATTTTCAGAAACATCTCATAGACTTATTTGGACGTTCAGAGGCTCTGTAGTGAATATGGAAACACTGTAACACTGATTCACCAGTAAAACCCATGTAGTCGGACAAATGACTTGTTTTAATGTTCAGTAAATAATACATGTAGGTGAAACAGTCATTGTTTCTTCATTTTTCTCAGTTTTGATGTAATGAAACATTGAACTTTTATGAACATCGACATGATCAGTAAATCAAATATAAAATTTTCAGCAAAAAAAATAAAATGCAGAGGATCATATTATAATAAATGGTGAAAATGACTTGAATGTAGAGAAAAGTGTATTTGGAAGTTTCCATAGGTAAATGGGACACTTAACTTTGATATCATACATGTATTTTTACTATTTCAAGGCAAGTTTCCAAAGCCTTCAAGATCAACACTTTCAGTTCTGTAATGGACTTAACAGTCTGACCTGTAAAGTGGTTTAAATATGAAGTTATTTCTTACCAGGGTCCAGAGGACGTAGATGGTGAAGAGGGCGATGGTTAGGGCGATGAGGCCCACAGCCTGCAGCCAGCTCCCCAGCTGAAGATGGTCCTGGGCCCCTCTTAGGCACAGCCAGCCTGAAATGGCTGCTAGAGGCGTGATGAACAGGAAGCACACCATGTCACAGAACAATGTCCTCTTCTCATTACGAGGGCCTGGATCCCGCAGCCACTGTGGAATAAAGAGAGAAAATAAAACCAATGGAGAATGTATGAGTGAAACTGAGGTAAAAAAAAACAACAGTTAAACAATTAGATGAAGAACATCATAACAAACTCAGCAAGCAAGCAGAAGAAAGATAAAACGTAAAAAAGCCGATTTTCTTTCACATTTTTTGAGGAAGAATCATTCTCATTCTCTCATATTTTCACTTTCTTCCTTTCGCACAAGTAACAAAAGAATAAAAAAAAAAAAAGCAGGGAGATTGTTGCAGACGAGGCAAAGGGCATTGACCTTTGTTACCTCTGTGAGAGGCCGTGGTCGGCGCTCGATGCTGAACTCTGTGTGGCAGAGCTCACAGTAGCTGGTGTTGGAAGATGACAGCCACTTCTCTAAGCAGCTCTTATGCACAGTACCCAGCGTCCCTGTACAGTCGCACGGGGACAGGAGACTCTCACTGTTTCCTCCTTCATGGCAAATTCGGCAAATGGGACCGTCGCTGAGAAAACAATTCACATATTCAACAAAACAGAGCAGGATAAAATAAGAAACACCGTTACCACACTGTACTGTCCTCTGGATATTTCTGTTGGTGCTGTTTTACTCCAGGACAGCCTTACCTTTGTGTGCTCATGGGTTTGAGAACAGACGACAGCAGCCGTCCGTCGATAGCCGTCACCTGGGTGACGTAGTGCGCCTGGCACCCGTCACCACCGGCTTCTTCCACGCTCTTCCACAGGCCCGTGCTGCTGGCACAGTCACACAGAGAGCCTGGCAGGTGGCAACACCCGCCTGTTGTCATGGCAACAGAGTCTACCCAGTGACCGTACAGATGGAGTTGAGGGTGTAAAGGGTCAGAGGGTTGATTTGGGGAGCAGAAAACACAAAATCTGCTCTGCACGGGTCAGGATGTTTAGTTTCTACAGAGAGAAACAGATGAAAAAAGCCGAAATCAGACAGTGGACATATATAATTCCAGTATAAATATGCAAGGCTACATATACTGTAGTACATTGTGGTAGTAATAGCATATATACAACACATGCATGGCATTTCAACAGTGTTCTATATGAACCACTAGTTTCCTGCTATGGGAATATAACACATTTTTTCATTTACAAGAAAGCCGTCTGTCTGGAGGTGAGCCAATTTGACCAAAGCGACTGCCAATCCATCATAAAACAAAGTGTGATCAGTGAGTGCGATGTGCAGTAGCCTGATAAACAGCTGTCTCCCCTCAGATAACCCTGCACCGAAGATAAGAGGCAGACAGCTCAGTTTTTTCACAGCTGTTATTTCATTTTTATGCTGCATGAAAAAGTGTGCTGTTCTCTAACCGGCACAAATAGGAAATTCAACAGTAGATACATGAATTACATGACACACTAGAAATTTACAGCCCATGTCTGGTATATCTGTAGGCGTTTTTACCATCTTTTAAGTGGTACACAATAGGGTCTTACATATAAAGACATGTGGAGCTCCTCGGCTCTACTATTCATTAAAGTATGTGTATAGCAAAAGCCAGAAGATGCACAGTGGACCCATTTATGACTATTTTAGGCAAATTATTGGAAACATGTAAACACTGGGTTGTTGTTGTTCACAGGAGGTCTGGCTCAGTAACTAGTTGTGTACACATATCTGTTAAACCTTATATAATCCTGTGTACTCAACAGTGCTGGTGCTTTGTTGTTCTAAAAAAGGAGGCTCACCGCAGCAGATGGTGCTGATGTATGGAAATTTGAATTTATTATTAATACTGTATTAATCTCCTGAAAATTAACATGATTCACATTTTACAATCTTGTTTGAGCCTCAGTGTGTTGAGGAAAACAGCGAATTGTGCATGTGACACCAGTAATTCAACAAAAACAATAAAAATACCATTTCTAAAGAGATTAATGGTCTCTTCATTTGCACTGTCACAAAGGAGATCATTGTAATGGAATGATCTCAACAGTTAACAGTTTCATTTTCGCTGTTTACTTGAATGTGTAAATTTGTGATTGGTTGGTCAGAATAGTGACTGGTTTATTGCAGCCTTCAGGGCCAAAAAACAACAAATACTACTATTTTACACAGTGTTAAAAATGGTACTCATAATAATAGTGCTGTACAGTGACAGTGATAAGCTGAAGATAATGAGATGGGGTTTGTTTAAATAAAAGGAACACTTTTTTGAAGGCTGATTTTGCTCACATTATGATCCAAAGAAAAAAAAGGAAACAAACCTCTGACCCAAATAAACAAAAGGATTCCCCTTGCTCCTTAATACTAGGGGGAAAACAATAGTAAAACACGCAAGACATTGTTGTTTATGCTTCTGGTAAATGTAAGAGAATAATATATGTAACTGACTGGCTTTTATCGCTACATCCAGCTGTTGTAGCTCTGACACAGACTACTGTCTGGAAAAGAGGGGGTTGAGTCCTGAAAATATTATAATACCCTCCACCTAGCACCAGCATACATGAGCTCTTTATCGTTTTTGGCATGTGTAAAATAAGTCCCGACTTTTCATGTATTTGCCTTAGCTTCATTCTTTATAATCCTCCTTCCTCTCGGTGCCGGTCATATTCATTGTCCAGTAAATAAACGTGGACATTTTGTTACAGCTGTGTTGTCTGCTAGCTTCCAGCTGTCAGTAGCTACAGTATAGTGCTAGCCCTCCGCCTGGCACACAAATTACAGAAAGAAAAATACACAAACCTTATTCGCTCACGTCTTCGTCTAACAGATGTCTTCCTTCGGCAGACATTACCCCCCTATTAACCTCGCAGTTCCTCCTCTTGTCATTTTTATCTTTGTGTGTGAAGCAGCATTTGTCACAGTGCAGTATTACTGGCTAGCTAGCTAGCTAATGATATGCTGTTGTGTTCAGCAGTCAGCACTGTGCTATAGCTAGCTCTCAGCTGATAATACACTGCAGGCCAGGCTTCCGCTTTCTCTGGGCTTTAAATATCCCCAAGAGGCTCATCATCAGCTGTCTGCCTCTGCGGTAGGCAGACAGGCCAGGCGAGCACAAAAACACACAATCCGGACGAGTTACAATCTGATTGTGAATAACAACAGCTTGCATTAGGGAGGGGCGCTCACCGAAACATCACATGCGCAACACAAGAGATAAAAAAAAACCCAGTATGTTTATAACCTACTATGTTTAACATCACAAGTAACATTTATTCACTGCTTCGGGACTTTTTTTCTTTATAATCCATTCTAGCTAACACTAAATATCAAACACTAAGAAGTCTCACAATGCAATTAGCGGTTTAAAAAAATAAAACTGATTTTATATTTAGTACTAACAAGCAGAAATGAAACACACTATAAGCGAGTAATGTGATGAAATGCGGTTGCTGCATTCATTTTATTTAGTTTTATCATTTCTTTGTAATACTGAGCCAGCGAAATCAACTTGTTTTCTCCCGTAAGTATTTTTTTATGAAGAGTAAAACACAATAGTCTCATTTATACATGAAGGCGCTCCCACCAGGCCTTACCACCACCTATGTTAAATATTTGCATTTGTGATTGTATTAGCTCCAGTTGCTGAACTAAACATTCAAGCAGCACAGCCCAAGTGTTAGCTGACGAGAGATGTGTTTAATTCATTTTACATTTACAATGTTCTCAGACTACACATGCCTTTATCCAATGGATATCACATTCAAATGACAAGAGGAGTGTGTGAGAGAAAACTCATGTCTTTGTTTCCCCTAGAACCAATGAAAATGTTATTTCATTAGAGCTGAGAGTGTAATTAAAATACATATGGTGATTTATTCCACTGAAATTATTGGACGTAAGTGCAAAAGTCCACCTTTTTGAGACAGCCTGCAAAAAACAGAATGACCAACTCAGAACAAGTGCATACAAGGCTTGTTCCAGACTGGTACGGTCAATTCACAAATAATAAAATCACTCAGCACATCTTGCATTACTTTTGCTATTTAGCACACATCAGTTTGAAAATACAGCTATGATCTACAATCTTAGCCTTGAACACGCTTTAATGAGAAAACTCAGGGCTGATAAAGATTGTTTCCTTTGGTATTTTTGTGCACTAAGATTAACACACACACTGAAATTAAAAAAAAAAAAAAAAAAAAAAAAAAAAAAAAAAAAAAAAAAAACTACACTCAGTTTGTATCACACTTGCCCATTTTAAGTCAATCACTGCCAGTCTGGATCCTGGCTCATGCTAATTTCATGCCACTGTCGGCACAGGGCTCAAAGCACAGAATTAAAATTCAAGAGGCAGCCAAAAACTTTAGCCAGAATTCATACCAATACTCCAAAGATACCATCTTCTCATTGGTTCTTCTGCAGCTGTACTGCATGCTAAGCAGAATCAGACCAACCGAACATACATTTGTAATTAATACATTCGTGTTCCACTGCACAAGGTCACGTCTGTATCACTGGAAGCTGAGAATATAAAAATCACTTGGAGCACTGATATACTGGCTTCCAGATCCCTCGCCAGTCCTTCAACAGGAGCGGGTCAATAGGATCACACAAAGAAATTGTACTTTACTACAGTTTCAAGGTCACCGTCATAACAGCTTAACATTACCCCTTCTCCGTGCTGTTATGAGGCTGTAAAGTTATTCAGACACCTTTAAAATCAGAGGAAGACAAATAAACAAAGAATGAACCAAGAAGAAACCAGCAAAGAGGAATGTCAACCGGTGTCACAGCCTTCTGAACCCATTGGGGTTTACTGAAGACAGCAGCAGGACCACTGGAGTGAAGCAGAGGTAAGCAGAGATTCAAAAAACAAAGTCAGACAGCGGTGAAATACAGGCGTCACAGGCTTTGGCAGCATGGGACTTTGTTGCCCCTTTGCCCATCTGTGGTTGGAGGAACAGATATGTCCACTACATTGTTTCCAGGCGAGTCATCGTGTGCAGATCTGTCTGATATTTGTTTCTGAGATACAATACGGTAAATTTCTGTAAGAGAACAGTGACAGTTCAGTAAATATCAATGTTATATCATGTAGATTCATAGTACTTGTACATTTTATTTTGATATATGGTGTGATTTCTTACCTGTGAGAATGTTTTTGAAGGCTTCCTCTACATTAGTGGAGTCCAAGGCTGAGGTTTCAATAAAGGAGAGTGTGTTCTTTTCTGAGGATGAAAGGTTGCAAGGATACATGAGTAAACCACAGAAATAAACACTGAAATTATTTACTTTGATGTTATTTTTGTAGTCTGGTAACCATTTAACCATAGACACACAGAGGCACTGACATCCCTCCATGAAGATGAATAAGATAACACACAACAAATATTCACAGAGAACCCTACCGTCACTCTGTCCTTTACATCATAATAAAGCCATTAGAAAGCGAAAAAACAGGGAGACACACCTACTACACAACATATTATAACCTCCTGTTGTAAAAGTTAGGAGACTGTTAACCTCAAAATTAACCACATACAAACTTGCAATGACTGCAAAGTGTGGATAATAACTTCTATGGCGCATTTTATTTCATTTTTTCCTTTAACATGTCAGTTATTTGAAGTGCACTGCTAGTTACACAGTGACAGCGCTTGCTGATGTACCTGAAAAGGCCCGGGCCTCGTCAGTGGGCACGGCTCTGAGGTGGCGGAGGTCGCTCTTGTTTCCAACTAACATGATGACGATGTTGTTGTCAGCGTGGTCCCTCAGCTCCTTCAGCCAGCGTTCCACATTTTCATACGTCAGGTGCTTGGCGATGTCGTACACGAGGAGAGCCCCAACCGCCCCTCGGTAATACCTGGTGAAAAGAAACCAATGACAACAGAAGGTCAGGAAGTGTGACCACGGAGAAGTACAGTGCATTTGTAATAGACATATACAGCAATCAACTTTCAATAACTTGGAACAAAAATCAGCAACCAACTCCACTATCACAACACGAGTAAATGCTCATACATAGAACATTTTGATCAACTCACGCTGAGGTGATTGCTCTGTAGCGTTCCTGTCCGGCTGTGTCCCAAATCTGAGCCTTTATCGTCTTGCCGTCCACCTGAATGCTGCGGGTGGCGAACTCCACCCCGATGGTGCTCTTGCTCTCCAGGTTGAACTCATTTCTTGTGAACCGGGACAGCAAATTACTCTTCCCCACTCCTGAGTCTCCGATTAGTACGACTGCAACCAAAACACACAACAGGGAACAAAAAACGATGACATAAACCACAATAATCTGCTAAATTAACTCTTAAAGATGAGTTTAACTCAATCCACCACCTTCCTGTACTACCTACTTGAACAATACACAAAATATTGAGTTAAGTAGCTAGTTAATCAATTAAGAGGAAAATATTTGCCATACATATATAAAATTAATTTACAACATGTCTGAACAGGCAAGAAATGACAATTATGTTACATGTCTACCCAGAGTATTAACATTTTGTCTGTTTGTGTTTTTCTTATTTATTAAAATTATTATTTTACACTGTAGGTTGTAAATAATAAGCTATTTTGAGATGCCACTTAAATTTGTTAAGCCATCAAACTTGCAATGGGCCTTTCAGTATTCCGCACGTTTCATTTTGATTTTTACACTGATTTAATAGGATTTTTGTTTACACCATACTGAACCATCGTCGGAGTTACTGTTTATTTAACCTGTAGAATGCAACAGCGAATTCTCGTTGAGAAGAGCGTAATAATATCCCTCGCAGTTTAATTATAGATGTGGTAAATTTTAAGAAGGTTTAGTAGATTTGTTGTCTGATATAATGTTTTATGTTACGTTCTTAACACCACATAACGCATCGTAAGTCTGACTACACTGCAGAGAAGAGTAAAATAGTGAATATGGGTCAGAGGGTTATATGACGTTGTAAACAACTTAACAAGCAAACGACCGTGGCCTCAGAAAACTTAAAAAAATTAACACTTTGATAGTACGGTGTATATCTGTGAAAGACAGAACAGCTGTTGTCCACCTTGGACTTTCACGGTGGTGGTAGGTCGTCTCGCGTGATTGTTTTTAATGACAAGTTGCTAACGTGCTAACAGCATAGCTACGTACATAGCCACTTATTTACCTAACGTTAGCCTGCTAATTTATTAGCACTCAACTATCACTGGGCTAACTGATGGGTTATGCTACGAAAAACTAAGATAAAAATAACTTGGTGAGGAATTACATACTCTTAGACAACAAAAACGCGGATAAAAACTAAGATGAGAGAAAAGTATCCATTTTTTGTTTGATACTTTGCTATTTGTAGAGCTAACTTTAGCATTAACCCTGGCTTAGTTTACTTCCTCAGTTCCTCGGGCTGTCACGAAACTTTACAGACTGGTCAAAAATGTGTCATTTATCACACTGAAAGAAAAATTTTACCTTTGAACAAGTAGTCATATTCGTCATCTCGGGCTCCCATTTCTGAGACTAGTATTTGTACTTTTAAAGTACTTTCGCTCAAATAACAACAGATATTCTCCGCCGGCTACAGCTAGGAACCACCTACGAGGAAGCGATAGAGCACGTGAGATTAAGGATGACGGTTTGGACCAATTGGATAAGACAATAAAATGATGGACAGAAGTACTGGCCAATCATCTTCTTATTTGGAAAAGAGTAGCCAATCATCAATCTCAGCCTAAACAAGACGAGGCATTAAACCCTTTGTTCTCCTGAATACGACGCCCTTATAAATTAAGCAACACCGAGGGAACAGAAGCGATGTTGACTTAGGATCCCGTTTCTAGGTTATAAAAAAAAATAAGTGTCTATATTGTACTTAAATATGGAAAGATAAACGATACCATATTTAAGCTTAACAGTGTTGATGTCATCGTTAATAAAGCAACCTGGTGTCTAAAGTTTTACTGCATTTATTATTCATTTTTTCATAACACTGATTGTTTTAAAGGCCTAATCTCTCAAAGCTATGAGACAAAGCCAAAAAACTACCACTTCCTTTGTTACTTCACTACTATTATTTAATAAGGGAAGTCAAAAGTCTGTTCTGCTTTTTCATCAGGAGTTACACTGTCTGTCAACCACATTAGTGGTTGATATGGAAGGTAATGAGAATTGCTTGGTTGAATCATGCAAACACTTTAGTCCATGGTGTGTTGAATGGATTGTCTAATAATATGTAATCATATTAATAATATCCTTTACTTTCTTTGTTCCTTTTTAAGTCTAGCTCCATCATTGTTAGTTACAAAATCAAAGTCTACATATCAAAAATTCTGTAGCTACATAGGGATGACTAATTATGTTAAATGTGTTGGGCATAGTTTGGTGATTTCAATCACAAACCAGTAAAATATTACAACATTATTTCCATGGACAACAATTCATAGAACTGCTTTATTTTTGTATTCATTCTGATTGAGTCCAAACACACACACACATACAGCCATCTATTTATCCTCATGTATAAATAGATGAATATACACAGATATACATAAATACACATTTCTGATATGCATATTCATTTGAAATCATGCTATGTCTCTGTAAAGGACTCTCCCTATTGGATGAGGGCACACAGCGATTTGAAAACACGTACACAACACAGCTGAACAGTTGGAAGAATCCCTATAGATCTGCATGTACAGTAAAACCAACAAATCTTTCAGTTTTGGAAATCTTACAAAGAAACAGCTGTGGTTTGTAGACCATAAATATACACCAGCTGCATCTTGAGAAACAAACTGAGGAATATGATACAGTAAATTATGTAGATTGCAATCATTTCTTGCCCAGCAGCAAAAATAAAACCAAATAAAAATAATATTCTCCGATTCAAATGGAAAATATATTTGTATATCTTTATATATGTATTTATAATTTTATGTACACATTCTCAGGAGCACAACTATGAGAAAGGAAATAAATACAACAGCACGAGTGAAAAAAATATAAACAACAGGCCTACATTATTAAATTTCTCAATAAGGCAATTAAAATGAACTGAAAAGCTAGACTTTACAAAATATTGCTGCTATGGTCTCCATCTGATGAACAACAGCAAACTGATTACAACTGGCCACTGCACATCATGAGAATGAACTGATTTATATTTTACAACATCTGACATTGATGTGTCCTCCCTTATAAACGAACATACATAGAAACATACAAACAAACTCAAGAAACTTTGAAGTTAGATAGAAAAACGCAAAGTATCTGTTGGTTGAACCTTAACTAAAGTCTTAGTTGAGAGTCCTAAGATGTCAGCCACAGAGAGACTACAGTAAACACTAACCCTACAATGACTGTGATTGACTTCACCATCACACACACACTTGATAATCCTAAAATCAATGCCGCCTAAAGACCAGCCTCTGAGAGCAGAAACTCCTACCTAACAACAAAAAAGTATGACTTTTGGATTAATGTGATGTATGTTTATTTGGCCTCTATCACTAGATCGTCTTCAGGTCCTCTTTTCAAGTGCAAACAACATTCAACCCATTTACAAACTGCTGTGTCTCACCAAGTCAACACTGCGATGTACGGTGTCCATTCAAATATACAGGTAATAGGTACAACTATTGACTGCAAATACTACAACTGATGCTCTACGTCTACAAACATCTGAAATATCCAGTCGGTGGATTTCCTAATGTGAGGAGGTGAGGGCGACCAGATAAAGTAAAAGTCACTGATATGCACATTCCTTTACCACCAAAAAAATGTAAACATGGATATCTACTGTGAAAACGACCTGTGTGCATCTGTCCAAAATAGGGCGACACTGGAAGACACTAAGGATGTGAAGGTTACTACATGACCCACGACGATGTCTGCTGCCTTAGTGTTGAAACTGCTGCTGTTGTAAAGGCAGGAGTAGAAAAAAAGCCTCAAACATTTCCACAAGGTATGTAAGTGAAGTATGTTAGAACACTGAATTTACACCACAAACATAGTGTGAGGGGAAAAAGCCTTACATGTATCATAAGAAAAATTCTTTGGATGCAAATTAAAAAAAAAAAGAGTGAAAAAGTGATACCAGTGACAGCAAATATTAGAATAAAATACAAAAAAACCCCTAAATAAATAAATGTTCACAGTTGTAAAACACTTGAAAAAATGTTGCAAAAACATCTGATATAAATTATTATGCTATGAAATAAACAGCCTCTGATCACTGTATGTATTCACTAAGGAACATGATGTGTGTTTATGCATTTACTTCTAAACAACAGTAGTGCAGTAGATCCTACTGGAGATATGAGGGTTTTGATTGGTCACATGAAGGTTATCGCTGTAACCTTGTGTCTATGAACATGGCCACAGCCCTCTGACTGCACAGGCTTACCCACTCACTCTTCACTGCAGAGAGTTAGAAGAGGCAGTCACCCATTTTGTTGTTATGATTTAGAAAGAAAAGTGGATGCCGGGTTAAAATTCTACACCCATACAGTCTGGAGGAGCATCTTGATCCTGATTGGACGAAGGAAAAATGCAACTCTCCGTGAGTGGGTAAACCCAAGGAGCCTGTGAGAGGGCCGTGAGTGAAACAGAACAGTGACTTACTATGCTCTTTTATGCATGTCAAACATATAAGACTACAGCCTTATACGCACTATGTCACACATACACGTAATTATTAAATTGTTATAATTTTTATTCGTCGAGGGTGAAAGGCAGGGATGGTTGGAAATCAGTGATGCCATCACTGTCGGGCTTCTTTTATCCCTTTCTGGTACTCAAGTCCCTTTCCCCTTCAGTGTGTTCAGTTTCTGTATGCATGTTAAAATCCTGGTTCAGACAGAGATCCCGCTGCTACCGCTGAGGTCTGGAACTTCAGACCGACGAGTCCTCTTCACTGAGACGTTCGCTCCTCTCTGCCGGAGAACAGGATTTACTGTCGGAGAAAGAAAAGAAGAGTGAATCTTATAGACCTGAGAGGTTGTGCATTTTATCACCCACTTGTCTTTGTTTCTCCAGGACGTTGGATACAAAAGCAGAAATATCATGACCACAGCGGACATGGATGAGTACACTCCCTGAAACATATTTCACATATTACTCAGCCATAGTCGCTAACATGTAAGTTAAAGGCTTTGGGGAAACTTGCAGATTCTGTATGTCCTGTTCTTGATGTTGTTCATTTTTACACAAGTGTATAGACAGATATGCATAGGGCTGGGTACTGACACCATGGGTTTACTTCTTAAACCATAGTTTTTTTTATCCACTTTCACATTTTAAAGCTACAGTTCTTCATATTTTTTAAGCATCACTGGCTAAAAATCCATAATTACCATAATTTCAGTATGTTGCAAGCATTTATTATTTCCTTGTGTTTTCTGGCCTTAGACTATCTATTTTATAATATGAGGCAGGTTGTTTGGGAGGGTCAAATACATGATTGTCAGCTGTAATTACCAATCGCTGATCAGATTTGGTCAGATGCAACCTGAGGGTGACTGTACTGCCCTACGCCATGTCTTGAAGTTTGGAAAAGTGGTTTCACTTGTCCACGACAACATAAAGCAGCACTGGATTCATGTATATTTATATTTAGTCATTTGATTTGGAGTGAGAAGAGAGAGCTGCGAAAAAATTGGGTGCACTGTCAACTTCCTGTGATTTCAGCCTTGGCAGCTTTTCATAAAATAACTTTACATGATGTGACACACTATGAATATTTTTATTTTTATATCCTGTGTAATTATATGCACTTATCAGTTTCATAACATAAAAATATAACTCTGTTTGCCATGGTGTGGTTTAATTTCTTTTTCAGCACTTTCGTTTGATATTTCTTGCATCTTGTAAAAACAAATAATAAAACGTAAAAAGCTATATATCGTGACTTGACATTGTCATTAATGTAAATGTTTAAAAGCTGTGAATGAATGTTAACAGTGATGAAGTTAAGAATCCATCCCTAAATACGTCAATATTAAATATTTTAATTGATCCATATTAGATCTAATAATCAATTCAGGATTATTTCTGTTTTATCATCCTATTTCGTTGTCTTTATTGGCAGTCTCATAGAAATTAAATCTACAACAGAGGAGTAAGTAAAAAGTACAACATGAATAACATCATAGAGAATAATAATAATAACAACAAGAACTTCTATTTGGAGTTGTTAATAAAGATGCATGTAGTTTTGTGCAAAGATGTGACTTTGAGAGGAAGATTGAAAAACATGAGCAGAAAAAAACAATGGCTGATGGCATCTTATCAGAACATGGCGTTCAGTATGGGCGACGCAGACCGCAAAAACTAATCTTATATAAAACCCCTCTAAGCCACGTTTCACAGTCAAGTGACATCTTTTGAATTTTTTTCTCCAAGGTTTTATAACTATTAATGTCGAAGAGGCATTCCATGAGATTAAAAAAAAAACTCTGCCGCATCATTTCAGATCGGGCAAAAAACAAAGCAAAATGATTAGATGTGCAATCTGTAAAATGTGTCTGTGGAAGTTTAGTAAACAGGTTTTTTTTTTAATACACACGATGCATTTATCAGCATGAGCCTGGTGATGTATAAGAGCATCTCGCATGCCAGCCGAGAGACACGTGTAGTCAATGCTGAGCAGCTTGTTGTTGGAGGAACACAGATGAGCGGTCATGGACTAAATGATCACGCAGGCGGTTGTGACCATTTCCACCCACTTGGTTTCAATGTGGAATGATAATGCTGTAATGTAGGGGTGGGTTTCTGGATGCAGACAAAGCCCGTTCTGGAGGTAGTCATGCACTTTTACACCTGAGAAGCTTTCTCCTGAGAGAGTACAAGATAAAATATTGAACTTTCTGCTGATTCTTACACATTTTCGCATGAAGAGGCATCACCAGTGAGGCTGCAACTGATGATCTTTTTCATTTTTGATCATTTTCTCAATTAATCGATTAGATGTCCAGAAATGCTGAAACATGCTCTCGAATGTATTGTTTGGCTCAGAACCCAAAGATACTCTGTTAACTGTCGCAGAAGAGCAAAGAAAGCAGAAAATATCCAAATATAAGATGCTAGAATCAAAGAATTTTGGCTTTTTCTGCTGATTATTTGACATTTATTCGATTAATTATTACAGGTATGATCTCCAAACACAAGTGTCCCTGATCTGACTTTATTCCTTGTCCCTGTGATTTTTTTTCTGTGCTCTGTATTTTAGTCCGATGCTTCTCACTTACTGTCTCTCTTTCCCAATCCCCATCTGGCAGGGCCTTAGACTCTGAGCCATAGTGTAGCGGAGAGTACACCCAGGTCCTGTCCTCTGGAGGCTGTTTTTACACACCCACCACAGCAGAGGGGGCCAGAGGGACAGAGGAAAAACGCCAGTGGCACAGAGACAAGCAGCAGGGGCAGGCAGGAGAAAAGACACAGGAGATCACAGGAGAAGAAAGGACAAGACAGGAAATGAAAATTAGGGATGCATAAAAGGAGGAAATGTTGCTGAGAGACATTGGAAAGTGTGACTTTGACATATCAAGTAAGTGCAAAAATGTTCAAAAGGATGCGTTAATCCTTTCAGGAGTTAGCAGACTGTAACATGTAGATGCCATATTGATACAGAGGAATGCAGTTAAACATCTAAATATCATGACATGTTAGTGGTTTTTTTTTTTTTGTCCCATTTGGACTAGCTCCTGGGAAGCAAAGAAGAGAGGGATGAGTCGCTGCATCAGCCAAACGGGGAGGATGAGGAGCAGGGAGGAAGGAGGCGGGAAATGGGAAGAAAGCCAGGATGCCAGGAAGAGTCAGAAACAGAGAGCATCCTCAGTCAGACACAGAATGATGTTTTTTTTCTCCTTTTCCAACAAGCCAAAGCGCTGTTTGTGTGGTGCGTAGCCGCGTCGTGTTCGAACCCGGCTCTCTGGAAGCGTCGTGTTTGGACCTCAGTGGAAAGTACGACCCCTTTAAGAGCACGAAGCAGCTGCTGCAGCACGCTGGTGTTGGCAATGGTGATGGAGGTGGAGTATGACACACATACAAACACACACACACACACACACACACACACACACACACACACGCACACACACACATACACACACAAAGCTCAGCATATCAGAGCTAAAATGCTATCCATACAGGTGGAAAGAGGGGTGGAGTGAGCTGTGAGGAAACAAATGGAGACTGAGAAGAAATAGAATATAGGAGCAAAATAAAGAGATGCTGTTGCCCCGCCAACAGCACATCAATGTTTTCACTATGGGGAGTGTAAGCGTTGTTTTTCTTAAGTTTCAACCCAATCACAACACCTGCAGAGAGCAAATCACACAAATCATGGCACCCTGTGGTATCCACGACTCTGCCGGCTCCAGAAAACCTTGTTTCCTCTAAACGCTCTAATTCAAACAAACATTAGACATACTAAATTAACCAGGAATAGACTGTGCACCAGGGTTATTATAGTTGACAGAAAACTCACATGAGCAGGGAAGTTAATAAACTAATAAGAGGAGAATAAACTGAAATGAAAATAAAAAACCTAAATGAAAACTGAAACAAAATGAATTACAGGTAAAAGCCTTTATTTTAGTTTTTTTCTTATGTTAATGCTTGATGATGTTCAAGGACAAATATACACTGGTTTTGTAAATAAATGAATAATGATATGAATACATCTAATTTATTCTTTAATTTCCTCTTTTTTAAAGCTCTCCTCATAACACTTGAAAAACTCAACCTAGGACTTAGCAGCACATTTAATTAAGTTGATTAACGTAGCTTTTACTTTGAGAAAATGATGAAAAATGTCTAAATTCTGCAAAATTGACAAGAGACTTAGGGTCCAACATGACATTTCTTTATCAATAATACTTTAAGTGTCATGGTTGTTTCTTGTAACATACTCGTTGCAAATGTGTTTCTGGAGGATATTAGTGGTTTAATTTGTAAGAAATAATGTGCATTGCTTTGCTGCTGTTTTGTTATTCTTGTTTTTTGATAATTCACATATGTGGGGTATAACGTTGGTAAAGAAAACTATTTGTTATCCATGTTTTGTTATGTAGATAGGAAAAATCAATTGCAGTCATCAAATTGAACAAAAATGTGGGAAAAAAAAAATCAATATATTGATTTTCAATCGCTTTAATTTCTTTGGCCATATTGCCCAATACTACATCTAACTAAGGCTACATTCAGACAGCAGGTCTTAATGCACAATTCGGATTTTTTGGTGAAATCAGATTTTTTTGCATGCTCATTTATATTACACATTAAATGAGAATTCTATCAGTTTTCAGTATGAACTGAATGCGACCCTGAAGTGACCCGCATGCACAAAAGAGATCCTGATGTAATAAGTGTCCACGCAGGCACGCACTCTGTTTACGGAAGTCAATATATTTTTCCCGCTGCTCCTCCTCCTCAGACGCAGAATTGTGACATTTGTCCCATTTCAATGACGTAAAGGTCAAATAAATGTGACCTGGCCGTTCAGACTGAAGTCGAATGGCAAAATATCAGATACATATCGGATTTAGGACCACATATGAAAGTGGCCTGGGTCGGATTTGGAAAAAATCTGATTTGTGCTGTTCAAACTGTCTTTAACAGATGGGATACAGGTTACATATGGGCAAAAAAAAATCACATTTGCCTGCAGTCTGAACATAGCCTAAGAAACTTAAACTAGACAATTCCTCAAAATGAAAGTAAAATTAAAGCTACTTATGTGCAATTTAAACTAATTAAAACTAAACTGAAATTACAAGAAAAAAATGAAAAAAAAACCCAAACTGAAATATAATATATAATACAATATAGTAAGATAATTTAGAACTATATTAACTCTGATGCACATAAAACTCATCTACTCTACTGTGGACTAAATAAAGGAGTCTCTATCCACACATTTGTACCCACAGACACTCTCTGGGTTCACTTACTGGCCAACTTGGCTGACACTTCCTTCTATGTCGGAAAGGAGAGACCACCCATGTCCTCCCATCAGGAAACTGTTAACAGGGGTTTATGAGGACATATGCACAGATGAAAAAAAGAGATGAAAAGTGGAAAGAAGGGAAAAAAGAGAAACATACAACATGTAGAAAAAAAAGGAAAAAGAAGGCATGCTGAGGTGAAAATGGAAAAGTTTGTTCTGAACGTGCGTAACCCAGCAGAGATACTCTGGATGAGTCAGTGGTGACAGATAGATTCACAAGTCTGACAGCCACAGGGTTTTCATCCCCACACACCACTACACACCGCCATATCTCGACACTTTCACTGTGAGTCACGAGGATAATCACAGGACTGAGAGGAGCAGAGGAGGTTCAGGGGAACCAAAGAGCAAGACGTGGAAAAGAAAAGATGTGAGTGACGACTAATAACAAAGGAAAACTCAAGACAAGATAGAACGAGGGACGGTGGAAATGATTTAAGGGTGGGTGACCACAGGCTGAGGTAGATGAGGAAGATGAGGAAGAGCTGCCACTCAGATATGAGAGGTGAAGGAGAGAGCAGGAATCATGAAAAGTGAATGTGGAGAGTGTCGATAGTGGCTGAATAATTCAGACAGAGTCCACTCTGAGGAACCTGTGAGGTGACAAGTTTCTCACACACACACACACACACACACACACACACACGCACTCCAGTATCACACTTTTCAACAACTATTACCGACAATTCAACACTAACTAAAGCTAAATATAAAAGCAGGTTCCTTCAGTGTTCATGGTGGATAGGAATGAAATGGCTTTGCACAATATAAGACCTTTAATCTTTATTACAGCAGATTAAAGTCATGGATTCTTTCATTCTACCTTTCATAACTTCAACAAATTGAGACTTTCCCCATGAAAATTGAAAATCTAAACTAAAACAAGCCGGTTCCTCATAATAAAAATAAAAAATATGTACTCATAAGACTGAACTCAAAATGCAATCCTATTTCCTGCCCCTTCGATTACACCTTAATTCTGTCCTTTTAATGCCTCACTGATGCTATTTATTTCCTGAGCTTTCCGATAACCACAAGAGCATAAGCAGCAATTAGGTGAGAAAAACAAAAGTGTGCCGCCGCTGCACTACCATACACAATAACTCCAATTTGTATCTAATTCAGAAAGCGTGGCTTGTAGCTAAAACTCCTCCAGCCCCCGGTGAGAAATGAGAAACAGTAATATTTACTGAAGGACGACAGTAATGAATGTGGAGCTGAGTGGCTCTGGGTGTGGGCCGGCACCTGAGACTTTCAGTGGAAAAAACAGGTTAAGCAGAAAGAAACCTGATTTGTGTGGGATGTCAGAGGGGAGAAGTGACAATGGAGATAGCAGAAACAGAAAGCACAAAGCATGATCAGATTCTGAGTTGGCTGACTAAACCAGCCCAGGTCCTGTCCTCTAAAATCACTGCCCACATCTCAAATGTGTTCAGTGATTGTGTTATACTGGGCTCGTTTTCAGCTAGAGTCGGACATCGAACCGATCGGAGGAGGGACCGCAGCGTCATCTTCCCTCAAGCAACTGATGGCGATATTAACCGAGGAGTACGGGTTGTTTATTTGACCTTTATAATAATAGTAGGAATAATACTACGACTAGAGGCTTCAATAATTTCTACAACTGAAACTGTTTCAACTGGAAATTACTTTAATAAAACAGATCCATCACTGCCCACTCAACCAGTCGAAGCAAAACCAAAAACCTGGTGCAATCCAATAGGAAACGAGCAGAAATGAACAGAGTTAGAATGAAGAGTGTCCACAGGGATCATACACTTATATTAATGGTTTTTAAGACCGTTTCAATGCCATTTTCACCACATCTAAGACTGGGTTTTGGACATATTAAATTGATCTACAAATCCATAAAGTCTAAATATTAGGTTTAGAGAGAGGCTTAAAGACTTTTAATATCTGAAAAGTGGACTTTGACAGAAAGATGGACGAACCGCCTATGTACACTACAAGAAAAAAGTAAAATTAAAACAAGAAAAAATGCCAAAAATGATCTTAACAAAGTGAATAAATGAAATTAAACCATAAAGACCCAGTGCTACTTTTTCCTGAAGTGATTTATCACAATTTATTGTAATATTATCCTCTGTGTTTTGTATTTTTTAGTGAAAAACTCCTATTTTCCTATATTCAAGTCACTGATCATAAAGATGTTCATAAAACCTCAGATTAAAGTTGAGAGTTATTAAATCAAAAACAGAAAAAATGGAAGAAAAAGTGACTTTTAAAGCAAAATTTACCAGTAACTGAACATAAACCCAGTGTGCCAATCCACTGTCATTGATCCAACTCCATGGGTTTTACTGGTGAATCAATGCTGTAGAAGATGACGGTGTCTCCAAAGTAACTACAGAGCCTCTGAACGTCCAAATGGGTCTGTGATGGCCCTGACCATATCTGATGACCATGAAGAGATGACAAATTGTATTTTACACCAATTATTCACATGTATTGATAGGAT
Source organism: Apogon talboti (assembly GCA_037367365.1). Lineage (NCBI taxonomy): Eukaryota > Metazoa > Chordata > Actinopteri > Kurtiformes > Apogonidae > Apogon > Apogon talboti. Next base: position 24,681,698 of record JAPQRQ010000019.1, on the reverse strand, counting down.
TAATGGGTCAAAAGGTATTATATATTTCACCTCAGTAGATGGTTATGGTCAGCGGTGGATGTTTGGGTCTTTATGGGTTAAATATGGGTCAAATATATGACTATTTAATATACAGAACAAAATTTGATGAAGACACACACACTGAAACCTACTGGCAGACCAACCAGGCTATAACTGAACAACTTAAAAACTAAACTGAGGCACCTGTTGACATTTATATTTGATATTTTAGGGTTTATGCTTCAGCTTCTGCAGTACATTAGCAGCAGTTAAAACATCTTGCCACTCCTCTGTACATGTGCGTTGAGTGCCGGCGGCGTTTACTGTGTAGTTACACTTTAAAGTGTCACTTGGCCTCACGCGGCGCTATAGACCCCCTGCTGCTGCGCACAGTCGGTGTGTCATCTGCCTCTGAAGCATGAACTGAGCCTCAGCCAGCGCAGGTCAGACGAGAAGAACGCTGGCGAATAACGGAGGGAGCTCAGTGACAAACCTGTGGGCCATTAGGATTTCTTATGCCACATTAGGTGTTTGATTCCTGATAAGAGACACCCAGTAGGAGTGGGAACGTTTCTATCTGTAACTGTGATCACCAGCTCCACTCTCAGTCCTCCACCTGACACTCATACATTCATTTATAGCTGTGCTTTTGGGCACATTTAGACCTGCCAACACACCGTTATCTGATGGCCGTCAGTGGCTTTTAGTAGGGCGATGCTGAAAAAACACAAACTGCAAAAGCTTCTGTTGTAATTCACACAAAATGCCCACTAGACAGAAACAGCAAAGTGATAGTGTACATGCTATCATCACTCTGTAAACACTCCAAATCCAGAATGTGCACTGCACTTCACCGTGTCAACATAATGCACTAAACACAGCAAGCCATAACATCACCTCACACACATGTCTCATACCGGTCTGAGTGTCCGCTCCCTTTCTGCAGTTGTTCTGTCAACGCCTCTGTAGGAGAGCATCAATCCATTGACATTACAACCGCCTTTATCGCAAGTGACATCATCTTTGTAACATACACATTCAAGGTGAAAATGAAGGATGATTTGATGGCTAAAAAAGTCAAAAAGATGACAAGTGACGGGAGCTAGTCCTGCTCGAAGATCTGCCTTGTGTGTGTTTGTTGCTTACGAAGTAGATATCTGTGATTGGCACGTCATCGTCGTCATCGACTGAAGCCTGGCTGGTGCACCCCGAGCCGGACATCTGGCTGGCTCTGTCCGCCTCCACCACCACCTTGGGACTGGAGGGGGGTTCCTCGGCAGCCCCGGGAGGAGAGGAAGCAGCGGGGGCGGATGAGGAGGAGGAGGAGGCGCAGGCGGCTTCGGGGGCTGAGCTGGAAGGTGCTGCAGCGGATTCAGGAGCCTCTGTGCCGGCTACTTCCTGAAGCTCACTGTGCAAAAGAACAGATGAGACTGTCAGATACTGTACGGAGGCTCACTGGGGATGCACACACAGCAGTTTCCAACATTAAGAGCCGTTAATTGGGTCACTTCCCGTAAGCCACTTTTCATTTTCGGTGTGGAGGAACAGGACCGAGCTGTTAGAGAAGACCGGTCGTGACTAAAATTCAACAGATGTGTGGATACTTGTGGTTTAGCTGCTTAAGCCCAAAGATCTACCAGCTGGCTGTCTGCTGCCACACAATCCTTTATTGTTTCTAGCCAGATCATCAACTATTAGGAAGGATTTAGGCACAACCACTTTGCTTTCTCAGTTTGTGTGTTTGAGATTAGCTCCAACAGAGGAAAATCACAGCAGTTGGCTACTGAGGCAAAAAGCCCAGTTGGCATCTCAGAGAACTGACTGGTTGAATAAAGGAGTTGGTTGCTATGTAGAAAGACTTACTGTCAATACATTCCTTCTAATATAATTACACCAAACTACACACTACATTCCCTCATGGGGTGGTAACAGACCTTTATTTGCGGCAGAAGTTGTATTCAGGACAGGCCTTGACTCACTGGTAAGTATAACAGGTCGTATTCACAGTAGTATGAATCCACTACTGTTTGTAATATTAAAGTTAATGCACTGTTCCGACACTCATTCATTAAAAGCCCTCTAATGTTTCAATCCATTCATTTATCAACATGGCTTTAATAAGGTGATGTATTTACAGGAGCGTATTATAGAAAACTTCACCCATAGACAGCCTCAATGGGCTCTGGCACCCGCACAACACTCACAAGGACTGAGTAGTTCACAAAACGAAGGATGGATGGATACTGCAGAAAACTGAGTCCACATACAGCAAATTAAAGTGAATCTCTGACATATTAACAACACACACCACAGTGACTAAAATAAGCAACAATAACACTTTAGATGAATAAACTACAACAAATTGTTGAAAATCTAAACGGATGACGTCGCTGTATAGGTGACTTTATTAATTGAAAGCAAAAAGATAAGATAAGATAAGATACGACCTTATTTATCCCACAGTGTGGAAATTTCAGTTAACAGCAGCAACATACAACAAGAAAGTGCAGTGAAAAAGACAAGTAGAAAAACAACAAACGAGTGAGAAATGATATATGAGAGGAAATATTGTATTTATGTACATGATGCTTTACTGGTGTGCACATTACATGACAGGTAACCTTCCACCCATCCTTGATTATCTCCCCACCACTGTAGGTGAGGGGCTGCTTTCAGGACTCAGTCAAATCAGACGATGACAATCAGTTGCCTTTCCCTGTCCTCACCGCTCCCTCCCTGTTCCCCCTTCCCGCCAGCGCCTTCCAGAGCCCCAGGCCATATGTCTAGCCACAGCCTTCTCAGCATCAGATCCAATTATTCAGACGGTTCCCCTCAGCCACCACACCCGACTCCGTCTGAACTTGTGTCCCCTGTTCTCATTGGCTCTGTTTATTGACAGTTTTCACTTCAACTTCCTTCGTTCAGACTCAGCTCTGTGGTCTAATTGAACCCTGTTTCCTGTTTCCTGGTGTCCTTTTCGGATTACAAGGTTGCACGTTCACTTTCAGCTAGAGCTAAAGGCCATAAAAGCAACACATTTTAATTAAGAACGGGTTGAAATATGCAAACAGTCAGGTCATCCCAGCTTTATAGGAGCAGCGTGAGGCCTGCAGGCTGCCCGCCCCACTGCCCTACTTCTACCGGCTTGTTTCCCCCCATATTAGGACTCCTTCAGTCTCACACTGTCACCCCATAAAAACACACTGCTCATAAATTCACATGCATGTGTGCACTCTCTCACAACCTAAATACAGTGGATGCCTGCTCCAGATAGTGCCTGCAGCATTTATCTGTCCATAACAGGGCAACCAAGAGCCTCAAATGGGTCAAGCTCCTTTCCTGTTTATCAGTGTACAATGTCAGAAACGTGTGTGTGTGAGTGTGTGTGAGGTGTGTTAATCTAACAGCTGGCTGAGCCCAGGTGAGACACTGGCAGCTGGTTATTTATAGAGTCAAATCCTCAGCATCAAACTGAGTCACATCGATGATTGGGGTCATGGAGGATCATTATGCCACCGTTTCTTCTGTCAGGGTCACATTGACACTGACAGAGTGTGATTTCACAGTGTAAACAACTGATGTGGACATTTACTATGGGTGAACTATGACCTCGTCCACACTCATGCTGATATTTTCCATTATTCTAAAAACATCTCACTATGCAAAGTATCTCCACACACAAGGAATGAGTTTAATGGGTCAAGCAAGCCTATGGGGTCAGTAGTTATCAATAAGCTGCACGGATTCTCATCGATTTCAAAATCCTGCTCCTGGTTTATAAAGCACTACGTGGCCTTGCACCTCAGTACATCACAGATATACTCATCATTTACACCCCAGTAAGAACACTTCGGTCAACAGGCAGTGGCAACTTACTCATCCCTCACACCAGATCCAACAAAGGGGAGGCAGCTTTTAGTGTATATGCCCCACAAAAATGGAACACCCTGTCTGATACAGTTAGACATGCCACATCAGTATCCATTTTTAAAAACACATTAAAAACAAATCTTTTTTCGACAGTGTTCTGTTGAGTTGTGTGTGTGCATGTGTGGTTGTGTGGTTATGTACGCATGTGCGAGTTTGAGTGTGTGTACATATGATTGTTTACTTGCACTCTCCGATTCATTTCTAATTGTTTATTTTTTATGATTGTTTTTTACTGTAGCTATATTATATACCTGATGTGAAGCACATTGAGTTTGTCTTGTGCATGAAATACGCTTTATAAATAAAGTTGAATTGAATAAAGTATAGATTAATACCACAAAAGAGCAGTCTGAGCATGTGTAATGAGCTTCTTTTCCTCTTGGTCAAACAAATCAACAGACAGCACTTTTGTGTGCAGGTGAAATGGTGCATTTAATGGCTATATTTTACATTTCATTGACCTGTATACTCATACGACATTAAAAAAATGTGATGCCATGTGAGAACATCAAACAAATTTCCACTTCATTGACTCTGTCTTTTGTTCCTGGTTTGATTGAAAGTCACCTAATGGGTAATAGACTTTACCCAGATTCTCCCTCGGGATCATTAAAGTATTCTGATTAAGCTGTACCCTTAAAGTGGTCAATGCGATCAATCATTTTTTGATCCTATTTGGATTGTGTCTTCAACTACATATGATGTTTGTTTTTTCTAATATTCAGGATAAGTAATATACTACTACCACTACTACTACTACTACTGTAACCACTACTACTACTATTGTTATTATTGTTATTATTACTATTATTATTATTATTATTATTATTAGTAGTAGTAGTAGTAGTAGTAGTAGTGGAATAAGAAACTCACAGTTTGTGGTAAATATAGTAAAGCAATAACACTTTTTTGTCATTGGGAACAACCAGAGGGGCCGGACTTCACCGGACATTAACCTGAGTTTCTAAAAGTCTGTTGTTTTGAGGGTGTTTTAAAACAAACATCCCCGTTTTAGTCTTAAAATGCTGTTGATGCTAGGATGAGAGGTCCAAACATAGAAGGAAATGATTCTGTATCTGTGAGAAAATGGTGTTACATTTACATTGGGATTGAGACATTCAAAGTTGTATAAAGCACTGTCACTTCAGTAATTAACACTAATTAACCCATAAAGACCCAGTGCTACCTTTAGTGGTAATTCCCAAATGAATTTTTCTCTCTAATTTAACCTTTCTTGAGAGATTTATCACCATTTATTGTAATATCATCCTCTGTATTTTGCATTTTTTCAGTGAAAATCAGGTATTTTCATATATTTAATTCACCGATCACGTAGATGTTCATAGAAGCTCAGACTAAAGTTGTGGGTTATTTTATCAGAAATGGAGAAAACTGAAGAAAAAGTGACTTTTTTAGTAAAGTATGTCATTAACTGAATATAAAAACAAGTGTCTCCATCCACTGTCGTTTATCAAACTCCGTGGGTTTTACTGGTGAATCAATATTGTAGTAGATGATGGCGTTTCCACGGTAACTACGGAGCCTCTAAACATCCAAATGGGTCATATCTGGTGACCATGAAGAGATGACAAACTGCATTTTACATCAATTATTACATGCATTGATAGGATTAGTGAATCAACAGGTATTAAACAGTTTAGATCAGTAGATGCTTTTGGTCACTGGAGGTTGTTTGGGTCTTTATGGGTTAAATGATGTACTGTATTTTATGACACTGTGACCATGCCTGTGCTGCTGGGTTACCTGGGTTCAGGTGAAGGCTGAGGAACAGAGATGGTAGGCTCACTGTCGTGTCTTTTCAGCTCCACCTCCACTGTGATGGTCTGCTGATCCTCCTCACGCACACGCAACTCCTCCTGGGTCCTGAAAACACACCGACACGTAAACTGTGAAACAGCACGAACAGAGGAAACGCACGCCGTCACATCTTAGCAACAGAAAGAACGGGCCTCCTCATAAACACGCCGACCAACGCACTGACCTCAGATTTTCTCTTTTAGTCGCCCGCCCACCACACCCAAAAAAACAAAACACAACATCAAATGCTGTCAAAACACATGCAGCTGGCAGACCTTAAAAGCTAGTAAAACACCTACGTTAATTCTGCCAAAAAAAGGTTTACGAAGTGAAAACAGCAGCAGTGGTCAATACTCACCTTACGTCATGGCTGAGAGACTGGGTGTGCCTCCTGGAGACAGAGGAGGCAGTGTCAGTATGAAAGTAGACCACCGACGCTAACATGGAACTCACAGCCAGTAGTTCCACAAACATTCATATGACTCATTTACAACAGCACAATGTTTACTTGTGTCTTTTTAACTTAGGGCCTGATTTTAAGCAGATAAACTAAATAAAAGAGAGAAAACAGGACAAATCTAAATAAATATTTCATTTCGCCGTTAGATTTCGTGAATATCTCATACTTTATACTTGTGATATATACTAATAGTGTTCATCATATAGTTACATGGATGGTAGAGGTTTCTATTATTGGTACTAACAGCTGCAGTAGCAGCATATCACTGTTAGTACTTGTATTTTAACTTAGGACCTGATTTTAAGCAGATAAATGAAATAAAAAAGAGAAAACAGGATAAATCTAAATAAATATTTCATTTCAGCGTTAAAATTTTGTGAATATCTCATACTTTATACTAGTGCAGGGGTGTCAAAAATGCGGGATGAATTTGCAAAATTCAAAAATTCCACTGAAGATGTTAACAGTCAAGGGTGTCAAACTGGTTTTTAGTTCAGGTTCCACATATGGAACAATAGTGATCTCAAGTAAAATAATAAAAATCTATAAATAATGAAAAATTTTCTTGGTTTAATGTGAAAATAATAGTACATTATGCCTATAAATAATGACAACTCCAAATTTTTCTCAGTTTTAGTGCAAGAAAATTAAATATTTACAGTAACAAACTATCCTTTAACAATAAAATGTGAATAACCGGAACAAATATGAACAATCTGAAATGTCAAAAGAACAATAAGTACACATTTTACCCTGTTACTAAATATGTTGTGCCTTTGTAGATCTGATCCCTAATGCGCATGTATAAATGATAAGTTGAGGCATAATATTGTTAAAATTGCACTTATTTTTTTTTAAAAGAAATAAATTTTTTTTTAGGTTATTCACATTATTTTCACATCACACTTTAATGTAAATTTTTCTGCACTAAAACAAAGAGAAACATTTGTCATTATTTACAGTTTATTGTGTTTGTTGTGCGTCCATGTATCTCCCCCTGATTCCTGGATCTAAATGCTCTAAATGTAAAGTGTCATGAGATAGCTTTTGTTAGGATGTGGTGCTATATAAATAAAATTTGACTGATTGATTGACTACACAACAAATTAACATTAACATCTTTTCCATTTCAGGGTTTATACAGCATGTATTGGATCACATACATAGATAATACCATGGTGATAGGACATGAATCTTCTTAGTGTGTTTGTGTGTGGGTACCTGTAGCGGGGATGCTCAGCGGTGTCAGAGGGGGATCTCTCCGGGATGGACAGAGAGGTGGTGGAGGAGAGAGTGGTGGCGATGGACGCTGTGGTGGCTTCTTCAAACGATGGAGGAGTACAAGGAAGAAGATCTGGTCGCCCTGGTGACAGTGGAGACTTATTTGACTCTAAGAAGGACGGTGCTGCTGTTGGAGTGCGTGCATATCTCTGTACTGATTCTTGCCTGTTTTTGATGCTTCTACACTTTTCAACATTTCATTTTGATGTTCTTTCTCAGTGCTGTTCTTTTCTCTCTCCTCTGTCTCCTAACCCCAGCCGGAGCCTGGTTCTGTCAGAGGTTCTTCCATCTGTAAAGGGGGTTTTCCTTCCCACTGTCGCCTTTGGTTCGCTCCTGGAGGATTTGTTGGGTTTCCTCTGTTTCTAAGACTGTGATCTGAATTTGTGAGGTGCCTTCAGATAATCATGTATTATGATTGGTGCCATTTTAATAAAACAGAATTGAGGTAAATATTTTATCTATTATTGAGTAGAAGTGAAAGATTTCAGTTCTGTTTGTGTAGGCTTATTTCCTTTTGTTGTCTATTTCATGTCACCTGAATTACACAGCAATAAATTATAAAGACAGGGGGTTTGACTTCTTCTAGAACAGGTAAAGTCACCATAACATCAAGCTCATCAATGTCATTATAGTTAATGTAATCTAAGAATAAAACTAAAACAATCTGTGAAAAGATATTTTTTTAACTGAAATAAAAATAAAAATGACGGTTTTCAAAAGCATGAAAACCATAGCCAACCATGTCATATGAACTAAAATGCAAAAGTGTAAAACCCACTTAGTTCTTGTTTTTACTTTGGTTGCTCTGCTGCTTTATCCTAATATAAGTGTTACAATTTTAACAGAAAGAATCAAATAACTAAGAATACATAACAGTTTTGTAAATCACATTTGATATATTTCATTCTGCCTTTGCCACCTCTGATTTCAGGAGTGTCAAACATATGGCCCTTGGCCCAAAACTGGCCCACCAAAGGGTCCAATCCGGCCCGCGGGATGAATTTATGAAATGCAAAAATTACACTGACGATATTAACAACCAAGGGTGTCAAAATAATTCTAGTTCAGGGGTCACATACAGACCAGTTCGATCTCAAGAGGGTCAAACCAATAAAATATTATCATAATAACCTATTAATAATGACAATTCCAAAAAAGTAAAATAACATGAAAACATTTACATTTACAAACTATCCTGTCACAAAAATGTGAACAACCTGAAATGTCTTCAGAGAAGTACAATTTTCTCAATATTCTGCCTGTTACTCAATGTTTTGTGTATTTGTAGATCCACTGTGATCTGTAAGTTGTAATGTACATGTGCAAATGATAAACTGAGGCATAATATTGTTAAAATTGTACTTAATTTTCTCAAGAAATTTCAGGTTGTTCATGATATTCACATTTTTTTTAAAGGCTAGCTCATAGATGTAAGCATGTCTTTGCTTAATTTTACTTCTTTCGCTCTGAAACATAGAGAAAAGTTTGGAGTTGATGATATTTATAGGTTTTTATGTTATTATTTTACTGGTCTGGCCCACTTGAGATCATACTTATGAGCTGTATGTGACCCCTGAAGTAAAATGAGATTGACACCCTTGTTCTATATTGTTATCACCTGAAACACTCACATCAAAACCAAACTACAGAGAACAAAAATACTAAAAACTACATACAATAAAAACTAACTAGACACAGTATGAACTCTGTAGCTCATGGTCTTACCTTCATCCTCCAGCGTTGGGAAGCTGCGAGCTCCTCTCAGGTCGTAGATGTTCTCGTCTCGCTCTGACGGCAGCTGGCTGGCCGACCAGGCTGCACCAGGACCAGCGCACTTGGGCACCGACAACGACACACGGCCCTTCTTAGATGGAGATGACTTCAAGGCTGAGGGGCGGCACAAAGACACTATATAAAAAAACAATACATGTAAAGGCATGGTAGAGTATGGAGTCAGAATAAAGGATGTAAGTATTCTGTTGTTTTAAGCAAATGACTTTGTTTGAGATGTTTGAATACTGATACTTTTACACTGTTATGTTGTTTGACTCTGTTAGTTGAGGAACAGTGCAAGAAAAATGCCCACTTTATAGTATTAAGATGTGTCAGGTAAATATTTTATGAGGAAAGGAAGGCCTTGAGGTATGAACAGTGCATTTTGATGAGAATCCCTGAATCTACTGTAAACACTGACCTGATATAAAGCGACTTATAACAAGACAAAACATGAACAAACTACACACAGACCTTAATGTGTTTGTGAACATATCAGCTCACTATATTCTTCCAATACTATTAGATGGCAAGAAATGGAAGGGGAAGTTACTGTTTGAAGAGTTTTAGTTTTTTCAGGTTTAAAGTGAGTGAGGACCAGTAAATGAACAGAGGAGATTCCAGACAGACAGAGAGAGAGACAGACAGACAGCTCTACAAGCCAATAAAAGTCTGACAGACTTGGCACTGAACATAAAGATCCAAAAACAAATAAAGCTCGGTGTTACAGTGCATCAGTTTCATTAAATGTTAAATGGCAGTAAAAATACTGTAACCATCATTTGTCTTTTAATCTCAGGTTGGATGAAACGCTTTGGGAAGCTGATGCACATGAAAGCTCTACCAGGATCAAACTGAGGTCTTCTCTCACATGGCATGACATGAAACAGGGCCTAATAAGGCAACTAGCTACTGCATCGGATTTTCCTGTCACGGCTCGGCAGTAAAAAAGCCAAAAGCCTGGCATCTGATGTTTGTGTTTGTAACTCTTTCCACACGGGCCTGTTTGACTATGTAAGGTAGCGTCTCCGCATAAAACCGAACTCACAGGAGCTCTTCTTGAAGACCGTGTTGCTCATGAACTTGAAGAACCTATCGGCGTAGAAGCCTGGTCGGTGGACTGACACAGTGTCCTGAGGGAGAGAATGAGACAGATTAATGAGACAAACGGTGCATGAATAAAACGATCAAACCAGTGCTTACACTAGATTAAACTGTCTATTAGTCCCTTAGTGTCCCGTTTCACTAAGTCCTTTCTCTGGGTCGACCCACCAGACGGAACACATACAAAAACACGCAGCAGCAGCAGCAGCAGCAGCAGCAGCAGTCAGACCAGGCCACAGACACGTCTCTTTATTATTTATGCTGCGGCAGGCTGAGATCACACCACCAGCAGACTGACAGATGACACTTGGTGTTTGGTTTAGAAGGAAACGGGGGACAGAGGAGGCTAAAGAGAAGCAGCACTAACTCAGCGGCTACTCCCCTAACTCTTATTCTTAGCTTTTACAGGAAAAATTGGTTTTTCTATCTCTGCTGTATGTAATGCAAAGAAACTAGAGGACAACCCACCGTCAACAGCAATCGTGACGCACAGGAGGTTGTTAGGGAGCTGCTGCTCTCCCACACGTATCTTGTGTATGAGTGTTTTTCAGCGTATGAGAGTGGGAGGGTGGATGAGTAATAAGAGAGGGGGCTGGGTGGTGTTTGATAAGACTGAATCAACCTTAAGAGTAGCGTGGTGCTGATATAGAGTGTGAAGCTTGAAGTGTATGAAGGAATGGAAGGGGAGTTATACAAACCCAATTTCCTGAAAAATCAGGTCATTTTCTGAACTACATACTCAAATATGTCACTTTCAATGTTTTCACTGACCGACTTCACTTTATTTTGTAAATATAAACAAATTGAGATTTTTTTTATGCCTGCAACATACTCAAAATGTAGCACAGGCATCTGTTTACCACTGTGTTATATAGTCTTTCCTTATATTATACTTTTCAATCATTTTGGAACTCAGTTTACTAACTCCTTTGCCCACTCATGTAGATTACATTCCAAGACTTGAGCTGCTCAACAGGTCGTTTTGGCCATTATCTGATTCTCCTCTTCATGATTTCTGCATATTTTCAATATGAGACAGATGTGGACTACAGACAGGAGAGTCCAGCACCAGCACCACCTCTGAGCCTATGTTGAAACTGGTGCAGAATGAGACCTGGCAATCACCCCGACGAAATAACCACGGACTTCAATGAAAAAAATGATGACTTGTTGGAAACAAATGCATCTGTAAAATTCCAATCTACGCTTTCACTTTCATGGCACCTTCACACATATGCAGGTCATCCATGCAGGCACTAATGCAGCCCCAGACCATCACAGATGTAGTTTTTGCACCTTTCACTGATTAGAGTTATTCCTCCTTGTACATTATAATACAGTTTAAGGTTGTATTTCTGGACGCAGCAGTGGACTGTGTTAACCAACAATGATTTTCCAAACCACTACTAAGCCCATGTGGCTATTTTCATCCCATTAGCGTGACAGTTTCACATGCAATGTCGCTTGAGGGCTCAAAGGCCACACAGACTCAATAGTTGTTTCCGTGTTATGACTTTATGTATTGAAATTTCCACAGACTCCCTGGATCTTTTCACAATATTATGCACCGTCAATCAAAGACACAGAAAAGTTTGCCACACGATCTTACGTCACAACCCATTCTTGTAAAGACCAATTATCATCCAATCACCTAATATTTGTTAACCCTTGAAGACCTAGAGCTACTTTTGTGGCAACTTCAAAATCAATTTTTTCTCATGATCTCACCATTTCCTTATCAGCATTTAATGTAATATTATCCTCTGCATTTTGCATTTTTCAGTGTTACTCAGGTATTTTCCTCTATTTAATAGATAGACACATATCATGTATCGTTTAGGTTTTATTGGTGAATCAATGATGTAAAAGATGACAGTGTTTCTATGTTCACTACGGAGCCTCTGAATGTGTATTTTACCTGAATTATTTACTTGTATTGATAAGATTAAGGTTTTTTTTCTTTAAACATCTCAGATCAGTAGATGCTTTTGTGTCTGGTTAGATCTCAGTGGGTTAAACAGTGTTATTTGGATATTTATTAATATTTTCAGTCCTATGTGTCTCAGTCCCACCTTATTTTTCCAGTGTATTCCAGGCATCATAATCTAAATTTGTTTATATTTACAAAATACACATCTTTTCTCTTGTACTTTTGTCATTTAAATACAGGTTCAGGTGAATTAATAAATCTCCAATTTAAGTTTTCACTACAATTTAGAAAATGTCACCACTTTTCTGTAGATGAAGTTTGTATGTACATATCCTGAAGTTACTGTTAGAACCCTACTGTCATCTTAAAATAATTAAAACCCACTCTCTGGACTGTATGAGATAAGTATAACTGAGTTAACTGCTAAAATAATCATTTCTTTCTGAAACTGAAATATAAAGTTGTATAACACATTCAAAGCAACTCATATCTCTGCAGCATATATTATAAATTATGTGGGGGGCTGTAAAAAAAAAAGCACCATCACAGTTGAGGTGTTTGTTTCTGAAAATATAATTACATCTAAAATTAGAATGGTTTGTTGATATTAAAACATCCTCAGCCAACCATAAATTGCAGCTTTTATGTTTCTCCACAACAAACAACAATGTGCGTCTCTGTCTGTTATACACACACCGCCATCAAAATGTTCATTAAGTTGAATTATTATGAGCTCAGTAACAGCTAATCTGAACAGAACCAGAAAACAATGAATTTATACCGAGTACACAGCAATAATAACCTCAATAAACGACAACTTTGGCTGGTGATAGGCATGTAATTTACATTTAACTTATCTGGAGCTCTTGGCCTGATGCTGACTTCTAATAAAAATACACCATAATCATATAAACAAACACAAACAGACCTTAAAGCGCTTGGTATGGATTCCTCCAATACTGTATAATGTGTAGGGTGAATAAATACAGTTTTAGCTGCAAAGATTGGACTGAAAATCCACAGACAGACTGCTTTACAAACCAATAGAAGTGTGGCAAGGTTGACACTAAATATAAAGATACAAATACAAACAAAGCTTGATGTTATGGTAAATCAGTTTCAGTAAGCATTAAATGTAACTGCTATTGTTCACCCTTATCGAACCACTATGAAGGAAAATAACACATTATCATTCAGTTATGTCCTGTATTAAGTAAAAACTCACTCCGTCATGAACCAGAGCCTTCCATGTGTGCTCCAGTTTCTTGATTAGCCTGCACAAACAAAGAGGAGAACAGGTTAATAATACAGGAATGCTTACATGTAATAACTAGTGGCGACCACATGCATCATAATCACCTGTAGGACTGAAGGATGTCGATGATTCCGATGTAGAGAAGAAGTCTCTCTCCTTTCCCATTAACAGCTGGAATACCACCCATCCTGTAACAGGAAAATCAAATCAGAGGGAAGAGTTTAAACAATTACAGTATTTCAGTTTCAGTAAATTATCTGCTAAAATGTTAAGCTTATATTCCATGTTACTTTCTAGGAGTTTACGAGTGAGCACCACTTTTAACATTTACACACATTGTCAGAACACATTGGATATTCCAGTGTGGTGGCAATTTTCTTATGTTGGAATGGAGATGGACTGTCAGTTAGAATGAAGCAGTCAGGCATTTATTACGTGCACGGAGAACAAACAGTAAGAAAGAGCTTCGCCCTGTCTAAACAGTGAGATCTGACCCCACTAGGGTGTCAGTCACTTTTATAACAGTTTGCGTTAAGCTTGCATGTGATTGGTTGATATGACATATAATGCTGTTGCTAAGACATCTGCTAAGTGAGACAACCTCAGGCAGGATGTATGGTCTCTAAGCTACCTTGTGACTGTTGAATTCTTAGTATCGAGAGTTCATGTCCTACAGAGTAGCATACAATAAGCAGAAATAAGGAACTGACTAAGACCAAAACATTCATGTCTAGGCCTGTGGTTAGAAAGAGAAACTAGTCCTGAAGAGTCGTTATAAAGGTCACAGGTGCTTGATACATTTATAAACTAGCAGTTCGGGAAGATACAGACAATTCCAAGAACACAAAATTTACACTCAGTATTAACACCAGTTCTTTTCCTTCTCACCTTCACAGTGAAAAACCTACACAAAAAAGTCTCACACTCTAATATTTTGATGGACCACCCTGAGCATTGATTAAACACCTGGTCCTTCAGTATATTCAGGTATCAGATGATCAGATGACTTCATATTTTGGACACATATCGATCTGACCAACTGAGCCAACCCCAGATCACAACACAGTCCCCATAGGCGTGTACTGTAGGCACTAGGCATGATGGGTAACCACTTCATCCACCTCTCACCCTGATACACTCATCACTCTGGAACAGGGTCAGTCTGGAGTCATCAGACCACATGACCTTTTCCCATTGCTTAGTGGTTTTCTAAAGGCCACACAGCTGTTTACTCCCAATCCACTGAGTTCCCTATATATTTGCACATTTCACTATTAAAACATACCATTAAGTTATAATATAGATTTTTCTTTACATTCCGATTTCACCGAATGCTTAAATGATCTCTCCAGGTTTGTTCCTGCCCACATTTCTTCCTCAATTCCCTCCAGGATTAAATATTAGTTTTGACAGTTCTTACCATTATCTTTGTAGACTGAGCAATTGCCTTGTGTGTTTTCTTAGTTGGCTTTAATTCATGCAGGCCAAACAGAATACGTTCAGACAGCAGGTCTTAATACGCAATTCAGATTTTTTGGAGAAATCTGATTTTTTTTGTGTGTTTTTTGTGATATTACACATTAAATGCGACGTCTATCAGTTTTGAGTTTGAAGTGAATGCGACCCTAAAATGACCTGCATGTGCAAATGAGATCCTGATGTAATACGTGACCACTCTGTGTTTACGGAAGTAAATATGGAGGGATGCAGAATTGCAACATTTGTTGCATTTCCATGATGTAACAGTCAGATAAATGCGACCTGGCCATTCAGACAGAAGTCGCATTGCAAAATATCAGATACATATCGGATTTAGGACCACATATGAAAGTGGCCTGGGTTGGATTTGAAACAATCGGATTTGTGCTGTCGAAACAGTCTTTAACAGATCAGATACAGGTCACATATGGGCAAAAAAATCAGATTTGGTCCACATTTGCCTGCAGTCTGAGAATAGCCTTTTTTGACCTTTGTTGACCATGGCACACATCTTCTGACATAAGAAGCTATTCACTACATCTGCTAGTGTCAAAGAACTTGGTGCAGCTGATACATATTAATCCCTGCAGTAATTATCCAATGGAAGGATCTGGACTATTTGCTGGGTTAAATCCATGCAGTGACTTTTCTGTTTATTGGTCAGGCTGTGTGACCTAGTGTGTAATACCGCTGACGGTGACTGTATGCTGCCTACAATAAGTGTGAGTCAATGACTTACACTAAACTTTTCTGGATTAGCTCAGCCATCATCACCCATTATGTTTCCCCAGCTCTGCGCTTTTAGACAAAAACACCCGTTTCTGGTTCCAACACACTTCCTGATGCTACATGGCTTTAAATGCACGGTACTACACTGCTGAAATCATATTCTAACATCCCAACTGAACATTTTCTGTCTGCTTGGCTCAAAAGGGTCACCATGGTCATCCAGCAGTGTCTCGTCTGTGCTGCTGAACTCACGTGTCGTCGGTGTCGATTGACCCTCCGCAGGCGGCCCCTCCCTGGATGGACTCCATGGCTGTGGAGTAAAGGGCCTTCTGTTGGGCTACGGGCCTCTTCTCGTCGCTGCCGCCCTGGGAGCCCTCCATCTGCCTCTCTCTCTCTGCCTGGTCCATGTTGTGAACCCCGAGCAGCAGACTGTAGTCCATGATCTTAAAACTCTCTAGCACCTGCGCGCATTCAGCCACAAACACACCAGAAAAATAGGACCATCAGTTACTTAAAAATGCAGAAATGTAGAAAAATGAAACATAATATTGGCCAAATATAAAGTTGTAAAATATTAACTGATATGTATTTTAAAAACTCAGCCTAAATATTTAATGTAACCATTTTCACAAGAAGATTCATATATATTCATTCACTATCTCAAAATGTAGTTCAATTTAGGAACTAATTCATTAAACATTCATGTATATGAAGCACTGAATAATTACATTTTATATCAACTAAAGCTCCAGCTAAGTTTAGTTAGATTTACATAAATAATTCTAGTACATTTTCATAATTTTTCAGGAAATGTAAATCTATTGGATTACAGTGTTATTTTGTTTTCACTTTCTCACTCTTTATGCTGTAAGATTTACATATAAGGTATAAATAGCTGCTGATTAATTATCACAGCACACTGAGACTAGTTTTACAACACTTTTTTAATTATCAGTGCATCATTCAACTTAATTTACTAATTGACTTTTCTCAAAAAAGCAACAAAATCAGACATGTATTCAAAAATGATTAAAAAGAGCGGAATAGACCCATTTCCTTACTCATTCCTTATTAAAGTCTATGCAATACCATGTAGTTAAGATTTTTCTGCTGCAATGGTTAAAATGTAATGAATCGATGATTTAAATAAGTTTAATTCATCTTAATACACTGTTGCACATAGAGTCGGAAAATCATGTTTTTTCCTCCTCTCATGGAATGACTGTGACAATATGATTTATTCTTGATAAATAAAGTGTAACTGGGACTCATTGTACCTGGTCAAAGGTAATTGATGTGTATGAATAAGAATAAAAAGAGGAAAGTGTATTTCTCAAAACTATCATTACCCAATTGTACTAAGTAAATGTTACATTTATTTACTGAATTAGTTTGAATTCAACCTGGTTTCACTTCTTACAGTACACAATACCACATTGATTGACAGGAACACTGTATAAATCAGGGTAAAAGCTTTTATCCAGAGTGCATTACAGTGTCAACACCAGAGGGAATCAGATCAGAGACACTGGGGATGTTAAAGCCTGTCGCACGACACTAAACAACACACAGACATGCACTACTCCCTCAAACACATGCTCCATGAATATATAAACGTGAAGCTGTGATTTACAAGGCACGGCCAGGCCTACTACCAGGCCAGACACCTTGTTAAACTACTTGGTCGTAACAAAGCTGTAATTTATAGTGAAGGTTTTGGGGAATGCCAAACACTCATAAAGAGCTGCCTGTTTCTCTGCCTTCGTCCCTCTCACTTCCTCCTCTTTTATTGATCGGGACGCTGTAAGTTAGTGTTCAGGTTTTTCCAGCTTTACTCCATTGCCCCCTGTTGACTTTCTATGCCTATGTATCGGTATCTTAACTCCCCTCAAGACGGTGTACAGTGCTATTGATTCTCGCTACCTTCTATCCTCCCACTAATCCTTCACTGACGCCATGGGCTGCAGCTCCATCTGCTTCCTCTCTCTGAAGAATCCCTCTGGAGGGTCTTGATCTGGTTGTTAAATGGATCCTCCTTCAGAATCACCATCACCTCCTAAGCCTGTCCTGTCTCTATCCTGCCATCTCTCTTGTCTGTTTATTTCCAGTGAGAATAAAAGTCCTGACACAGCAGCAGAAGACTGAAACCTCAGGTATGCCCCTGCCCCCTTCCTCCTCCTCCTCCTCCTCCTCCTCCTCCTCCTCCAATCTCACCAGGCAGTCTCTCTGTAGGGTCTTGACCAGCGCGTTGTACGTGTCCTGGTCCAGCATCAGCCCGTCCTGCAAGTCTTGCATAAAATCTAGGTCTTTGAAAGTGGGTCTGGCCTTCTCCCGCTCCTTCTTGGATGCTCGTCTCTTGTAGGTGGAGCCCTTCAGGTCATATTTGAGGTGCATACGGACGACGCGCGGGAGGACGTTGTTCATCACCACCACGCGGATGTTCTTGCCTCCAGACTGGACGCAGTAGAGGCCGAAGAACTTGGGCAGCAAAGTGCGAGGGTTCTGATTCAAGTTCTGTAGTAGAGAGAGTAAGAGAAGAGGAAAGAAAGCAAAAGATTATGAGAACTCTGCTTCTACTCTATGTAACCTGTTTGATATAGACTAAACACGGTAAAGGGATTGACTTTAAAGACTCAAGCGTCCAAAGGGGCTTTAGGTTTAAATCAGACTTTAAATGTTTTCTAGTGAGCCACAAAATCATTTTCCACAAACTTCACCTCAAAACAACAAGCGCTAAATAAATAAGGGCTGGGTGATATGGCAGAAAATGTTCCCATGATAACAAGTTTCACATAATATTGAGTCTTTTTTGATATTAATCCATTCTTTCAGGTCAAAACATGACAAACACAGCAGAACATGGTAGAAATTTGAAGACTAAACAGTCTGAACAACTGTAATGGCAGTTGTTCCAGCATCAAATATGCACATATACCAAAACCTTTAAACATTCTGAAAGTATTCCATCGTAAATAAAATAAATCCTTCAAAGATAAGAACAATATATACAGTACCTTCTTGTTATAAGACATCAGCTAACCTGAAAACATTACCTATTTTCAGTTCTGAGGGGATTATACATAAAACCATTCCATTATTGATGTGATTCATACACCTCCTTAATAAGATGACTACTGATGGTAATAATGAATGATAAATAATGTGGGTAGGGTCAGTGCTGTCTGTGTGTTTGTATCATAACTGATCAAACTCAGTCATAATGGTGACCATGACCTAGATGTTTGTGTTACAAAACCCTAAACACTGAGCTGAATATTAACTGAACATGGTCCAGTACCACATTAAATAATTAAAAACAGGTTTATACTTCTGACAGTCTATACTTTTTGTGCACACACAAATACGTTAAGTGCAAGGTAATGCAAAATAAATCAGTAAAATGGCAGTTTAAGGTTCAAATGCATGTGGACATGTTAATCATCACATTACCTTCTTTTATTTCTCTAAGTATTGCTCCTTCGCTTTTGCTTTGAGGACTGCCGCTCTATATCTTAACACTTTCCATTCCTCTGGGAAGCACAAGTTAGTTTTTTGGCCAGGCTCTGTGTATTTTGTATCATATTTTATAAACAAGAATTCTACTGAATCAGAAATCCCACATAAAGGGAGATAGATAATTTAAACAGGTATCAGACACAGGCAGTTTGATTGATAAACTTAAGGATAAACACCCTTTAGGTACTGTTACATATATGTCATCTGATCGCACCAGGAATCATTGCAGAACAGACAACAAACCCAGAGCCAGATTTTCCCATGGTGCCGTGATACACGGAAGTGTTCATCTTCAGACTGTGGTTACAACTCAGCCCATTCCAACCAGAATCCAACAGACAGACATTTAGAAAAATTACTTCAAACAGGTTGAAAATTTCAAGAACCAGAGCTCAGGAATCTGCAGACTGTGAGAAGCCACCAGCTCAGATTACAACTAAAACAAACCCCAAACGTGTCATGTTACATGTGTACTCCTAGCCGCAGACACAGTGGTGATTTTTTTTCTGAAGTCGATCCACATAAATGAGGTTAGTTTGGCTGAATGCTCAGCAAAAACCTGCTTTGACCTTGGAACTGGGGCCAAATCAGTCCCATTAGAGAAATGAGAGAAGAGAGACAGAGCAGAATGTACGAGCATTGAGGCGCAGAATTCAAAAGCAGAAATGTCTACAAGAAGAAAAAGGCAATAAGAAAAGGAAAGAGAGGAGATAGAACGGACGGATGTGGGAGTGTGGATAAAAGGCTCAGCCCTTGTGAGGCGCTTGCTGAACGACCTTCAGATAAGAAAAGTGGAGGGAGAGAGAGAGAGAGAGAGAGAGAAGTAAAATGATAGAATGAACACACAAAGAAAAGAGAAAGAGACAGAGTGAAAGGGCATCCGCTGCCCTCAGCCACACACAACCCTTCTGTCAATGTTAGAGGGCAGAGCAGTGACGAACCAACAACACAGACACGTGAGCGAAGCCGAGGAGAGAGATGC
Source organism: Apogon talboti (assembly GCA_037367365.1). Lineage (NCBI taxonomy): Eukaryota > Metazoa > Chordata > Actinopteri > Kurtiformes > Apogonidae > Apogon > Apogon talboti. The sequence continues at coordinate 24,661,441 of JAPQRQ010000019.1, read as the reverse complement.
ACAGAGAATATGAGCACCAAGGAAACGCTGGAGAACGCATGGATTAAAGGACGAGGCTGAGAAGACGATAAAGAAAATAAATGACTCTGAGAGCGTCATAGCAGACAGATAGAAGAAACACGGGGCGAGGGGGAGGGAAAGACTGGGTGTGTACGGTAATAGAAGAGCTAAACGGGCAGAGTTGGTTACATCACAGTGATCTGTATGCTGCCCAGAGCCCGACTCCTCAGCCAGCCCACTACCATCAGCCAGTCAGCTGGAGAAGACATGTGGAGCCGCACCAATGACTGCCCCGCTGCGCCTGCACACTGCAAATAGAAACCAGCCTCCACTTTAAACTGCATTTCACTGTAATACAGCTTTAGCCTGCGATTTATTAAGGTCACTATAGTTTACAAAAATTAAGAATTAAACAAGAGGAGGCAAAGACATATTTCTAATTGGTGTATATATAAACAGCATAAATCAAATCGCACATAAAAACTGCTTTGTTTTTCACTCCAACGTTAATGTGTTATGGTGTATAAAAATAAGGATTTTACCATAATACCTGAAAAACTAGAGCTTAAAGATAAATCATCATCACAACAATATGAACATAGGCAGTAATATTATAAAAATTTTGCACCTAGAATTATCTGCATTATATTTTTGTTAACCCTTTAGGCGCCTGAGTTCTTTTTTTTTTTAATATTCAATTTTGATATCAAGATTTCAAACAGCTGTCTGTTTCATTCAGCTATGTTGCTTGTCACAATATTGCAACTTTGGCGCTTAAAGGGTTAATATTGTTTTTACCACTGTTAATGTCCACAGTTTTGACCAACAGTTTTTGGTGTGAGACACTGACACTACTGATAACTATATATGAATAATGGACAACCCCCGTGATATAATCTATCGGTTTGTGAACTACAGTTTTTAAGATGATATGGCTGGATGAGGATGAGGAATGAAAACAGAATTTACACCAATCACATCAACTAAAAGTATTAAAACACCACCACATCATTTCAGCTACTTAAGTGATAATAACCACACTAACATGCTACCTGAGCTAATTAACAGGCTCGATGTCAGACCATATAATACCATATAAATTAATGCTAATATCAGATAATGCAGCTAAGTTAGTTGGTTATTGTGATGGCAGACAAAGCAGACTCACCTGCTAATCACAGGTGACACTCCCACACATGGTGTTATTTGATAAAAATAGAGTTTTACTAAAATACATCTCCTGTAGCTGTCATAGAGGGAGAAATAAGCTGTAAACATGTTTTTTTCAGCTGTGAAGTTGGACATTTTCTCATGGGGCTCAATGTGAACTGACTCACTTCTGGAGCCGGCCCCCACTGGACATTCAAGGAACTGCAGGTCTACAGACCCCCATATTCAGCCTTCCACATGGGCGTTACTTTTCAGCCACATGGATTGCTGTTATATTTTGGCCATTCTAGGTAAAAGGTCAAGGGCAGGAAAAAATACTGTATCTCAGATTTCTTTGAGATGTTAATTATGGTATCGTGTGGTCATTTTATAAAATCTTGAAAACATCATACAGGTCCAATGCTAATGAAGCATACAGCCAGTGAGATGGCATTACAGTAAACCTCAGACAAATTTATGTTAATTTGGTGGTGAATGCAAAGTTAACGTTAATTTGTTGAAAAGTCACACTGTCAGTTGTTTTACGTTGCAAGCGTGATTAAAAAATACACCAAAGAACAAAAGTAAATCTGCTTATGCACACACATAACTAAACTTAAATTGAAATAAAAAGCAAACAGAAAAAATAAATACAATTACAACCTAAATAGCTGTTTATCATATGGGTTCTGCATCTTTCCTCTCAGACTTCCGTCTGTGCTTATCTTGGTGAGTTTAATCTGCCTGTCTTTTTTTTTTTTCTTTGTACACTCATCTAGTTTCTTCAGTGAACCTGCTCCGGCTCTGAGCTGCAGCCTCTCCGCATGAGGCTGAATTCTTCTACTTCCATTAAAGCACTTTTTTTAGAACAATTACCTGAAGAAATGCTTCACAGCACAATCGCAACAATGGAAAAGGTCACAGTAAATGTTCTGAGACTTTAATGTCCCTAAATGATTAAATGAATTCCTGCCGTGGTCTTTGGCCACGGCTGTTGGCACATGAATAAACACGAAGCCGCGGGCCGTGAACCTGAGAGACTCAAACAGTAGCATGGACATACATGGATGTGTCGGTGGATGAGTTCATTCTGAATAAGCCTGCAGACTGTAGAGGAGGGGGTGGAGGGGCGCAGTGTTGGTGCAAGTCATGCTCTGTTAGACTTCAGTACAGTACATCCGGCTGCTGAAACACACCGGCCAGTCTCTTATGAAACAACCGCTTGGCCCGAGGTTTTAGTCTGAGATGATATGGCTGTTATGGCTGCTCCAGAAGAAAAGGACGTCTCAGTCAGAGGACAGATTTCCACAGTCTTACATAAACCGGAGATCTAACAATTCAGGTTAAAATTAGAATACTGAATGTCTACACTGAAACTAAAGAGTGAGTGATGCACCAGTTGCAGTGGTCTGTCCAGAATGAAACCCACCAACCCTGACAGGTCTCTAAAATTCATACGCAGACATTCTGTGTATTTACTGGATGTTGGCTTTTTGTTTCATATGTGCACAAGTACTAGTTATTCCCACAGTGCTTGACTTCTTCCCTGGAGTCTCTGCTTTCTGTCCTCATAGGTTTTCCCTGGATCATCTCTGGTCCTGCTTCTCTCCTGCCTCCATCATCATTATTCATTTTTCCATATAGTTGTGATAATGTTTATTATATAGTTACATGGATGGTAGAGCTTACTATTATTGGTACCAACAACTAGAGTAGTAGTATATCCACCATTAGTACATGACTTTGGAGTAGTAGTATTAACAGTTATGGGTATTTGTACTAGTTATTGGCAGTTATATTAGCAACAGCAGTTCTATTTTTTGCTATGCATCTATGTGTCTCCTGTGCCTCCTCCCATATCTCTCTCTCTCTTTTTCTCTTCCTTTACCCTCTCTCTTTAACTCTAACTGGTCAAGGCAGACAACCAGGTTTTCCTCATCACTGTCAGCAAGTGTTTGCTCCTGGAGGATTCTATTGGTGTCTGTGAATTGGCTTAAGAGTCTGGTTCATTATGATGTGGCGCTATGTAAATAAAATTTGACTGCTTGATTGAGTTGTACGCATAATAATATTTCCTGTAACACAGAGTTATAGTAATTAAAACTAAAACCAGCACTAAAACATTCTAATAACATGCCAGCTGAAATAAATAACAGTTTTCAAAAACTGAATTAAAACCGCATATAAGAACATAAACTGAAACAAAATACAGTTGCAGGTAAATTCAGTTTCATTGTTTTTTCAGGTAGAAAACAAAATTTGAGGAAAAATATTAACAACCTCCTAGGACCCAGTGTCCACATATGAGGACAAGAAATTCACAGCTTTATACAAAAAAAAACCAAAAAAAGAAACAACTGTCCACCGCAAATGACATTCCATAAAAATTTTTAAGAATGCATCTCGAAAACTGTTGCATCATGATATTTCCAATATAAGCAATTATTTAATTAAAAAAAGCCAAAACTCAAAATCCTGTGGGACTACCGGGTCTTAGGAGGTAATAGCTGCTGTCTAACAGTAGCCAACAGATTATCAAGGGCTACTTTAATCCAAATATGGCCCCATGGAAGAAGGTCCTGGTTTGAACCCATCACCTTTCTGTGTGTGGAGTTTGCATGTTCCCCTCTATCTCCATGGGTTCTCTTCAGGTATACACATGCATCTTAATTGGTCACTCTAAATAACCCATAGCTGTGAATGTGACAGTGAATGGTTGTTTCTCTCTATAAGTCAGTGCTACAGTGAACTGGTGACATGTCCAGGGTGTACACCACCTTCACCCAGTGTCAGCTGGGATTGGCTACACAGTCACCCCAACCCTCCAGAAGATTGAGCAGTTCTAGAAAATCAAAGAATCTATTATGGTTTTCCAACATTGATTTGCAATGTAGCTGCCAAACCATGTCTATGTTAAAGGTACTTATCCATTCAAACTTTACCTTTCCTCTCTGCTCAGCCTCATTTCCTCTCTGAAATGAATCAGTGGTTGAGCAAACTGCAGAGCAAGTAAGTGACAAGAACATCTAAAAGACATATCTGATCGTTTCATAGTGGACTTGGGTGTTCAGGGCTTCTTAAGAGACATTCACTCCACAGTGGTCCACATTCAAGATAATGTTAAAGCTCCTTAAAATTGGACACCAGCTGCATTAAAACTTGAAAGAAGAAGCTACTGTAGAAACGTGGCAGCACATCAAGGAGAACCGAAAACACGATTCTCAATCTCCTGTGACTGTACATAGAAGAAAAAAAAAACATTTATGCAGTTAAATTCATGTAAATCTCCTTAATCCTGAGCAGTGGCTCCAGGAACAACTCCAGCATAGATTCCCACATAAACTTGAATATGCACAATTACTGAACCGTCAAAGCTAAATAAAAGCTACACTAAAACTGGCCAATTCCTCAAAATAAAAATAAACCTATTTATGCAAACAGAAATAGCAACTAAGGAAACGTCAAAAACTACCGTAAGTCTGATACAGATATTCTGCATGTGCGTATTTATTTTCATATTTCTGTAAACTTGATGTGTGATGACGATAACTGTAGAAAATAAGTGAAGAGTGAAAAAAAATACTGAATCCAAGTGAATATAAAGGATTAATCACAGACACACAGAATGGCAGCTGTTCTGACATCCCATTTTCTTTGCACCTATCTCTAAAAAGCTGTGATGCTCTGCTGAGTAGAATTTCTTTTTCTTTTTTTATATTATACACATTTTGGGTATGCTGTCTTGTTTACATTCCCACTCACACATTCACACACTCGTACAGGCGTTGCTCACCATGTAGTATCCAGGCAGCAGCTTCTGTAAAAATTCAGCCTCTTTGTGCATCACAGTCTTAATGATGAACTCATCGTCCTTTGTCAGGTAGAAGACTGAACCACTGGCTCCGGGGTTGGACAACTCGATCAGGGGCTCATTACACAGGGAATACTGAATGGACACAATGTAGAAATACTGATCAGAACACTGAAATAGTCACAGTCATAATGTCAGTGGTCTTCAATCTCAACATTTGCTGAGCTATGCCAGTATAAAGCATAACCTCCTAGGACTCACTGTCCACGTATGAGGACAAGAAATTCACAGCTTTATACAACTGTCCACCGCAAACAACATTCTATAAAAGTTTTTAAGAATGCATCTGAAAAAACTGTTGCATCATGATGTTTCCAATATAAGCAATTATTCAATTAAAAAAAGCCAAAACTCAAAAACCTGTGGGGCTCCTGGGTCTGAGGAGGATAAGAAGAAAGTGTCATGTAAACAGCTTGTTGTGATGAATACACACATATAAGTACCTAAACTGAGACCATAACTAGGAGAAGAAACTGCAGCACCAAGTAGATAAAGGTTCTAGGTGAGAGAAAACCAAAAACATGCAATTGAGATTTAGATTCAGAGTCATTCAGGTGTTCAAATAATGACAATAATCAGCCTGCTACCAGTGTCATGGTTTACTCAGTTTATTCCATTCTGTGCTTTTCTCTGCTGCTTAAAAGCAAGTAATAGCAGACATTGTTTTTGAGATGAATCTGCCCTCACAGACCTCCTGTTAATGGCTCCCTATTCAAGCATCCGTCTGTACAGTACCTGACATTTAACGTCATGTTCTGTACAGAAAAACACATCTGAAAAAGGCAAAATGGCACAGCGTGCGTCGGTATCTGTAAGAACAGCCGATAAACAAGAAAGTAATGCATTCTGAATAGTTTCACTGTAAGTACCTGTTTGTTTCTATATGTAGCTGCCTTTGTTCAACTTTCTTGGTGATGGAATGATGTGGATTATGTAAAGAAAAATACTTATTTCTCCAGTTCATTCTGCTGTTGTTCATCTTCTGTTGATGTTTTTATTTCCATTTCTAGTTTTCCCTCAGTCATGTAATGGGGTTGTATGTTATGTTTAACTCTGGAGGACCAGTGCATTAACCCATTAAGACCCAGTGCTGCTTTTGTGACAGTTCCCAAATGAATTCTTCTCTATTTTTAACCTTTCTTAAGTGATTAATCACCATTTACTCTATTACTATGCTCTGTATTTTGGATTTATAGGTGAAAATCATTCATTTTCCTATATTTAATGTACTGATTATGTAGATGTTCATTAAAGCTCAGATTAAAGTTGAAGGTTATTACATCCAAAACAGAGGAAAAACTGAAGAAAAAGATTTTTTTCTGAAAAATATATTGTTAACTAAACATAAAATAAGTGTGTCCATCCACTGTCATTGATCCAACTCCATGGGTTTTACTGGGGAATCAATGTTGTAGAGGATAACAATGTTTCCACGGTAACTACGGGGCCTCTGAACGTCCAAATGGGTCATATCTGATGACCATGAAAAGATGACAAACTGCATTTTACACCAGTTATTTACATGTATTGATAGGATTAGTGGATCAACAGGTATTAAACATTTCATATCCGTGAATGATTTTGGTCGCCGGTGGACATTTGGGTCTTTATGGGTTAAAGATAAGCGTACATGGAGTATGCAGAACCACTGACTAAGCGCTCTATGTATATGTATACGCTGCAGACAGCTCAGGGCAGAGCAGTGAATCATGGAGCCCCCAGGACCTGCATGCTGATGGAGAGCGACAAGCTGCAGACCTCTTTGAGCATCTATCTTCGCCTCTCTGCCCTCTTTCATACATTATAATATATTTCACCACTCCTCTTCCCTCCCAGCCTTCTGCTACATTTCATAAATGTATTACTGTGGAGTTTGCTCTCTCTTTTGGCATTTCTTTAAATTGCTGTCCACACTTTTATAAATAATTCAGGTCATGTAAGTTATGATTCAGACATCCTTTTTACCATATTCTAATTATTAAGACAAACAGTTGCATTGAAGCACCTCAGACTGTACAACACCTCTTCAGCTGGACAACTGCTTTGACTATTTTACTAGTAGTATGAATTGACTTCCTATGCAAGTATATTTCCAGTTACTACTATGACTAAAAGACTAATAATGTGTGTTAATTCGATCTACAATATAACTGAATTTCCCTGTGGGGATAAATGAAGCATGGTTCACTTTATACAGTCTTGCCCAGATTTACTTTCTTTTTATTTTCACTGTGAGCACTGTGCAAAGGACACGCATAACTTATTTGTAGCAAATAATAGACAATCCTTGTTCTTAAAAGGGCTATTTCAAGAAAAAAAAGTCTATCTGGGCTATTTTTTCTCTCCAGGAAATCTGAGCAGAGTTCTTCTGTTTATTTAGCTGAGGTGGCTGTGCAAAAATGGTGCCTTATAAATGGTACTTAGAACGCTGGCTCTCATCCTGAATGGGATGTTTCAAACAAGGGTTTCCTGGAGACTTCATAACATCTGTTAAGACTTCAACTTCAAGGTGCTTAGAGGCATTTACTGGTATAACTATGAGCAGGAACCTTACCAGATAGTCATCCGGCCTGATGCCAAACAGTTCTCTGAAGTAGCGGAAGGCCACAGGAGCGTACGTTTTAAAGCGAAAGTCTGGGAAATGGTGAGCTGGAGTGAGGTTGCTGCCTTCACTGGAGTGAAACAAAATCAGACATACATTAGAAGATGATAATCACATCCTCGCTTTACTCCGGCTAAAATCAAACAATATACTCTGCAAAATCCACTCCAGCAGCACACATTAACACTATTAACCGTATCAGGTGCACAGTGCATTGATGTTACAAGTGCAATACAAACCTGGGGAAAAAGATGCTCTCTACCACATAGAAGTCCTGCATTAAGACGTCTCTCTCAGGCTTCGAGCTCAGGTTGCCCACTGTGTAACCGATGCCCAGCTGGATGGCACCTTTCAAGGCTGAGGATGTGGTCTATAGAAGAGGGGAGTGAGGACACATGGTAAAAACACTATTCTGATCACTCTCAGATCTAACATTCCATCGGTTTTTCCCTCTTTTTGTCAATTACAAGAAAAAATTCATCTACCTAGTATAGAATTTGTCAGATATTTCCAAGTTTGTAGCTTTAGAATAAAAAAAAATTCCACCCTTTCCTCAATAAACCTATGGGCTTTGCTTAATCCTTCATCCAATAGAACCACATCCATACTCTACAAAGAGCTGGCACAAATAGACTGTACTGCCACCCTGGAGTGTCCATTGTTCTTCAGTATGCACCAGACATGGTCTAGTCCAGTTCAAGCTATTACACAGACTATCAAAGATGAGGCTTATCAAAGATGAGGCTCTCTAAGATGATCCCTATAGTAAATCCATCTTGTGATCGATGTGGACAAACTTCATTAGCTCACATGTTCTGGAACGGCCCACAAACCCAACAATGAGTTAACCCAGATCCAGTTCTACAAGGTGCTTGATCTTTATCCAAATAAAAATTCCAGACTTTTTCAAAACTGCTATTTTTTCCCAGGACCTTGACTTTATATACTTTTATACTTGCGTGCTTACTTTTTTGGTTTAGATTGTACCTGTTGTGTGTCGTATAAAAGTTCATTTTAATAAATATATGAATGAATGAATACATAATTCGCAGTAAATTATGTCTCACTGACAGAAACCTTTTCAAAACATATGAAAATCACAAAAATGCATGGATATAAGTTTTACTAGAATCATTCCAGTACCGACCGGTTAGTGAAATCATATCATGTTGTTTACATGCTTTCCTCATGTATGTCTTATCTTAAAAGATTATGTGCCTTTGAGCATACTCTGTAATTCAACTTATGAGAGAAACTTTTTCCGTACTTTATCAAGACTTTCACACAAAATTCCAGAGTTTTCAAGGTCTGGAAAACAGCATTTCAAAATTCCATTCTTTTTAAGACTTTCAAGACCTACACAAGCACCCTGATTCTAGCTGTATTTGGGGCGAAAGGAACTGAACCTGAAATATGGCACAAACAGTACACTTTGATGTTTTGTGACCATTCATCAATTTTTTTTTTAACAAGCTAACTTATGATTAGTATATAACAGCCCTATTATGTGTAAAAGTGTATGTACATTTATGTACCAAAACCCCCAGTAAAGACAGTCCAGTATTAAAACAACACATTTCATAGATTAAATGACTTTCACCTTTGTTTTTTTTTTAATATTTAAAACTGACCCACAGTTCTCCACATGTGTAACAAACAGAAAATACATCACTCTGCAGGTATGTGATGTATAAATTACCTTCTTGTAAGTAGTTTCCCCTGATGCGTCTACCCCTCTGTGGCCAATCTTCTTTCCCTGACCCGGCTGGCCTGAGGATGAGGGCATCTGAGGAGACAAGAGGGTTTACACCTGTTCATTAATGGCGGTTATTACGATATGAAAAGAGTCGAAGAGACACAGTGTCCCCACATGAGACCTGTTTACAGCTTTGATGCTGTTGAACTGATTGTGACTGAACAGACCAGGTGTTCATTTTGATGTGAGGTTTGGTTGGTTTGCTTTCATCGGTGGAACTTCACCTCCTTCACCCAAATAACAGCACAGTATTAGATGGGACTGAACAATTTGTAAAATACTTCAATGTATAAATTTCGTGAAAAAGAAAATGTGGGAACTTCAGTGCTCTTTGCTGACAGTTTTTTTATTTAAATCCATTCAAAGTCAATTTTAATACTATAGACAATTATTGTTTCCATTACAATTTTACAGTAGGGTTATATGTATGTCACATTAGTATCACAGGGATGGACTATAACTCCAACTAAAAACAACTGAATGAATAAATACACGTTTATATATTAACTTCCTCATGTCGCCTCTCTTTGGATGCTATGACACCATCTATCAGTGGTCATCTACATCCATTAAACTGTTCTCCACTGACCATCTCCTTTGGAAATGCTCTGAAAACGTCCTTACACCAAATACTATGTTTTGTCTAGCAGCTAAAGTGGCAGATGGATTTAGAGGGATTTAATAAATTAGAAGGGTTTAAAATGGTGTGAGTCAATCTGTCCGAGCTAAACTGATGTGTAAATACTTAGTCCAACTACACTTTCAGATGTTGTCATCTTTACTCACGTTGGAGGCATCCCACGTTCAATGATGAACATGAAACAAAAATATTAACCCTTTTCAATTTTGATATCAAGATTTCAAGAAGTAGTTAGAGACAAAGGCATACTGTAAATGACAAAAATATTGGGAATGACCCACAGATTATAATGGGAGTAAATTTACTCATCTAATTTGCATATTATGACATCACAGGGTGGCGGACATATTGGATTGTATAACTATTAGTAAAACTGAACTCTGAACCTATTTGCATGAAAGTTTTACTTGTCTTTGTGGTTTTTTTTTAATCATCTTATCCTTAAAATAAGAGAACTTAAACATTAGTAGAAAGCAAAATGTAGTAAGTTTTAGTAGATTTTTAGCCAAGCAGCAGGGTAGCCAAATCTGTCCTTACTACATACTTACTAAACCAGCTCGGGCCCACGCATTCCAAACTGGAGTTTTTTCTTCACTTTGAATAGAAACATGCTCTCAAATGGTGTTAGGATTGAAGTGGCACATGTCCGCCATTTATTGGTGCGAGGTGGTAACAAGATTTGGTAACTCTATCTGGAGCTATGGTCTGTTTCATTCAGTTATGTTGCTTGTCACAATATTGTGACTTTGGCGCTTAAAGGGTTAACAATGAATAACTAAGTGAATTAAATTAGCCTTTCTTACAAATGTGGCACCGCCAAAGGAGTGGGAGATACCGATGTGGAGGATGAGGAAAATGAAATAAAGAGAGCATCATAACAGAGCAGATTATGACAGGAACAGATGGCGGCTCACCTCTGTGATGAAGGCTTTCTTAGCAGCGGCGTCTGTGTCAGAAAAGAGAAAAGGGACAGAGATAGCTGCGTTAGTCTCTGTGTGAGTCGGGAGAGCTTCCATTACTCAGCATCATTAGCACTGGCGGTGACAAAGATGAATCCCAAAGGATGGACGCAGCAGTCCAACATTATGTAATAACAGTGTCAAACACAAGTACGAGGCTGTCAGCCGGAGGATCTGCAGACGAGCTACAAGGGCACGGACTCCTGTGTACTGTGTGCATGTTAAGTTTCACTTTGCTGAAGTAGACCGGGCATACATTACATTCTGGGCACTTTAATAGCAGAACAGATAAACCCCTAACGTGTCTGTGGTGCTCGTTCTGAATGTATGATGTCTTTTAAATATTCATAAAAATTCAACCGTTGTTCAATAGGAAAAATTTCAAAACGTGCTGATAGAATAGACCTTGTTTTTTCTGAGCATGCTCAGTGTCCCCCTGGCAGCCTGTGTAACGGGGGGGGCAAAACACAGAGCACTGAGTGAGACACACTCTGTTTGAGCTTTTTTTTTTTTTTACACTGTTTTTTACAGTGTTGTGGTAATTTTCCTTTATTGTTTTTACTGTGTTTTTACCGATTTCTGACCATGTAACTGCTTTATGGAGTTCAACCAGGTGTCAAAAAGCAGCTGGACTGATTTGGAAAAAAAGAGCCCAAAACAAAAACTACTGGGCCCAAATTCAAATCCTTGTTGTTGTTCAGTGTGTTCCAGTTCACAGTTCATGTTCAACAACCTAAATTTCTTATTGATGTACATTCTGAGTGTCTTATTTAGTAAAAACCTGTCAAACTTCAATTCCTCTCTTTGTCTTTATCTGTTATTCTACCATGTTTTGACCCTTAAACACATGGTAAAGAAGAAAAAGAACACAAGCACATACTCATATAACGTTTGACGCACATTCACAGCAGTATGTTTCACTGAAATAATGTCTCAGGGGTTAAAGGGTTAAACTACGATGGAAAAATCAGCTCTGCAAAGTATCCACTGGAGAGGGTACACTGTAGTACTCTAAACTCTACAATGGTAATATTATCATAACTGAAATGTTCTACAGAAAAAGAATGAAACGTCACAACATCACAAATGGAAACAAAACTCACACATACAGCAGTTGTACATCTGCTATGTTGTGATCATTTTTAGTCTAATAACAGGATGTAGGCTGCGGAGAAAGGCAATCAGAGGACTGTTTTCACCAGGAAGGCCTGAAATAGATGCATAATTATAGATGTATAACACTCAGCATAATAAGGGATGGAGGGGTAAGGAGGGCAGGAAAGAGGGAACGTAAAATGACTGAATGAAAGAGTGGAAAGAGACCGATTGAGGGGATGAGAGAGGGCTTCAGACAGCACAAGAGTCAGGCTGATTAGTTCTCTCTCCGTTATAATCATAAGCAAGATCCAAGTCGGCCGCCCAGATGGTGGAATTTATGCAGATATGTTTACAACTGCAGCAACGCAGCCTGACTGTTGTGAATAAATACAAAAGGATAGGAACATCAGTGGCACAAGATGATATATTTATACTTTTACACACTATAGATAGGAAAAATGATTTATTTATATGATCGCTTAATGTTTTCCTGTTCATTTATGGGTACTTTGCACAGTGGCAGCGGCGGAGAATGTCAGTCAACAGCTCCCCTACTGATTTAGCAAGTGCATAATATATTTTTACTAGGCAAGTGTTTGGTTTTACTCAAACAGATTTTATTTCTATTAGGCTTTAAGTCTGCATAAATTTGTAACAAATATGCGCTCTGAGTTTGTCACATCACAGAAAAAAAGTGTTCATAATAACCCAGGAATACTCTTGCTGGGTGCTGGATAATTAAAGCACCAAGAACTAAAACAAAAACACTGACATTAAACCACTTCTATGACAGTATGAACTTAATGACTCAGTGGTTTACAGTGTTTTCTTGTTTTCCTGGAACATATTTGTGGGGCAGCTTTTGTTCATGCATAAGTTTAATTCTTTGGATTTTCATCTCCATAGGACTCAAAATAATATGGACACTAAAAGTAAAGACAATACTACTGAGATCTAATTATCTATATTAACCGTGAGTCTTAAAATAATTCTATTATATTTCATGTGAGTGTATTTTTCCTTTTACGACTGTATAGGAGTAGTATTTTCATGTGCAGCACCTTTAAAGTAAGAAAAATGGATGCTCCATCTAATAGCTTTATTAGACTTGTAAAATCATATAACGTTGGAGGCACCAGAACCATAATGTAATTCAGAAGCGCCGACCTACTTGAGCATCAACATCATTCCTCTCAAACTGTGTGGCTATTTATTTTAAAAGAATGAGGAAAAAACATTTTATTTACATGTCATGGTTATAACCTTATGCATTTGACTTATCTAAGGGAGCTCTGGGCTTTACAGTCGTACCATTTGACCTGATGAGGGTTAGGGTTAGGTTTGACGATGATTTGATGAAGCCCCACTTAAAATGAAATCTACCCACAATTCCAGAGGTGTTAATTTAGTAGCGACTGTTGTTAGTTTATTCACTGTACAGTACAGTGATTGCAATACTGTTACACTGTACTGCATATTATATATTTACCTTACATTGTGCAGGCCCACATTGATGCTAATACATACTACATATGTTATGTTATGTTATGTTATGTTATGCTGTGTCGTGCTGTGTTATGTTATGTTATGTTATACTAAAATAATCTTGGATACTAAGTAATTGCACGATGAAGGTCATAGTCTTCACATGCTTTTTCAGTCATTATTTTCTAACAAGTGCATGAGTTTACAATTTAATATCTGAATTTCCTCTATGCAGACTTATAAGGACATAATCTTATCGAGCAAAAGAGAAGATCTTAAAAGCTTGAGAATAGCTTTGGGGGAAAGTTTTCCCTGACAAATAATGACAGAAAAATAGGAGGAGTATTCTCTATGGTATTTTACATTTTTGCTCAAGTCAATCAAATCACCAAAGACATGAACTGCCTATTTGGTTTGATGTGAAGGCTGACAGAATATTTGATTTTCTGTGCTGGACAATTTTTTTTTTGTTAAAATCTAAAGGCAAAAATGTCACACTGAAGCTGACAATCTAGCTGAGATTGTTACAACTAGCTCAAACATCCAACATATTCACAGGTTGAGTGTGTGTGCGGCTGAACCCATATCCAGGCTCTCTGCTCTCCGTCTGCCTGCCTCTCGTGGACGCCCATGTGACTGAACCACAGAATAGCCTGTTTGCCACCCCTCCTCCTGCTCCAGCTCTCAGTTTCTCTCCCTCTGTCGCACAGATTTGCACTGGGATGAGCAAGCCAAAGCGTGCCAATCCAATCCCAGCAACGCTCCCTGCAAGCTGCAACAAGGGAGCAAAATGTGTGAAGGAATGCAGATGATTAAAGAGGGAGCTCTCCAGCTTTTTACTATTTACTTCTGTGTGAAAGCGTGCGATTGGCTGGTTCAGTGTTTCTTCACATCTATTCTGTCTCCATGCCTGTTTTTTTTTGTTTTTGTGAGTGTATGCTGTGTCTTACTCCTGTGGAATCACATCCCGTCTACAAGTCTGCACCTGTTATGACTGTGGATATATGTGTAGGCATGTGCATCACACTGTGACTGAGTGTAGAATAGAAGAGAGAACACACTACACACATTACACACCGGAGTTAATAAGCACATATGAGTCTGGCTGTGTGTACTCAGGCATGCATTTCATCCTACTCTGCTGATCTAACAGCTACCACCATGAGAAATACAAGAAGAATCTACAGTATGTGGATCCACACACTCCAGTCCCTCTGTTCACTGACATTCACTGACAAACTGACCCTAATTAAGCCTTGACATCTACATATTGTACACAATCATTATCACCTCTGTCTGTTTGTTTACGTTAACTCATTATGGAGTCTGTCATTACATTTAAAACCCTTCGGAAATCAAGAAACCTTCTTGAATTTACCAAAACGATGAGTGTGTTTATATGGCATGAACTCTAATATCAACAGTCTGCTTTCAGTAATCACTTGCTCCAGCTTTAACTGTCCCAACTATTAAACTAAATAACTAATCATCTACCATTAGACAATACAATTTAAAGGTACACATCAGCTATAATTAATTCACAGTATAGCAGAGTATGCATTTAATCTAAAGGCTCCTGTGCAACATGGATATAATAATAAACTTGGGTATGACATGAATGCAGGTAAATGTACAAGAGCAAAACATCATCAGTGCATGGTGTCTACCTGTGCTGCTTATTGTTGTAATAGTGAATCTAAGCTAATGATTATACTGTTAAAAAACTGGTATTTGTATGTATGGTACAAGTTGCAGGGGAGGAAGATAACACGGACCTGGTCATGCTATGAGAAAACAGACCAAGATGGGTTGCCAGTTTGAAAAGAAAGCCTTAGTGTTTAAACTGTGTTTCAATGGTAAAAGGTCATGTGGTCTGATGAGTCCAGACTGAGGTGGATGAAGTGATTACCTATCATGCCTAGTGCCTACAGTACAAGCCTGTGGGGGCAGTGTTACAGTCTGGGGTTGGTTCAGTTGGTCAGGTCTAGGTTCAGTAACGTGTCCATAAGATGAGGTCAGCTGAACCTGAATATACTGAATGACCAGGTTTATTACGGGTGGATATTTTTCTTCAGACATATCACAAGATGACAAAACCAGGACTCATCAGAATCAGATTGTGAAAGAGTGGTTCAGGAGCATGAGACACAATTTTCACACATGGATTGGACACCACAGAGTCCAGATCTGAACCACACTGAGAATCGGTGGGATGTGATGGAGAAAACAACACAGCAAAACAAAACAACACAGTGGTCTGTCTCTCCGTCAATACAAGATCTTAAATAACCCAAAAATAACAAAGTAATAACTGCAAAAATAACTGAAACTATGGACTGACATGTGACATTGCATAAGTTAATCAAAATGACGTCATGGCAAATGTATGGCCTAAAAAATGTTAAAGGTGTTCCAAAAAATATTGGACTGTGGGATATTATTGGCCTTAGGTGTGCAAGAGAGTGAAAAAGCATCTGATTGGTGGACTGAGGTTAGTATTTTTAGCTACATAAACTTACTTTTTGCATAAATGAATGCACTATTTCATGCTGAACTCCTACTGCTGAAGTAGACACTGATTCACCCAAAATTTTTGACAGTGTCAGAATTCTGCCCAAGGTTATCTTTGGTTGCTGTCTGTGAACCTCTCTCACTGTGAAACACAGGACCACTGTTTTTTGCTGTTTTTTTTTCTCAGACCAAAAATATTCCTACATCTCATACTCATCTAACTATTTACAGTGAGCCCTCATGTTCAATGGATGGAGGCATTGTCATTGTGGAAAAGATCAGGTTCACATCAGGTTTTTCTTGTAAATTGTCACCTGTCTGCACTCTTCAGTTCTGCCTGATATCATAGTATGCTATCAGGGTTAACGCCTCTCTATTTACCTCAAAAGGTATCCAGTGATATCCTCCCCGGTAATGTAAAGAGGCTGCAGAATGAGGGCAGCAGGAAAATAGGTCCCACTACACACCATCATACTGCAGCCTTTACAGTTGCTCAGGGACTGGAACAGCAAATAGACTCGTCCAAATAAATAGCTTCTAACAGAGACTGTTGCTCGGCCAGACTGCTATGTGTTGGTTTAATGGCCTGCACTTACAAACCTAAAGAGAGCCGGTCCATTATCAGCCTGCGATAGCCATGGGAGATGAGGCCAGATGAGGTGGATTTATCATTCTAACACATGTGGAGTTGGAAAAAACACGGTCTGATAGGGTCAAATGTTATGACCACCCTGCACATTTGCAAAACAAATCTAACCACTTCATCAGTTTATTCAAATGATCGTAGTATTGTTAATATGTGGCAGGCCATTTCACATACATAGAAGTGCCAAATGATTTTTTTCCATTATTGAATACACACAATGCTATGGAGAGCAGTTGCAAAACAATACCAGCCTAATGAGAACAAAATGATAAAAATGGAAAAAAAAATAGGTTGTGCTCATGCCTCACATGCATGTTGATTAGAATCGGTGCAGTTGAGATTATTACATACTCTGCAAGAACAGGCAGCTTGTTGTCAACACATCATCCTGGCAGAACTTTTTCCTCGTGTGTACGTCAACTACTGTGTGATTGGTCAGAAATTTGAAGTGGGCGCGGTTTAAAAAGGTCAACGGTTAATCTGCATTATTAACCCCGGAGGGAAATTCAGTCTCTGCATTAGCCCACAATACACACACAGTAGCTAACACTAACATTAGCACATAGCACAAATTTCTCTGTTCTTTTCGAGTACAGGCTTTTACTTGCTTTATGTAAAAAGATACCTATGAGAGTCAACTGAGGATGCAACTTGACTTTGTACAATAAATGGCACACTTTCATAAACCCTCTCACCTTTGTTTTGTTAGTTTTATTCTGGGCTTGCTAAAAATGTCCTCTGTCATCACACACATTTTTCCTTCCTGTTGTTTTCATGGTGCCTCGATTGAGGTCGACCAACATTTTTTTATAACTGATGCACGTGTGCGTGTGCCTTGAATCAGCTGACAGATGCTGCCTTCCACGTGTCCTCTTACGCTGCTGTTAAATAGGGCATTAGCACAATCACACAGCAACGTACAATAAATTAAAAAAAAAAAAAATTGGTTATATGTGCACACGAAATAAATTCATGAACAACTTCACTAAGATCAGCAAAGAGTAGAAAAATCAAACTGGCAGCAGACTAATGTGATGTGATGTGGCATAAGAGAAGGAACAGACAACACTAAAATAGTTTCAACACAGGAGAAAAAATAAACAACACAAATCCCTTATTAAAACCTTTTTTTTTGCTAGAATCTGTCCTGAGCTTTTTGTTGTAGCTTAGCATGTAATTTTACAATGACAATAGTGTAATATGTACTCAGATTTTGAAGATATTTTTGAAGCAATTTCAGGGAAGGTTCACAAAAGCAGGCAGGTCTATTCTCTAACTTCTATTGATTTTTTTAATGGAATGAAAACTGAGTTAGCTGTAGCTGATTTACTCAAACAGCTGATAGAAGCTAACATTAACTAGCTAGCTAATGTTAATGAAGCTAATATTAGCTAGCTAGCAGCATTAGCTAGCTAGCTTCATGAAAATGCTAAAAATTGTAACCTTTTACAGGTTTCTAATGATTTTTTTTCCCCAAATGAGATTTAATTCACATATGCATACATATTCTACTGCAATTTTGGAGGTTGTGACTAGGACTTTTTGTAATTTATTTGAGATTTTTTAACACATTATACAAAAGCAGGGCTATAAAATGTACTGCACAAATGCTTCAGAGATTATAAAAAATCTAAAGCAAGTATTGACTTGGGTGAGTCACCTAATTGTTAACATCACATGTGGAAAGCACTGATGTTCATTCATTACTGACAGAGATGTCTGACCCAGATAGGATCAATACTGGGATTCCCCCGAGGATGAGCTAAGTAAGAGGCAGTCTGCGAGATGACTGTTTGTTATCTTGGCAGAGGATATGTAAAGGCTTTCCAGCTATCGATTAAGTGTTAATTTTTCACGCCACAACAGAGCAACATTTGCTTATTGTGTCAAAGAGCATCTGACCTGACCTACAGGAAACAGAAATCTATAATTCTGTCAAATTTAAAAGAGCAGAAACACCAACGAGGCAGACTGAGGACCTGTTGTTGTGTAAACTATCGTGAGTTGTTATGTCAGTGAACGGAGCTTTGGGTTTTTGTAATATTATCTCTGACAGCGGTGTGAGGATGAAGTGAGTGCAGGAGGAGAGTCATTTGTTCTCTCCTGTCCAAATGTTCAGACAGCACCGCCTTGAGCACCTCCTTTTGTTTTTAGAATATGTTAAATTATAGCTAACCACGGACTAGTTCACTTCACTCAGGACGGTTATGCAACAGTGACGGCTGCTGTGTAGATGGAGCAGAGGCAAACTGATCCTAAATCAGTGCCATCAGTCCGTTTCACCCTTGAGCACTTAGTGGTAGTGGCCTCAGACTGTGTAATTTTCCATGACCACAGCAGTCAGTCAGTGTGGTCTTCATCCTTTGTCTCTGAGTGGAAAAGTAAAGGTAGTAAAAAGATTTCATTCTGTTCTATGTTTTATGAGTCTTATCCTGTTGATACTCGAGATATGATGTTTTCCCGTGTGCAAATCAATTTCCAGAGACTGTCTAAACACCAGAGGATTGCTGCAATTTCCAGGGCCAATGCAGACACCACCTCAGTCAAATTAATATAAAATCAATATTGCGATCATCAAAACTAACTAGAGTGCTTTCCCCAGATCTAATGGTTGTAGATGGCCCCCAGTGGACTTTAGCAAGTTTTGTCTTTCAGCTTTTTGGTCGTTGTCCACTTAATATCAACTCCACCTTTTGCATATTGCTGCACAGTTATGCTAATGATACAGACTGACTGTCAAATTATATCACTTAAGTTTTCTTGCACCAGGACCCCTAAACCCATTCATTTCATAAAGTCACATGAGTGAATGTAGACTAGACTGTTTCACAGGATGAAATCTGGGATAATCCTGCTATTTCACATCTTTTTCTCCCCATCCATAAACTGCACATAACTATTTTCAACATCCACCCAGTTATGTGAAATAACAACAACATGGATAAAATGTAAAGTTTGAACAAAGACACGCATCACTTCTTATTGTGCAAATGATCCACCTACAGAACTTCTCCCTAACACTGTTTTACAAACTTATTGCACTGCCCAAGACAAGTGTGGTTTGTTTCAAGAAATATAAATTAGTTCAACAACCAAAAGAATTTAATTCCTCTGTTATAGAACAATAGTGGATTGTGCCAGACCCACCTCCAGTACTGGCCCTAAAGCTCTAATGTGGAGATAGATCTGGCTATGCAATATGATAAAGATAATAGTTTAAAACAAAGTGAACAACAACTTACATCACTGTCATCTAGAACCCAAACAACACCTTCAACCTCTGAGGAAAAAAACAAAAACTGTTTGTTTAGTTTTTTTGTACAATAATTTTATATCTCATAATCAGTAATACATTAACAACTATTTTAATGTTTAGAATTATTATGTTACTAAAAACGTTCTATTTAGATAGTGAGTCAGATCTCCTGTGCAGAAGCAGACAGTGATCAGAAACACTGTAAGGTGTTTACATTGTCACAGTATCCTGGTTTCTTTCAATGTAATCCAGCCTGTAGCAAAACCAGCAAGAAGGCTCCTCTGTGTTTCTGTAACTAGGACATGATGTTACTATGCACACCTGCAGAAAGGATACTCGGAAAAACTGTAATCATAATCTTGATACTAATGTGCAAACACACTTAAAGACATTTAAGCATATCAGTATTTGAGTAAGTCCTCTCAGCTGACCATCCCTACCCACCAGCGCTATTTGGATGGTGACACTTATAATTAAGGAGTCATCAACGTCCTAATGCTAAGCTTTTCAAAGAGGCTTTAAGCGTTGCTCGCAATTATGGGACCCTGTCAGAATAATGTCCTTACAGCTTATCCGTCCTTCTTCTGCATTTAAACACACACAGAGGCAGACGTTAATCAACACAGACTATTATGCCAACTACTCACACACAACAGTAGATTGAGTGGTTGAACTCCGCTATAAACATGTAAAAACATATTTAAGTAGCAACCTGCTGGTGTCGACGCACATGTACATCCCTCCCCCTGAAATGTCCCCCTCAGCATTCCTCCACTTTACTGAACAAAGCACAGAGACGAGGGAAAGCTGCTCCGTCCTCTGCTGTCAGTGTGTTATCATACACTTTATACGCTCTGCATAATACAGTGAATGCATGGAAGGAGCAGTGGCTGGAAGGGACGGCTTTTCACTACGCCAACTCATCCATTATGATCAATAGCATCAGGCAAAGAAAGTAGCAAGCTTAATAAAAAGCTTCCTGCCTTAAGCTGGAAGACATTCCTGTGAGACATTTAGCCTGGTGCTAGATGATAGAAGTACACAACACAGTCTGTATACAGGCAAATATGCAAGCCTTTGTTTAGAGCAAAGCACAGCCTTCATGTGAAATACTGCAAGTTCTGTAGATGAAAGATGGGTGAGCGTCCTTAGTCGAAAGGCTAGGAGCGCTGACCCTGAACTGAGGGAATTTTAACTTACAAAAAGACAGAATTACTCTGGCTTATATAAAATCAGTCAGCCTACAGCAGGGTGAACTAACCAAAACGAGTCAGCCTGTACAATTACATAATCGCAAATGCAATTTAAAGGGCCGCTGTTTGGTGACATTTTGGATTCAGTGACACTGAGCAGAGAGCCTGTACTGGCTAAAAAATGGTGTACACAGGTTTGTATGTTTGAGTTGAAACCACACACATTACAAATGATCAGTACTGTGCATTTCCCTTCATAATCAAGCAACTCAAATTGCAAAACCTTTCACAAGCATTGCAATGACTGTCCACCAAATTGTGCGATCATGCTGTAACAGTATGCTCAACAGTATTCTGCTGCATTAATGTTACAGAGTTGCTCTGTAAACTGCAGCACAGTCTGGCCAAAAAGGATGTAATCATAGCACTTAAAGGGAATGCTATTCTATACTAATACGACATGCTATCTCCAGTATTTTTAAGTAACATATTGCACATAACATATTTAGTCATTTTAAGAAAATGAAAAAAAAAGTTACGTTTGGTGTTAGTGTTTCTAAAATTTAAGGTTTAACTTTTTAGCAAAAATATATATTTTCAATTCAGCTGACATTAGATAGGCAGCTACATTTAGCTAATGTTAGCTAGCTAGTGAAGCAACAGCAACTAACAAAACATGTAAACCATAAAAATGTGAAGTTATTTTAAATACAACATTATTAAAAAGATTCAGATTTGTTAGGGTTAGGGTTAGAAATGTAGCTATTTTTTTTTTCATTAGCACTATAGACAGTCTTTTCATGCTGTGCTCAGTCTTTTACTTTTACTTAAGTTATTGCTCGTGCGTATCAGCAGCAGGTGGCGCGGAGTGTGTGTGTGTGTGTGTGTGTGTGTGTGTGTGTGTGTTGGGGGGGGTACCGATTTTGTATTTTTTCTCCTTTTTTTTAATATGTAAAGCACTTTGTGCTGCATTTTACTGTATGAAAAGTGCTATACAAATAAAGATTGATTGATTGATTGACTGTTTTTATTCAATAATTACAACAATAATTACAATCTTGTATTTCATGACAAGTAAAACCAAAAATAACCTCAAGTAATATTTCAATACAAATCAGGGTTGTGGTGCAGGTTGGGTGCTGACAGGAATGTTTTCTGTGGTGGCAGACAGACTGTAGCACCGTAAAACCAGCCCAGTCTCGATCACTATTACTTTATTATCTCTAATCCCAATCCCATTCTCTCCAGGATGCCAGACTAACGGTCTGGATTATCGGGATAAGATGGCACGAGTGCAAGGGCAGGTGGAAGTCAAGACACCGTCTGCCTGTTTGTCTGGGCATTTCAACACAAGTCACATACACTGTGATATAAAAGAAGTTAAATTAGCTCCGCTTTTCTCATGCTGATGAAAGTTTGACAAAATATGTCATTTGATAAAAATGTTTAAAAAGTTATTACAATGCCACACATGCCAGTAATCAGTGTGCAAAATCATTTATTCAACAGGCGAACCAACAATGATAAGTAGCAGACTCCAGTCTAATGTAGCTGCCATTCAGAGGAGGCAGAGAGGATGTATCCACTTTTCACACTGTGGAATGAATTAAGGAACAGGAGTACGAGAGGGTAATTTCTCCTAGGAGACGCCTGGAGGATCAGTGGACTTTGAAATGGAAATTCAAAGTGAGGGGGTGCAGGAGGACGTGTCTTTACCGGAGGGAAGCCGTTCTAGCTACTCCACCAAGATCATTATCAACATGATAGTAATAGTAGCTGGTGTTTACACACTGCAGAAAAAGACACACATACACCCAGGAACACCTGTCAGCAACAGAGACATCTACCTGTGTGTCTGTGGGAATCTGACACCGTGCACACACTGCACAAACAAAAGACAGGAGTTGTTCCAGTTAATATTTCAATGTTCACAGTTTCTATTAACATTCTCTCCTGGATGCTGGCAGGTGGGAATGGTATTTGCAACAATAAACTGATATGTCAAGGCTTTGTGTGCCTTTTAATCCCTGAGGATGTCTTTTCTGCTCCTGGAAAGACTGGCGGGGTCGAGTAGCAGCACCCGGTTCAGTAGGCAAAGCTAAAAACAGCCATGTCCTCCTGGCAAAATGACAAATACATACAAGGACTTGCACTTTATTATGCAATATCAGTATGTTTTTCATTACTGAGATCCCAGATCACAACCAAGCATAGCAATCATAGCAGATCCTCAAAATTAAGGAAAAAAGCCCTTTTATGGAGAAGAGAGGAGAGGAGAGGAGAGAAGAGAAGAGAAGAGAAGAGAAGAGAAGAGAAGAGAAGAGGAGAGGAGAGGAGAGGAGAGGAGAGGAGAGCAGAGGAGAGGAGAGGAGAGGAGAGGAGAGGAGAGGAGGAGAAGAGGAGAGGAGAGGAGAGGAGAGTTGGAAAAACAAATGAACATTGTGGTGTAATTGCTGAGAACAGCATCTTCTGTTGCTGGTGACACTGTAGAAGGTGATCTGTTCTAACGACAGGAGGAACTCAGTTGCACAACAGTATAATTCACTCTGCTGTCAATCTCAAGTCAGCACGGAAACATCCACAAAGACAAAAATCCCTCCTCTTGTGTCAACAAACAGCAAAGGCTCAAGCTCAGTATGAATCTCCTCTGACAACTTAAAGCGGAACACACACGAGGATTTGTTTTTCTTCACATATACCTATCATACATTTGTATGACATCATCTACCTGGCACAAATAGACTTTTGTCTCGTCAGAATTTGGTCCATTCCAGTCAGAGCTTAAAATCCACTTCCACTCAAAAACATCAGCTTCAGTATTTGAGATTCAGTGTGAACTCACAGAATCATGTCACAGTCTGATGCTCCTTTCACATAAAATAAAACAATAAACCCCAAGACACTGTGATCTACTGTGATTTTAGAACAGTTACAGAATGTTGGCTGTTCTAAAATCACAGTAGCTTTGTGTGGTTTAATTGTTGTGAAACTGTTATAAAGGATATTGTTGTAAAATGGCTCCTACACATAGAGAAATGCACAACAACAAAAAAACAACAAAGCATTGAAAGAGTATTTATGTATTGTAAGGAATATACTTTCTTAAATGAACAATGCAGTTCTTCAGCCACATTTGGCAGAATGGTTCTGTGCCTCAAGGCCTGCATCAGGCAGTTTTTGTACACACACATCTCAGCACCGCAGAGCTGTACAAAAGATCAGCGAATGGAACACAGTCTGTATTTCCGTCACGTCTTCATATCTTGACTTTTCCAGCTCTTCAGCTTCTCTCCATCTCTTCCTCTCTATCTTCCTCTTCTAGTCTATCCATTCAAACTCACACTGAAATTCACACCAAAACTGGACACAGCAGATTATTGGCAAGTATTTTACCGCAGCTTCGTTTTTGGTTTGACGATGCGTACTAGCGAGCAGCGTTTTGGGATGACACAAATATTTTGGAGCCGCTCAACATCTAGCATGCAACTTTCATGAGTACATTGTGGAAACCTGAACTGGAACTTGAACTCCAGAAGAAGTCAAGTGAAAATTGACTTTTAACGAGAGCAGTAAAATCTGAGAGGAGAAGGTGGAGAAAGGAGAAGTCTCAACAAATAAGGTCACCAGCTAAACTAGTTTGATTCAGTGTTGGATCAGAGTTGAATTACTGTTCAGCACATAGTATTTTTGGATGTGTTATAACATGACAATAGGAGATTTTAAGTTAAAACATGACCATAGCAGCATTAGTTAAACTGTTGTCTTATCTCCTTCGCCTTCATCCAAATGTTCTATGACATCACGTGCCCCTTAGACAGGGCTAAACTTAGTGCAGCTACACCACACGGCCCACCCACAACAGGCTGCCATTTAGACAAACAGGCAGAGCACAGATGATTAGACACTGCTATTGTGTGGAGCATCCTCTGTCAGATCATTGGTTACTCAGCAAGGTGTACTCAGCTAATTATGATTCTGTTCTTCTACTCTTCTATCTCTGCTGCACAGTGTGAGGCTGCGCCGTCAGTGGTTTTCCAATAGAAATCCTTTCCACAGACACTGTAGAGGCAGTTACAATAGCCGTAGAATAACGGACGGACAGACAGACAGACATAGCCCTTTGTAAAATACAATGCAGTAAATAACACAGCCCGCAGCTGCTGATATAGACGACACTTTATAGAAAATGACGCTTTGTCTCTGTGCACTCAGAAACAGAGCATGAAGGAAATCGAAAGGTATTTGTAGGAAGAGCATGGAAAGGGACAAAGGAGATATTTTATTCTGCAACTCAGTGACAGTCGCAGTGAGAATAGATTATATGAAATGCAGGTCGTAATTATTTACACGGAAACTGGAAGAACTTGAGCAATCTGCAAGTGGAGCACTGCTGAGAATAACACACTTAAATTTTTCAATAGTTGACGTCAGAAAAAGAAACCTCTATTTATGTGCAAAGAAATATACACAAAGTGTATAGATCCACCATAACTTACAGGACAGTGGAAAGAAAAGTATCACCATTAGTGGACCATTTCACAAAATTAGACTGGTTTGCATTTGCAGTTGCATTTTGTGTTGAATCTTCAAGTGTTGGTGGGTGGGTGGGCACGGTGGTGCAGTGGGTGTCCCCTCACAGCGAGACGGTCCAGCTGGGCTTGGCTGTGTGGAGTTTGCAAGTTCGCCCTGTGTCTGTGTGATTTATCTCTGGCTTCCACCGTCCAAAGACATGAACCTTAATATGGTCAGTCTAAATCACCCATAGGTGTGAATAGGAGAGTGAATGGGTGATCATTATAAAATAACCAAATAAGGGATGGGCATTTTCTTTACTTTTTGAAGTCAATTAATTGTGTCATCATGAACACATGCCCTTCTATGCAAACCAAATTACTAATAATATAAACGTGACCAACCGAGGAGTGAGTGAATGACAAGTTAACATTATATTTTTTGTAACACTTTAAACAAACACTTTACTTAACACATAGAGCACAGACAAAAACAGTACCATAAACATTAGTATCATATATCTCTGAAGCCAACATAAACCTCCTCCGACCCTAAATGAACAAAAGTGAGTATGAATGAAGAGTCGTCGACTATTGTCACTGTTTTAACTAATCGACTAATGCACTAGTGCACACCCCTAAATGAAACCCTAGACACTGAAATAAGACATCAAATTAATTTATTTTACACATACAATAACTTCCAACTTTTGGATATTAACCATATAGTAGCATAAACTGAACCTCAGTCGTGTAGAAACAGTCAAATTACCAGGGACATCCATTAGAGTGTCTGCATCTGTTTATAAACATATCCAATTTCTGCAACATGATATCTCATATACTCAGATATCAGGGTTTCCCCTGGGTTAGCTTAGGCGCTGTGATGACAGTTTATGTTGTTATTGGACAATTACTGTTGAATAAGTTTGGACTTATCTTAGAATATTTAGAGGAAGATAGTTTGAAGAAAAGAAAGAAGAAACAAGGGAGAGAAAAAAGTGTTTTCCCTTCAGAGCAGTAGAGAAATCTCCATTTTTCTATTTCACCATCTTAACCCTTTATCGGGCAAGTGACTATTTTTGCTCATTTCTGCACACATTACAAGACAGTGACAGCAACAGTTACAGTGAGGACAGGGAGGCAACAATCTCAGGTCCAATGTGGTCTACAGAGTCTGTAAGGTCCACCTCTGCATGAACAGTGAGTGTACCTGCTTTG
>JAPQRQ010000019.1:24611800-24628183 GCA_037367365.1 Apogon talboti | reverse complement strand
CGGAGGTCCGCATTAGAATGTGGATATATTCTAGTAGCTTTATTTCACTTTATTTTACTGTTGGCCGTAACCACGCCAAACAACAGGACAAGAAGAAGAAGAATTCTTCCCAATATGATCTCAAGTGGGCCAGACCAAAAAAAAAGTAAAATTACATTATGATAATGTTTACATCCTTAAAAATCTGAATAACATGAACAACTTGAAATGTCTGAAATGTGAAACAAGTGCACTTTTAACAATATTGTGCCTGAGTTTATCAGTTTATCATGTACAAATGTGCATTACTACGGAAGCCGAGATAGGCATCATTGTATATAGGCATTATTTATTAACATTAAAACTTACATTACAATTACACTTAAACAAAACATTTAGTAACAGGCAGAATATGGGTAAAATTGCACTTACTTCTCTTAAAACATTTCAGGTTTTTCATATTTGTTCAGGTTATTCACAATTTTTGTAAAAGTATAGATTATTAATGTAAACATTTTCATGTAATTTTACTTTTTTACACCAAAACAAAGAGAACATTTGCAGTTGTCATTATATTATAGGTTATTATGATTATATTTTACTGGTCTGACCCACATAAGATCTAACTGGACTGTATGTGTCTGTATGTGGAACCTGAATTTAAATGATTTTGACACCATTGATTGTTAATATCTTCAGTGTTAGTTTAGCATTTCACAAATTTATCCAACAGGCCGGATTGGACCCTTTGGTGGGCCGGATTTGGCCCCCGGGCTGCATGTCAGTTTTTCTACCGGTCATGATTATTTTTACCAACTAGACACAACTGGAACAACTGGTTCTGAAAGATGTTTAGCTCAAGACCCAAAAGAGACATGGTGCATCTCATTAGGACCCAGACCTCAAAATATTGCCATTGTTTATTTATTTATTTATTTTTACTGATAATGAATTCACATATCAGAGTATTTTTAAAAATTTTTCTAAATAAAAGATAAGATGCATGAGACCAAAGATAGAATATAATTTGTTCATGTTGATTCAAAATTGTGAAATGTCTTTCACAAGCCATTAACCCTCAAAGACCTGAACAGCCACCGGTGACCAAAACAATGGCCTTATCTAAAATATTAACATTAATAACTTTTAAATCACTGGTCTCATCACTATATTTAAATAATGTGGGTAAAATGAATTTTCTTGGCTTTTTACTGCCATCAAATATGACTCATTTGGACTTTCAGAGGCTCCATAAAGAGCATGGAAACACTTTATCCTTCTGCAGCATTGATTTACCAATAAAATCTATATAGGTTAACAAATGACAGTGGTTATAGACACTTTTATATTCAGTCAGTGATATATTTTGTTGAGAAATTCAGTTTTGCTTTGGTGAATTTACTGAGCTTTTATGAACATCTACATGCTCAGTGAATTAAATAGAGGAAAACACCTGATTTTCACAGAAAAATGTAAAATTCAACACATAATATTAGAATGAACTGTGATTAGTCACTTTGTAAAGGTTAAATCTAGAGAAAAAAATCATTTTGAAGTCACCACAAAACAGCTCTAGGTCTTTAAGGGTTAAATCTGTATGAACGAAACACTCCCAGAATCAAGAAAATGAACAAAGTAATCACAAAACTAGAAAAGCACTCGGAGAGCGCAGACCTCCGCCAAGGCAGCTCTCTGTAATAACAGCAATATATATTGTTGCTAGGTAACCCACTTCAATTCTATGATTCTAGGCTAACACCTAATTCCACTGGCATTTTCAGTTGAATAACCTCTCAGCGGGCATGTCTGTTTCTACACATGACATTTGACACCATGGCAACGTGGCCCTACTGTTTGTCTGTTGCTAGGTAACCCACTTCAAGGGTATTGGGCCACATCGCAAAAAATATATATACTCATCCTGGATCCAGACGATGATCTGGATCACCCCCAAAATCTAATCACTTGTTCCTTGTCCCATTTTGGACATTTCCTGAGAATTTCATTACAATCCATCCATGATTTTCTGCGTTATGTTGCTAACTAACAGACAAACAAACCATGGTGAATACATAACCTCCCTGGCAGAGGTAATTAACAAAACATTTTTTTAAAGTACCAAATAGAATACAAAAGGGCAATCCAATAAAAAAAAAGTTCCACATCCCACTTGGATCCTGAGCCAAAGTTTAGGAAAGTCAGATTTATATGATTATTTCTGACATAAAAGCAGTTAGAGTTCAACACTATTTTTACTGAGTATATGAACCAGAGGAGAAGGTGTTGCAAGGATCATTTTATACAAAGATAGGATTATTAATGATCAGATATGATGCCTGAAGGAACTACACAGATACTAGAATACCAATAAACACACAAAGATTATTCTTTTCCTGAAACCTTTTAATTAGACCTTTTAATCTGTAAACAGTAAACACTTGTTTAAGTCAAATGTCTCATTAAAACAAGATATTAGTGCATTATATTATGAAAACTATGCCAGATTCATCTACAGTCACTGGTTATTGGTGCAGAATGTTATGATTCGCTCTCTTTGTCTTCCTTGAAAACCAGATGAATATAACGTTGGTGATCTTCCCAGGAGGTTTGCACGCCATTTTCATCAGGTCTGTCCTATCCGGTAAACGGGTTTACAAACAGACCGTCACTGATCTGGGATGGATTCAAGCCTTATTCACTGGTACTC
Source organism: Apogon talboti (assembly GCA_037367365.1). NCBI lineage: Eukaryota > Metazoa > Chordata > Actinopteri > Kurtiformes > Apogonidae > Apogon > Apogon talboti. The sequence goes on along the minus strand of JAPQRQ010000019.1, from coordinate 24,625,497 downwards.
AGGGAGGAAGACAGAAGAGAGGGGAGTCACAGAGAGCTGAAATGGATGAAGAGTCAGTAACTGAGATACTGATCATCTGTTCTGAGGTTAAAGGTACTGCGGAAGATCCTTCTCCACAACCTGGAAAGAAAGGCAGTACTTCAGTTCTTATATATTTTTTGTAAACACACTTAGACAAAAGGTTTGGCACCGACATAAATTTTGTTTTGGCAAGCTGTGTTGCTTCAGATTTATTTTTAGATTTTTTTTCCCCTACATGTTTTTGTGGTACACTGAAGAACAATTAGAAACACTGTACTGGCAAATAAATCACATTTTTGCAAAGAATAATTTGTGTAGCTGCTAAAAACAGCAGAGGAAATAAAACAATGTTTACAATTTTATCTGTGACAGTTATAATATATAGTTATAAAATATGACATTACAACTATTACATTAAGAACATGAACATGAGTTCCCAGATTTAAGATAAATTCCTTGTTTAATCTGATCTTTAAAAGGATCTCCCTCTGTCTCATCTTTATCTTACTGGATAATGTTCATTTTGTGGCCATTTTTCACAGCAAAATGAAAAAATGTGGTAATTTCTAAAAAAAATAAATAAATAAAACCTTTTTCAGCTTCATATGTGATCTCTTTAATCTTAATAAATGCCCAAAAGTCCAATATTTTCACAATATCTATCATACAGTGAAAATGATAGATGTACATACACTTGGATCATCCAGGGGTCCATATCTCTTCACCACCTGCCCCTCTCTATTGATCAAAAACTGAAGAGAAAAAGAACAAACAGACTACTCAATCACAAAACATATAACAGAAATGCAAGAAACCTTATTTTCTGTATAAGGAAATACATAGAAAATTTTTATAGATGTATAAAATTTATTGATTTAACTTTGTCTAATGCGGTGCAGTCTATATGTACAAAACAAACCAAAACACCCAATAATACATATTTACCTTAGTGAAATTCCACTTGATACTACTGCAGGAGTGAAAACAAATCACAGGTTAGGAAATAATAACAGGTTAAATACTTTGTAAATGAATGCTTGAGTTAGAGGCTCTAATTTAACAGATTTTCCTGCTTGGTGGATAATCAGTCATTAACTTGTCTGCTTACTTTCCCAGGAATCCTTTTCCATTTGGCTGATCCTTGAGCCACTTCCACAGAGGGTGAGCGCTGTCCCCGTTCACATCGATCTTGCTGAACATGTCAAACTGAGCGTTGTAAGACTCTGCGAACTGCTTGATTTGAGTTTCGTTGCCAGGTTCCTGAGAAATAAAACACATGAGAAATATTAGAACCAGACAAATCTGCTCAAACCTATACACAACCGGTGCTATTATTATGCAAGCATCCATTACACTAATCCATAGATGTTATATAATATTTTCAGAACATGAAACATGACGGAACGTACCTGGTTCCCAAACTGGTTTGAAGGGAAGGCAAGGATTCGTAAACCTCTCTCAGCGTAGCTGGCGTGCATCTGCGCAAACTGAGAGTAGTTTACTGGGGTTTTACCTCATTTAGAGGCAACGTTGGTGATGATGACAACATTACCCCTGAAAACACAAACACACACACATCCATACGCTTTGGTAACAATTGGACTGAGACACAATGGTGAAGATCATTTACAATGACCATAAGCTATTGATTTTACCTATATTTTTCAAGGGACACCACGTTGCCATCGATATCTGTTGCAGAGAAGTCATAGATAGAGGTGGCCGTCTGCCAGTCCTCTGTCGGGGCAGACTAGTGGAAAGAAAGTGGGATAAAAAATAAATAAATAAATAAATAAATGAGTGGGAGTTTCCATATATGATGCAAAATGTGACAGCGTCAGTTGAACATTAGGTAAAATTAACAGTCAGACTTTATTCTGGCATTTTTTTTATAAGAATACAGCTAAAGAAACCCATCACGAACAGACTAAATCTGTAAGATCTACTCACTAATAACCACAATGCAAGTTCAGTCACTACAACATAAAGCTGCGTGGGTGTCGTTCACTCTTACCATCGCCTGCACCAGGACAGAGAAAAGCAAAGCGGACCCTAAGACACGCATACTGCCCCTTCAGTAAGGTCCCCTGAAGGCAGAACACGCTCTAAGCTGCTACACCCTCGCTGTCAGACCTCAAACCCACGACTGAGGTTCAACACAGCCTGTGTGTCATTTAAAGGAATCAGCTGATCATTAACTGAACCGTCCTATGCACATGTACTCCAGTCCACAGTCCTCAGCTTTATCATGAACTCACCAGTACTGTTGACTCATTATAAAAACCCTAAACTGTGTCATGGTGGAGTTAAGACCCAGGGCAAAGAGCAACAGTCTGAGGAATTTAATACCGGTAATCCCATTATACAATATACTTAACCTATTAATGAAAAGTAACAAGTTAGGTCAAAGCAGCTCTAGTCTTAACCCAGACAATAAAGCTACAACAGAAAACAGTTCAACCATCAACTGGCAGAGGAGACAACAGTTCCACATGTCAATAATGTACACATGGAGTGGCCAGTCTGTTATATTGGAAATCTACCTTCGTAGTTTTTTACAGTAAAAAAATCTTTATCACCTAGAACAGTCGTTGCCCTTTTGGGCGGGCACAGGGGTGAGTCACTTGACTGGGTCAAAGGTCAATTAGATAAGCTTGTGTTCCCTTTTTTCACATGAATAAATTTCACAGCACCGGTCAAAGCCCTACAAAATAAAAACACTGACTGGCTAACACACTGATAAAATGTGTGTATCATGCAGTTTTCTGGAAAGTCTGCATGTCCCATGGGTTAGGAATAACAAATGTTGGGCCGATATTAAAATGAATATGTTATGAAATATTTGGATAGAATTAGTTATGGATCATGTGGCCAAAAGATTGTTCTTCTTTAATGTTTTTTTATATTTTGGATAATTCACAATCTTTTTTACATTTTTTTTTTTGTCCACATAAACTGAGACAAAGCATGCTACAAAAGTAGCTTTCCTCTTTACAGGTAGGTAGGTACTTGATTCAATTCTGTGTGGTCAGGATGTGTTAAAAATCCTAACTCAAGGTTATACATTGCATTTGTGAAATATCACTTAACACTGACAATATCAACAAAGCAGTATTTGTAAGAGTGTCAAAGTACATTATTTGGAAATAAGTGGATTAACATATTCACAATCAGTGTATTACATCAAATAGGTTGCATTTTGAGTTTCTGCTGAGCAATAAAAACTTCAAAATCAAACAGTAATCTCATTTTTCAGGAAGCAAACACTTTATTTACTATAGTACTCAACATAGCCTAATATGTGGTTCAAGATGCTAATGGTTTGATCATTAAAATGAAAAATGGGGATATGTTTATAGGAAAGTAATAGATTTCACACAAATAAATGTGAATAGAAGATATTCACATTTTTCTATAGTTATTTTATATGACAAGATTGAGCTAAAGTTGGAACACTGAATACATTACTTGGTGACCAAAAGGTTTTAACTGAATGAATGAAGTATCAGCTATAACAGGCAACGTGCTTTTATGACCTTATGTTACAAAACTTTAAAATGACTTCCATAGAGTGATATGTCTTATCAGTAGATCACAGTGGTGTATGTGGCAAAGGCAGCTATGTACACTGTCAAAAACTAGTCATGCACGACTCTCTTCGAAATATGTAACACACTTTAACACCCTCAAAGTGGACGCACAAGAGCGAATAGTCAAGTTACTGCATGGCAACAGGCAAACACTGTACATACAATGTATGACACAAGCTGCATAAGACTGACTGTCACGAGTACAACAAACTCTACATACTTAACCCATAAAGACCCAAAAATCCACCGCTGACCAGAAGCATCTACTGATCTAAAAATATTATTTCAGTAACTTTAGAATCACTAATCCTATCAACACATGTAAACATTTGGTGTAAAATGCAGTTTATCATCTTTTCATGGTCATCAGATATGACCCATTTGGACGTTCAGAGGCTCTTTAATTACCGTGGAAACACTGTCACCTACAGCATTGATTCACCAGTAAAACTCATGGAGTTGGATCACTGACATTGGATGGAGACAATGGGTTTATGTTCAATTAATGACAGTTTTGGTTGAAAAGTCCCTTTTTCTTCAGTTCTCTCTGTTTTGATATAATAACCTTTGAATTTACTCTGAGCTTTAATGAACATCTACATGATCTGTGAATTAAATATAGAAAAATATCTGGTTTTCACTGAAAAATGCTAAATACAGAGGATAATGTTAAAATAAATGGTGATAAATCACTTGGGAAAGACAAAAAATCATTTGGAAGTTGTGACAAAAATAGTTATGGGTGTTTATGGGTTAAACACGTTGTAGAGCTATAAACAGAGTAATATGGGTGAGTTGTGACGAAACACATCAGTGCTGGTGATAATGCACATAAAAATAGACAGATGTATAAAATCTGCATTTCATATGTGAAAACGATTTAATTTCCAACCTTCATAAAAAGTTTAACATTTTGTAGAGATAACTCAAAGATGTTGAACCTTTATCAGTCAGATTCAGCCAAATTTCGTTCATTTTACGACACCGCAATCTCAGACCTTTTTCTTGTCTTATTCAGTTAAACCAGAACCACAGAAAGGCAAGAAGTTTGTCGATTAAAACCACTGCTTCTATCGGGTCATTTATTACTCGTTTTGAGTCTAAAATAATGCTTTAAAACACCACAAAATCACAACAACACAAGCAGAAAAACTGCTGATTTTGTCAGTGAAATTTGGTACGTTCAAGATACTTCAGGGTAATGGGAAAAAACAATGACACCGAGAAACGAAAGCGAAAATATTGTGAATATAGCACACATTGATTTTTAGCTGTCCTTTCTCAGGTGATAAAATCAGGGCACAGTGTCTTGTGATCTTCTGTCATATACGTATGTACCTGAACTACTCCTGTCTCACATCTACACACATACACAACACAGATCACCACAATATCAGCCAATGTCTCACTTTGTGACAGTTTTCACAACCATGCGGTGGTTAAAGATAGACTTAAAAGAGGCGAGTGTGTCCCATGGATTTACATAGATCAAATGATATGAAACATTGATGCAGGGGGAAACAACAAAGCGCTTTCTTCCTTTTAAAGACCACGCTGTTTCAGTAAGACACCTATGTTACGCAAATGATGAAGAACAAGACCATCCACATTACAAAAGACACAAGTAGTTGCAGAGATTTACATTACCGTCGTGGATAATACAAAGTACAGTACCATCGCCAGAAGTACTCCACTGCTTGCCACAGCCCCAAATGTCAAAATTACAAATAACGGCCTCATTTTTCCTTATCGGAGAGAGCACATTATTCACATCAATAGTGACATTGTGGCGTGTGGTCTGACTCCGCCCTGCAGCAGTTTTTTGTGAAACACGCGGTGACTGGACGAATACAGGAATAATAAAAATAATAATAATGATAATAATAATAACAACAACAACAACAACAACAACAACAATAATAATAATAATAATATAATAATAATAATAATAATAATAATAATAATAATAATAATATATTTTTAAAAACAAACTCCGCCCTCGGACTAGCTCATGGGATACGTCTGACGTCATCAGCCTGTGTCGGTAAACGAAAACGTGCGTCGCGTTTTACGGCTGAAGCAAAAGACATAAACAAAAAAATACATTTAAATTTTATTTGGAAGAAGTGTGATTTTTGAGAAAATATGGATGATGAGGAGGAGACATACAGACTATGGAAAATCCGCAAAACCATCATGCAGGTGTGTTACGTGCAAACGCTTTTCCTTGTTAGCATGTAGCTTAGCTGAAACAGGTCGGTGCGTTTCAGTGCTGTGACATTTTGTTGTGTATATGTCGTTAAAGTGTGTTTACTTATACTGTATAGTTATCTGATTTTAGAGCTGTAACAGGTACCACATGACGAGCGCTACATCTTGGTACAATCAGACAAGCTAACTTGTTTGTTTGTTCTTAGTTTATTTAAGAGATGATGCATTGTTTTCAGCCCATCAGGAAGTTATCTCACTGGATGTATCTGTGGATTAATTAAAGGGTTACATCCTCGGTATGCCGCATTTGGCCATAACTCTTGCTCATTTTATTTTCCCTATGTAACTTGATGGCTGTTCGCCCTCAGCTGTGCCATGATAGAGGCTACCTGGTGACCCAGGACGAGTTGGACCAGACACTGGACGAGTTTAAGAGTCAGTTTGGAGACAGGCCCAGTGAGGGTCGGCCCAGACGCACAGACCTCACGGTGCTGGTGGCACACAACGATGACCCCACGGACCAGATGTTTGTTTTCTTTCCCGGTAGGTCAATACCAGACCTGAGATATCCGGTGGTTATCATTCCAGTGATAAAATATATACAAAAGTTGCTATGTAACCAAAGGTGACACCAGTATTGTGAGTTTTAACTCGTAGATGCTTGATGTTGAAGAATGTATCCGTTTTCTTCCATCCCTCAGAGGAGCCCAAGGTAGGAATAAAGACTATTAAGATGTACTGTCAAAGGATGCAGGAGGAAAACATCACTCGCGCCATCATAGTTGTTCAGATGGGAATGACACCATCAGCTAAACAGGTAAACACCTGTTTCAGAAATGACTTTTTTTCAAATGTAATGTTACTATTATGTGTCTGAATAGTTTATGATAATGTTGCCTTTATTTTACTCTGCTTTGAATGTTCTTCACAGTCTCTAGTTGACATGGCTCCCAAGTACATACTGGAACAGTTCTTACAACAGGAGCTACTTATTAACATCACAGAACATGAGGTAAACAACATGTTTATGTACTAGTTTGTTTACAGTCAAACACAGTTGACGTTTGGAGCTGTGTATATGGAATTACATTTCTATTTTTAATGCATTTTTTTTCCAGCTTGTTCCAGAACACATTGTGATGACTAAAGAGGAAGTGACTGAACTTCTGGCAAGATAGTATCCTTTTATGGTGTGCTGTGTACAGGAGTTAAAGTGTTTAAATTCCATTTTATTCTAGAAGATGCACATGTATTTATTTGCTGTCCTTCCTTAGTTTTACCTCAGTAAGTTAAAGGAAAGTCAGTTGCCAAGGATCCAGGCTGGAGACCCTGTGGCTCGCTACTTTGGCTTGAAAAGAGGACAGGTAATTTATCTTTTGTGTCATATTGTGTTAGAAACATGTATTTATACTACATAGTGCTGTTTATTTGACTTACTTTTAATGACAGAATAACTTGATATAATAAACAGTGTTTTCAATAACATTCATGCACATATTTTTAATGAATGCCTTGTAGCTGATCCATAAAGCAGCTCTTGAGGCCACAGTCACAAATACAGATAAGTGCCCAACCTAAAATTCTGCTCAACCTCTCAGGTAGTAAAGATCATCCGACCCAGTGAAACAGCTGGAAGGTACATCACATACAGACTGGTCCAGTGACAGGTAAGGAGTACAACAGACAAACTAATTCATGTTGGGGTATTAAATTACTAGATAAGTATCAGGGCAATGTTATATTTTCAGTATCTATTTATGCATTTATTATGCCATTTATGACTAACAATTAAAAGTCCTTTTTATTATTTCTAGGTTTTCCCCGAATCAACAACTAGAAAGACCAGCACTGGAAACTGAAGATATTGATTCTTCACCACTTCATCACATGCTTTTTGGCTTCTATTGTTTGAATATTAGTTTTTCTTGTAATTACTGATTTTGTAAAATAAACCATACAAAATTTTCTTGTTTTTGTGGTTTGCAATTACTTTATGCACATTCGAAGCTAAAATTACTCATCTTAATTTTATTTTGCAAGTATATGATGTCATGTAGATTCTTACCTTCTTTTTCCTTCTGAAATCCATGCTGTTGGAAACGGTCTTGAAATTTGCCTGTTCCACCGGCTCATTTATCTCAGTTATAGGGAAGTGAAAACATCCATGGATTCCAACATTGCTTCCTTTTTCCCCCCTCATCCTTTAGCAGCATGTAGAAGTCACACAGCACCATAAAATCAAACTTTAGGAAACACTAACAGGGATAGAGCTTAAAATAAAGGGTGTTTATTAAAATAGACCAAACATCAATAAGGCAGTCCAGACAACATGTATAAGAAAAACTATTACATCTTTAAATTTTAGTGCTGAAACAAAACCAGCAGCACTACGAGGGGATGCACAGATATTCTGCATTGCACAGACTTATTCCTCAAGCTTCTAAGAGAAAACCACTTAAAATATAAACTGGCATAAAAATACATTTTTCAATCATTTAAATGAGTTACTTGCATCAGACAAAAGTAAGCATGAAGAAGTCCCACAGCCAAGAGATCAATACAACCACAAACATCTACACAGATTAAAAACTTCAATTTGATGTGGAAGTACACAAAGAAATAATCCTCTTAAGGTCAGGTGTTATTGGAAAAAACAGATTCCTGTTACTCAGCTCAAACAAATTTTCACACATCAGACAAACTTGGGCTCACTGTCCCCGTTTCTGGTCAGGGCTAATTTCCTTCCAGAGAGATGTGCCAGGGGAAGCTCTGATAGGCTTAAGCCGGGGGAGCAGGGGTAGTTGTTGTTAGACTGGTTCACGTTGAGCTCAGCCAAGGAAGTGGCGACGTCTTCCTCTATTCCTGCATCTTCATCGGGGGGGCCGTTGTCTGGCAGAGCAGGGGGCTCCTCTCCGTCTGGGTTTTCGTGGTCTTCCTCTTGGTCTTGGTCGGTGTGGGTTATAGATGCACTGGACAGGTCCAGGCTGTCCCTGTAGCTCAGCTGGTCGTCATCCATGCTTACCTCGCTCTCCTGCTTGACCAGGCTGCAGGACATCTGAGAGAGTGCAGTCGACTGACCGCTGTCCTCCGCCTCCGAGTCGGAGTCAGGAAGTTGCTCGCTGGAGCCCAGTGACCCCAAAGAACTGCCTGCATGGATATGTAGAAGCCACTGGTCAGAGGATGAAGCTTCTTTATAAGCAGAAACTTTTCTCAGGTATAAAAGCATGTTTAAACATTAAATCTGATGTTTTATTATGTCGCTTAAGGATCTGGCACAACTATGACAAAAGCAATTTTGTATGTATTCTCATTGGTATTTTAAGAGTTTATCATCACCTGGAAAACCTAAAAAAATAGCAACTGGAGGTACTAATTTCACATCCATGAAATGCTCTCCTGAGTTTTTATGTCCCCTGCAGAGGATGTATGAGCGAGAGACATGGGCTCCTTTACAGGAAGTGTGTAAATATGACTAGTGGAGCGCTTCATGGTTTTGTATTTCATTAAGTATTAAGTGAATAATGCAAATGAATTGCCAGTATGGGATAAATAAAGTATCTATTAAAAGTGGCCTCTGTGTGCATGTGTATCCACTTTCTAACTCAAAAACTGGACAGAGCTGGCCTTTGCCGTTTGGAATACTTATGAATTTTTGGTCAAGGATCAGACTGGTGAAAACAGAAAATTGACAGGACCAATATTTTGGGGGATATTAGTCATTTTGTTTTACATTCACGTTGGTATGCCCAGAACGCTTTGGCGGTGACTGCTGGACAAATATGGTACAGCATGGAACGAATACACAACAGCAAAAAAACGACCACATCTAGAAGGCCAAAGCGCTAGTTCTACTTTAAAACCACTAATCCAATTGAGAGGTAAAGGGGCAGAAATTGTCTTTTTTTTTCCCAGGAGACGTGATGTTAACTTGAGCTGAATGAAAACTTACCACATCCCTCTTCAGTTTTGTCACTGTCCGGTTTGTTCTGCTCTTCTCTGCCTCTTTCCTCTTCTGCATCAGGAGAGCTCACTGTCTTTTCATCTGCTGTACTGCCCTAAACCAGGAACAAGGAAGAGACCATGTTATAAGAAAAACATGGGAACAAATGTGTTTTCTATTTGTTTCCAAACCAGGAAGGAAAAACTGAAGGAAACAACCATGAACATGAGATGGATGTACTGGCATGTTAGTTTACGTAAACACAAAAACAGGTTTGACTAAGTTTTAATCTTGTGACATCACTATGGAGAGCCACATATTACAACCCTGCTCAGTTCATGTGCAAATCATACAGTTTAATGCAAATGAATAACTTAAAAAAAAACAAAAAAAAAACAACAACAACAAAAAAACATTGGGCTGAGTGGCCAAAAGTGTTGGATGAAAACAGTCAAATTAATTTTTCATCTAGACGTCAAGGCAAGTGTGGGCGGAGCCAAATGGTCTTCAGTTAATATCCACCTTTAAAACATCAAACAGTTGAACCAACAAAGTAAAAAAGGCTGTAAGGTGTTTTCAGAGAGATGATGATGATGATGATGATGATGATGATGATGAGCCCTACCTGCTGCGTGGAGGTGGATGCAGAGCGGCAGGTTTTGTTGGAGTGAGAGCTTTTGGATTGAAAAATGGATGAATAAAAGACTATGAGGGCCTCCACGATACGGGCCTGGTGCGGATAATCAACCAGGGAGGACAAGGAGATGGTGGCCCCGGTTGGACGGGGACGCATCAGGGATGGTCCAAACATGATGCCCAGGTTACTGGGATTCATCTTGTTATCGTCCTCAAGCTCTGCAATCCTGGAAGCAGGGAAATTATGAGAGAAGGATCAGAGACTATATTGGATAGAACTTGTCTTTTCTGTAGTATGTAAAATGACCGACCTGCGAAGGTGGCGAACAATGTAACGCAGCGTAGCAATGTTAGCCTTGGGCAGCTCCTTCAAAAGCTCCTTCAGCTTATCGACCAAGACCAGGATCTCTGGGTTGGTGTCAGGGCCCAGATCCACCAGCTCCGGTCCCCTTGCCACCACTGGGTTAGGGCCAGTGGACTCGGCTTCCTCTCGCTCTGGGGAGTCTCCGTTGCTGTGCAGACTCTCCTTTGCCAAACCCATCAGCCTGTTGTACAGACGGAACGGCATGATGGGCTCCGGCAGCTGTGGAAAAGACACAGGCAGGCTCAGTTACACATGACCATACTAAAGCTCAGAAATACTTAGACATAAAGCACGTTATTGATTTACAAATGACAGGAAATTAAGAATTCGTAATAAACATCAGGAGAACTTAACCCATAAGGACCCAGTGTTACTTTTATGACAGTTCCCAAATGACTTTTCTCTAAATTTACCCATCCTCAAGAGATTTATCACCATTTATTGTAATATTATCTTCTGCATTTTGTGCTTTTTCAGTAAAAATCAGTTTTTTACCTATATTTAATTTACTAATCATGTAGATGTTCATAAAAGCTCAAAATAAAGCTGATAGTTTTTACATTAAAAACAGAGAACTGTAGAAAATGTGACTTTTTCAGCAAATATATAAAAAACTGAACATAAACCCAGTGTGTCCATCCACTGTCACTGATCCAACTCTATGGGTTTTACTGGTGAATCAATGCTGTAGAAGATGACGGTGTTTCCACGTTCATTATGGAGCCCCTGAACATCCAAAATGATGACCATGAAAAGATGGCAAACTGTTTTACACCAAGTATTTACATGTATTGATAGGATTAGTGGATCAACAGGTATTAAACATTTACATCAGTAGATGGTTGTGGTCGACGGTGGATGTTTGGGTCTTTATGGGGTAAAAGGGGATGTCAACTGTTTTTGCCAGTAGGGCTGTCATCATATTTTAGTTGACATTAATGGTTTATCTTTTTCTTCTATGCAATTATTGTAGTATAAGACTAACATTTTGTCATTCATAAATAATAAATAACACATCTGTTCACCTTTCAGTTTTCTTAATAAATGTCGCACCAAAAAATAAATGTTATAATTTATAATGCATCAAAATCCAATCAGTAAAGTATAAGAATAATTGAGATAACCTTAGTTAATACACCTGAAGATAAACACTTGGTGGTGCTAGCGCTCCACTGAAGCACTATTAAACCACAGCAGATGAAGGGAACGCTACAGAACAACAGGGATAAAAGAACACTAATCAAACCTTATACAGTGGAGAACGATGTGGGAATAATGATGAATGTGGTGGAGTGGTTAGGGCACGTACCACTGTGACACAAATGCAAAATGAATGTGAACAGTGAGACCCGGAACGGATCATTTACTGTTCGTCCTTTCCCTACTCCCTTTTCCCTCTTTTCCTGTCTCCAGTACTAAATGCATCAAAAAGAAGAAATAATAAAGCATAGGTTGTAAATTAAATTTAAAAAAATAACAATAAACTACTTTATCTAATCAATTCCCAAAAGTAATTGTGAAATCATTAGAGTTTACTGATGATGCTTTGATTAAACAGAAGTTATCTACTAAATAAGGTCCTCTATGTTTCTGTTGGTTCACATAAGACAAAGGGATATACACTGTTATTGTAAAAGAAAAAACAAACATGATAAACATATGGATATTAGGGCCAAGTATTTTGCTTTATAATGTCAAAATGTGTCCAGGGTAAAACTAAATGATTACTCAGGTGTATTTAGTTCCCCAGTTTTTCCAGTTGGCATACACATGTACCTGTCTTTTTTATTTTTATATATACTGTATATATATTTTATTTTTGATTTTGTAGAGAGCAAAGGTACAGTTACAGACTTACAAGACAGGACAATGTCAAATCATCGATTCACAACGACAGGACCAGAGACAGTAGAAACATACACAGACAAATTAAACTAAACAAAGTACCTGTCTGAGGTACAGCTTGAGGACATTGCTGATGTCGTGCGGTGAACACTGCGACAGCTCCACTAGCTCTTTGCCGTTCTCAAAGGCCTGACACAGTTTCTCCACACGAGCCTTGACCCCGTTCACCCTGTAGATGCCCTGCAAGGAAAACCAAACAGCGCTTAATACCAGGCAGCACATATTCACACACTTTAGAACTAAGTACAAACACATACTCACCTTCATTTTCAGGGCCCTTCTCTCAATCTCTGAGATGCATTTGGTGATGATGAAGGGGATGCCGTCACTGGCACAGCTGGCGACCTGAGAAAACTCCCTACCGAACAGTTGCAGGCGACCCTGCAGCTTCTTGTGGCCGCATTGGATGGCCAGAGTCTCAAGACAGCGTTTGTGACATGCCAAGAAACACTGTGTGGGCAGAAAAGAGGGCAGTGACTTCACAAAACCTGGTCTGGTCAGAACTATCAGCAGGAGGCTTAACCCTTTACAGTTTACTCACAGAAATACTCTGAAATTCCAAATTTCAACCTTAGTGTGTTATTAGAGGACATAAAACAAGACTTTATTACTTTTGTGAAATAAAAAGTATATATATTATGTAGGAAATCAAGGTTAATGAAGATACCATATTTGGTTCCTTACCCACAAGTGGCGAAGTGTATATAAAAAATACAAGAAAAACAAATGCAAGGTGAAAAGAATATGAATTCTTGAATATTAGAACCTCACTTTTAGAACATTACAGCGTAAGTGGTAGGGGTAGTTTTAAAAATAGCAAGTACTTGTCATACAGTGAGAAAATAGTAATTATTGGGAGGTGCATCCATAATTGTTTATAATCGGATCGTAACCCTCTGAATCGGAATCGAATCGTCAGGAATCTAGTGATGTGCAGCTCTAATAAGTGCTGTTCCAGACACCTGTCCACATCCACAATATCCCTTTGAACATCATTACTTACATTAGTACCATTACTTCATGGTACCTA
>JAPQRQ010000019.1:24595981-24608248 GCA_037367365.1 Apogon talboti | reverse complement strand
ACCCTGTGGGAACCCTGTTATCAGCTCACAGAGGACCACATAGTTCTAGTCATAGAGCCTGTTTACACGACCATAAATGTCCGATAACTGAGAGTAATCAGATCATTGTAATAATCAGATCTGACGCATTTATATGCACTTCAGAAATGTGATAACTGAAAAACCCTGGTTTAGATGCTCCAATCCATAATCAAATTTCTATTGGAGTATGTATGTAGGTAGTGATGTAGACTCAAACTTCATATTATTGTCTTCTGTCCACGTTTGACTTTGTAACTTCAGTTCTCTACAATTGTAATTGTTTACACATGCACAGACAGAAAAAAATTAACCTGTGTCCATGCAGTAAGACATCGGAGTATTGGGGACAAATCCAGTTGTGTTAATCCGGTCTCTCATGATCAGATTACTGCTGTTATCTGATAAAACATATCAGATTATCCTTTTTACATGATCACTTGAATAATAATAAATCGGGTAATGATGGGAGTGTTGGTGTGCATGTAAACAGGCTCATAGATGTAGTAGTGATAAGGGCTAATCTGTGTTTTGTTTTAGTCCTGACCGAGCGGAGGGTCTGGTCGCTCTGTTTGATGACGTCCTGCAGCTGTCTCAGCACTGTGACCTTTGTGTGTTCCAGCTCCAGCTGCTGAGCGGTGGCATCGGCGATACACGTCCGATAGGTGGCCTCCGCCTCGTCCGCCTGCACACACACCAACACACAGTCTACTTCCTATGTTCTGTCTTTCAGATTGGTACACAGATAAGTGAAATGTTCTGACACACAGGGACAAAGATGTAACAGACAGGTCCAGGACATGAAGCTGTTGGTACGGGTCAGGACCTTGTTGCGAGCCTCTTCCTCCAGCCGTTTCTTCTTCTCCACAGACTTTGCCGTGGATCCCCCTCCCTCTTCCTCAGCTCGACTGGCTGCTGTTTTGGCCTTGTCGTACTCCTCACAGCGAACCACATAGGCCTGTTTAGCCTTCTTCAGGTTCACCTCGCACTCCATCTGAACAAAGACACAAACAGGAGATCACTTTGATCTGTTCTATTATCGTTGTTAGTTTAACTTTAGTAAAACACTGCCCTACATAATACCGTACCAGTTTTCTCTTCGCTCGAATCCAGTATTCCTTGATTTCCTTCCTTCTCTTTTCATGGTCCTGTTTACGCTGCATCAGAGGCTGCACAGACAAGTGAGTACACAGATTAACATTGTTCAAACTGACTGATCTGAGGACAGCCTTGTGTGACGGTGATGTCTGCATATGGACAGTATGATGAGATCAAACATATTTACTGTGCAGTTAGTACTCATTCTGGCACAGTGAGTCAGGAATTAAAATAACTAATATTTTAAGGCAGGGGTGTCAAACTTTTGGCCCGCAGGCCAAAACTGGCCCGACAAAAGTTCCAGTCCAGCCCGGTGCCACATACACCCCAATTGCGATCTCAAGTAAAATAATAGCATAAAAACCTATAAATAAAGACTCCAAAATTTCTTCTCAGTTCAATGTGAAAAAATAATATTGCGTTTTGCCCATAGATAATAACAACTCTAGACTTTGCTTTGTTTTAGTGCAAAAAAACATCAAATTATGAAAATATTTACTTTAATAAACTATCCTTTAACAATAAATTGTGAATAATATGAACAACCTGAAATGTCTAAAGAAAATTAAATGCAATTTGAACAATATTTTGTCTCTTACTAAATGTTTTGTGTCACAATATTGTTAAAATTCACTTATTTTTCTTCAGAAATTTCAGTTTTTTCAGGCTATTCACATTGTTTTTGTTTGGATAGTTTGTAAATGTATATATTTTCATAATTTAATGGGATTTTTTTGCACTAAAACAAAGAGGAAAATTTGGATTTCTCATTATTTATAGGTTATTATGCTGTTATTTTATTGGTCCAGCCCACTTGGGATCAAATTAGGCTGAATGTGACCCCCCTGTTTTAAGAAGTGATCTGTTGTTGATGTGAATGTGCAGTTCCAGTGGGTTTCAGTAAAGCTTACCTGGATGAAGGTCTGGGTGTGTAGGGTGGTGTTGGCCTGCTGCAGACCCACACTCTGCTCCTGGTCCTGCTCCAAAGCCAGAGAGTAGATGGAGAACAGAGGCATGTGGGGCTGGAGGGAGCACACACAAGACAAACCCAGGGTCAAAGGTTACGCTACTACTTTGCTATCATTTAATGGTAATTTATCACTGATAAATAATATAAAGAAAAATCAGAGAGTTTTACATGTGTTATGTTGTGTTTGCAGGACTGGTATAATCTCTGGAGACCTTTGGAGAACTCCATCTCTGGTGAAACAAAACACGAGGACAATGAGACAATGTTGATATAGTTTTAAACTGATAAGTATAAAACAAGTGAAAAAGTTAGTGGAGCTTACTGACACCCCCACCCCTGCTGCTCACTGATACCCTGCTTAGTCAGGGATTAATTTAGAATTTTAAATTAAAGATAAATAGATTAAACTAATTACTGTCTTTTTTGGGTAGTTCAGTCAAGTCAAGACAAATGTAATTCTGCCCTGTCTTAATGTTCAATCTGATCACAGTTTGTCTGTCGGATCTGGTGAATAGTCTTTGAGTTCAAATGTTCAAAAATCCATTAAAAAATCCAAACATTTAAATTTAGCCATTAATGTTGGCATTGGCACTGCACCCCTCCTAGTGGTAAAGAAAATGTGTGTCGCACTTGAAAAGAACCACGTGAACAGTCTTTGGGAAATCAGTTGGACAAAAATATCAGATAGACAGACAGACTTCCTGGTATTACTACATACTGGTGTTATTATACCACCACCCACATTTAATAACTTAGAAACACAAAGCCATACTATGACAATGATGAGCTGACTCACCCAATGAGGTCCGCTTCTCCACGTAGCTGATCAGGTCCTTCATGTACTTGGAGATGGTTTTGGCGTAGAGCAGGGCAGAGTCCACCCCTCCCTCACTGCGTTGGAGGATCACATCCACTTCCTCAGCTCTGCCTACGCATCAATACACACATACACAGATCACAACACAG
This sequence comes from Apogon talboti, assembly GCA_037367365.1. Lineage (NCBI taxonomy): Eukaryota > Metazoa > Chordata > Actinopteri > Kurtiformes > Apogonidae > Apogon > Apogon talboti. The sequence continues at coordinate 24,605,196 of JAPQRQ010000019.1, read as the reverse complement.
TAACCAACACAATTAGTTGCTATGATAATGACTTATAAATACAGATTTTGTAGGAGGTGAGCGGTTGACTCCAACATACTGTTTTCAATACAGACACAGACACACTGCAATATCAGGCTTTGTTATTTCCTGGGATGAGTCACAGGAAAATATGATGTGTGATAATAAAGTTCAGTTTGATAATATGACTTGTGATGAATAAATACTGTGAAGATTAGCTGTTCAGCTCACTTTCATAATAGATGCATTGCTAAACGAGACCCCGACCTCCACTGACTGAATAATAAACACATGAACATGCTATGGTTAACTGTAATATTAATGGAAATTTGACATTATAGCTATACTATATGGACAAAAATATTGGAACACATCACACCTACAGCTTTTAGGACTTTGACTTCCCATTGATCTGAAATATTATCATGACATGATTATCATGATCATGACAAAAGAAATGTTGATTTGACATTTAAGTGTAAAGGTTGATTTTTATTCCTGAGTGAGAGTTGAAGAAACCAGATGTACCTCATCATTTAAATGATTATTTATGGCCAGAGCAAAACACATATTTAGAGTAAAGTTAAGTTAAAAACAAACTGACGCATTATAAGAGTTCTAAAGATGAAAACAAAATACTCCCTAAATATTAAATAAAATATTTAATTTTATTATTTATTCCAATATAAAATTATGACATTTGTCATTACCATTTGGCCAAACCAATGAAACACCTGAATTCAACGTGCCATAATAACATTTGTCTATATAGTGAAAATGAAACCTCAGTTCATTTCCTGCTTCCTTTAAAATACTCTTTCTTCTGAGTTTTTGCCTCATCTGTTTGGTACACATTTACCATTTAACATTCATTGCATTTTTGGCACTTTGTGTTCATTGCACATTTTTATGTCATGATGCCAATGAAACTAGATATATTGTCTAGCAGTAGTAGATCAGCCGGTCGTCTTCTAAAAAAAGGGTCAAACTATTACCCAGAGTGTGAGACGGATGTGACAGCTGTATTACTGTTGTCTAGTGTGTAGTGTCTTCATACCCATGTCCTGCAGGTCACTCCTGAACTGGCCACCGTCTCCTCCCTGACCCGCTGCAGAGTACAAGTTCTCCATGGACTACACAACACAAACATGAGTCAGAACTGACAAACACACAAACATCATCATCACCTGAGGGAATTTTTGCTTGTTAATACCAACTGGAAAGATGGGAGTGGATATGACTGTACACAGTGTTTGTTACTCAAGACGGATGACAGCGACTGCTTATGTTTTTACACATTTCCAGACTGATGGTAAAGCGGAGACATGTACTCACTCTGCTCTTCTCAGTGGGCAGCAGGGAGAGCAGTGTGCTGCTGTCCACCTCCCCCATCAGCAGTTCAGACACACTGAAAACAAACAAGAAGCAACACCAGCAACTTCAGCAGACGCACGAATAGAGTACGTAACATTTAAGCATGAGTGGAGATGATCAGGAAGGCTTTTTTGTGGAAAATGATAAAGACAGAAAAGGCTCCGGCAAGAAGTATGAACAGCTACAAGCAAAATCTGGATCTTATTTTCATGTCAGTTTCATTATTTCATATCGGTCGATCCTCATTCCAGTTTTCTGCTGCGAATGATTGGAATTCTTTACAACAATTCCCAAAACTCACTTCGTCTAAAACGTCAGTGACAGTTGCAGTTCAGAACCGCTGCACCTGTTTTAGCCTTTCTATTTGTCATATGATATTGTGTGATTCGTTGTACATGTTTGTGTGCTGCATCCTGGCCAGGTTGTTATTGGAATGAGAATCAGTTCTCAACTAACTTACCTGGTTAAATAAAGGTTAAATATATAACATTTTAAAAAAAATTATGTGACCTTTACTTGTATTATTACCTCCGCCAAGGAGGTTATGTATTCACTAGGGTTTGTTTGTTTGTTTGTTTGTTTGTTAGTTAGATAGTTAGCAACAAAACGTAAAAAGTTATGGATGGATTTTAATGAAATTTTCAGGAAATGTCTGTAATGGGACAAGGAACAAGTGATTAGATTTTGGGGGTGAGCCAGATCATCGTTTGGATCCAGGATTTTTTTTAAACGGTATTCTTTACTATTGGGAGACTGGGCTGATTTTGATATTAGAGCTTCTAACTAAACTAATAATGACCAGAATCATTGGCAAAAAATTACAAGACAACAACATCCTATGTGCTATAACCTGACATAGTTTCATCCGGATAGTGGTGATATTGGGGATCTGATGATCCACAAAGTTCTACATATAGGGGGTAAATATGAAATTGGATACTGCAAAACTACAAATCTAGCTACAGACTTGCAACTGATACCAAATAACAGCTGAGGTTTTGCTCTTCAAGATATGTGTCATCCGATTTGATGCATCATAAATACTTATTGAGATAGAGCTGGAAGAAAACCGCCATTAACGAAACACGGAATTTCCTCAATATCTTCAAAACTACAACCGATATCAGTAAGATTCCAAATTCTAGCCATATGTTGTCGTGGTCAAGGGGTTAAAATATGAGTGTTGAGTTGAATCAAATGGAAACAAATTTTTCCCCTGGTTACAATTGATTATTACATATTATTTTAGTATAATCACTTGTATTGACCTATCTGACTTTGTCTTTGTATCATTATGTCATTATCTTGTATTGTATGATTATGTTTACGTCTTTACATAATATTGGTTGTGCAACTAAGTTGTTGAATGTGTTGTAAGGGATGGAATCACAGCATGGTGGGGAACTGAGCTGCCTTGGCAGAGGTCTGCGCTCTCTGAGTGCTTTTCTAGTCTCTTCTCAAGAACCCTGGTGAACTCACTGGTTATGGTTTAGTTAACATACTGTACTGTGTAAAAGTCTTAGGCCAACATTAGGTTTGTGGGTTTAGTAAAGTTCTGATGACCACTCATACATATTGTTCAGTCTCTGTATTAAGATACATTCTGGATTCTTTTTTTTGTTTGTTTTTTTGTTTTGTTCTTTTAGTTTTTTGTCTGTGTGTTTTTCTGTTGTCTCTGGTCCTGTCCTTGTGAGTGGATGATTTGATACTGTCCTGTCTTGTAAGTCTGTAAAAATAAAATAATCAAAAAAAAAAAAAAAGGACACATTCTGGATATCCTGAGACCCAGCGATGCATTTCTGTCCTCTGTAGGGGACAAGAGTTCCACAGCTTTAAAAAAAAAAAAACACTGTCCACTGCAAAGGACATTCCATATCAAAATAAAAAATGTCTCTGAAAAAACTGTTGCATCATGCGGTTTCCAATCAAGATGATTATTTAATATAAAAAAAAGCCAAAAATTGTACTTCCCTGGCTCTCAGAAGGATATGGAAGTATGTACTGCAGTAATGTCTTAATGCTGTGCACATATTTCCAGTATTTTCATTGTTGTATGTTAAGGACGGAGAATGAGAACTAAATATACAGTATAACTTCATTTCAACCCTGTAAAAGCATCAAAGCTAAAGGTGGCCTCAGACTTCACACAGAACTGTATTTGGTGCAACGTTGACTGAACAAAACAGCAGAATCTCCATCTTGTTTTTCTGCTCAGAGGTCGAACAGAGGAAGAGTAGAGAGAATGAGGAAACACACTCATCAGGCAGATTTCAACTGTCTCTGAGTGCCAGCTCACTTCCTCCTCCTGCAGATGTCTAAACTCCAACATGGCACTGACAACATGGCACAAACCCTTCGACATATTTATACTACAATCGGACAGCGCTTCCCACAAGTTTATTACTCAGGCTTTACCTTTATTTCTAAGATATTATTAGAATTATTTTCCGAAAGTAGGAAGGATTTGGATAGAAAGAATTCAGAGCTGCTCCATTTTACCGCTTGCTCTGGGTCAGTGGTTCTATGAATATGTTAAGTTTTTGGTTTATTGTCAGCAATCTTATTATTTAGCAATCTGTTCATTTAGCAGCCGTGTAGTGAACATAATTTTCGAGTTTTGGTTTTGTGTCACATTGTAGATGAAAACCACTTCCTGTTTTCAGCTCTGCCTCATGCAAATGTGTCACCATCGGTGCACTTCTCTCTCCGATTCCCAACAACAGACTGCTTTGTACGCACTTACACAAACTCTTCTGTTGTACGCAAAGGAGGTAATGTGTGTTTGGACATCACTGTGGCTAAACACTAAACTGACAATATGACAGGGGTCACTGGAGCAGTAGAGTGGATGTGGTACAAACGCTAGTCTTTAAAAAAAAAAAAAAAAAAGGTACATAATTGGATGTGTGGGATAAAAATATCAGTGTAAGGCTGATACTCACTTGCTGCTAAAAGCGACTGCAATGGTTTCAATTGCCTTCTCAAAGTCCTTTTTATCTGCCTCGTTACAAGCCTCATAGTGGAAACCTGAAAAATCACAACCGTGCATGTAATCCGGTCTCAGTTGTGGTCAGTGTAATGTTAACCAAATTAGAATTAAATAGAAAAGAATAAGCTTTACTGTCAGTGAAAAATACCGTTGAACAGTGCAACAAAATTTGGGTTTATGTTCTGTAAGATGCTCAAGTAAAATACACACGTCAATTATAAGATAGTCAAGAATAAAAATATAAGTATAAAAACAGTCAAATAAAAACCACACACACAAAACTGAGTCCAGTGTCAAAATGTGCAGAATATACAGGTGACAGTAATGACTATAATGTTAAGTCTTTTTAAATAAAGTGGGTAATGCAATTCATCTGCACCGTAGCTGTCATAATACAAACTATTTATTGGACTGACCTTTGACCTTGGATATCAGTTTTCCAGCAGCAGTGAGGATCTCCACCGTGTTGAGCAGAGGGTACGTGTTGATCACCTGACGCAGAACCCGGAGCACCTCGCCCAAACACTCATGGGCGACGGGCCGCTGGCTCTCCTTACCTGGAATTAAAAAAAACAAAAAAAAAGAAAGACGGGTCACGTGAGCGGCGAGAAGATTGAAGGCTTTAAACATCTTTGGCTGTTTTTCAGGGCCTAACACTGATGCACATCTGTTCTTTTAAATCAGCATGGTGTACTGAGACTTTACTCTTTACAGTGGTACGCCACCCTAGAAAGACATTTTTTACAGAATTGTAGTTTCCCAGCATCCAAGTCTGTTGTATGGTTTCACTGAGGAGGAAAATTTTACCTGAAAAAAAAACGTCATGTTCAGATCCCTGTGAAGTCTAAGTGAATTTATGGAACAGCGTAATTATTGAACTCAAGAAAAGTATAAATATAAAGCAGTGTTAAAAGTTAGAAAATAGCCCTCCATGCTTCAACAGATGGCTTAATGAAATGGTTTCTGTCCCTAGGATGGAGCAGATTCACTTTAATAAGAACAAAGAAAAATAGAAAGAAAAAAAATTACTATTAAAACATATTGGCTTGAGAGTCTGGTTTAGACCAGCTCTATATGTAAAGTGTCATGAGATAACTTCTGTTATGATTTGGCGCTATATAAATAAAATTTGATTTGATTTGATTTGATATGGGGACCTTTACTGGCATCACTGGATGAAGCTGAACTCTGTGCTTGAGTCATTCAGCTGATTTACTGTTTATCTTTTGTTCTTTAGAAGCAATCACTGTGGAATTGAAACTGAGTTTTAAGTGTACTTTTCCTTCCTTCCTTTTTTTTTAAAAAAGTTATTTCTAAATTTCTTTAGTTTAGAAAATAAAACATACCTTTCGACACCACAGAGGATGCCTCTACATTTGTTGATAAGCTGCCTCCTGGGGCTGTTAAAAATGAAGCACCAGCATCGAGCGCCAATAAATTGCATATTGCTGATGAGATTGCTATATTGGCCCATTTGGATGCTTTATGCTGGAACGGAACTGAATAAGGAACTGATTAGGGAACTGGGTAAGTAAACGATATGATGAGGGAAGCCACCGGCTCGGGACTACTGCCCTGAGTTAAGTGAACTGGATGGTCAATGGATTCTAGACCGCCATGCCCCCCCCCCCAAAAGTGAACCGGACTGGTCCATCTAATTTATTGATTTGATTTGTGGTTTTTATTAGGGTTTGGGACCAGGGTACTGGTTAGTATAACTGTGATTATAAGGATTATTGGCATGGGGGGTTGTGTACCCTTGGATGAAGGTCATCTCACCCACTTTTTTTTTTTTTGCTTTTTATTTTGTGGTTGAATTGCAATTTTAGTTGAAGGGCCGGGAACCCCATTTTTGTTTAACTATAGCCAGGTAACCCTCTCTTATATCTCCAGTGGCATAACCGAATAGGGATGGGTAACCTATTTTTGTTTATACGTAGCTAGGTAACCTAACCGTTCGTTTATCCCCTTGGTGTAAACATGCTACTACTTACAGTTCACTTTATCATTACATTATAGCTTATATTTATCCATCCTTTTGGGCGACCAGGGAACGTATCTCTATGGGCTGAAATGTATTTCATAAGTGGGATTTATTAGCGTTTGTCTTTATACTTTTGGAAGTGTTTTGAAGTGTTATCAGAGGTTGCAGGGTTAGTATACATTGGAGTTTAGGAAGAGGCGAGCACCATTGGCACTTCACATTAAGTTTATGTTTGATTGTCAAAATGTTAGGCTGTTCAACCGAGAAAAATGGTACATATGTTATATGTTTTTATGTGTTGTTGTGTTTTTGTTAATTGTATTGGGTTTTTTTAATTTATCAGACATATGTTCCAAACCTTCTTTTTTTGCTATAAGAGCATGGGCTGGTTGCCTGTATAAAGGGGAGAATGGTGCGCTGGTTATCCAGGACAATTTAAGCTTATGTTAAGTTGAAGTTTGGAACATTTAATGTTAAAGGATTGAATAGCCCTATCAAAAGAAAAAGAGTGTATACTTATCTTAAGAAATTACAACCTGATGTTGTTTATGTAAGAAATCTGATTTATCTGCATGTGTAAAAACAATTAAAATCGTAGAGAATGTAAGTTATGTAATCAAACGTGAGTGGAAGACAACAACAATAGGAAGTTTGAGTCGACCATCACTATGCACGTACATACGTACCCAATATCGATATTAGTTTTTTCGATTATCGCATTTGTTAGGTTTTTTATTTTAATTTAACCAAGAAAAAAGCTCATTGAGATTAAAAATCTCTTTTTCAAGAGTGTCCTGGCCAAGACAGCAGCAGCAGAAGTTACACAAAATAGAAATCACAGCTATACATCCACACTATAAATATACATAAAACACAATAAAAGTCTGTTCTAAAACCGCACATACTGTAAATCACTAAACTCTGAACATACATATAGAACATCATCAATGATTAAAAGGTACTAAAAGTATAACAATGTCCCTTAAAAGCATCTCAAAGCAGAACCCGATTCAATCAGTTAGAAAAACATCTACATCCATATTTATCTTTTTCTCATTGATTTAGAATGACTATGAATGTATTTAAAGAGACCAGTTCCTTCAGTCTGTAAGTTCTATATAGTGCAAGTAAATACGTTAGATCTGATTATCACAGTTATCAGATTACTCCGTTATTTGACTTTTATGGTCAGGTAAACAGGCTCATTGTCTGTAAACTTGCGACTTTGGAATGTGCCTTTGCAGCACAGAAGGACAGACAGACAGGACAGTGATGATGGACCTCTGAGGCCTTGAGTCAGACGGGTCAGACTGACGTTCACCGTGTCAGCTCTGAGTGACACATCAGTCTGCATCCTCATTTCCTCCTCGTGTTAAACCTTTGTCCTTCCAGGAGCAGTGTGTTCACAGAGGAGGCCAGAGGGCAGCTGCTCCTCCGTCCTCCCACCGTCTGCCTCCAAATGTGTGTCAGAGTGTCTGTGCCACCGCGAACCTGAAGAACACAGTGACCTGAACACTGCCACAGAGGATGTGGTCCCTTCTATTGTTTTTTTGTTTTTTTTTTTCCCCCACACTTGGAACATTAATTCTGCTGCAAAAAATCAATCACCTTAACCTTTAAGACAACAGTGTGATGGGTAAGAAATGTAGCACTGGGTGAAGACTATAGATTAACCCATAAAGACCCAGTGGTACTTTTGAGGCAGTTCCCAAATAAATTTAGCCTTTCTGAAATCATTTATCACCATTTATTATATTATCATCCTCTGTATTTTGCATTTTTTCTGTGAAAATCGTGTATTTTCCTATATTTAATTTACTGATCATGTAGATGTTTGTGGAAGCTCAGATTAAAGTTGAGGGTTATTATGTTAAAAAAAACAAAGACAACAAAAAAAGTGACTTTTTAAGCAAAGATATCAATAACTGAATACAAAAATTAGCATCTACAACCACTGTCATTGATCCAACTTCATGGTTTTATTGGTGAATCAATGTTGTAGAAGATGACGGTGTTTCCATGGTAACTACAGAGCCTCTGAACGTCCAAATTGGTCATGTGATGACCATGAAAAGATGACAAACTGCATTTTACACCAATTATTTACATGTATTGATAGGATTAGTGGATCTGAAGTTATTAAACAGTTCAGATCAGTAGATGGTTTTGGTCTGTAGTTGCTGTTTGGGTCTTTATGGTTAAGAGGAGCTGTGGAGTGCATTATGCAGGAGACAGATTAAAAACTTTGATTGTGCTGGTGATTAGAAGGAGACGACGTTGCATCACGTTGATGCAGGCGACCTATCAGAGGAGGAAGTGCGGACGAGGCCGCTCTGTCAGAGGCAATCCATCATGACTTCCTGTTTAGAGTGCACACTCTGGGTGGACAGCGTGACAGACAAAAGCAGATAACAGCAGACAAAAAGACATAAACAAAGGCAATTCAGTTGGAAATTAAACTTTGACGTAAAACTAATGGTGTCTTTTCAGTCAGACAGCTCATTTAACAGGTGCCAGTGCGTATTCAGTTAACCGACTATAGGTGCTGCCATTTCAAACCCTGCATCACAGAGAAGAGGAAGAGTGTAAGAGGCTGCAGTAAACAAGAAGCTGGCTTCCTGCTGGAGACAAGAGTGCGGTCGACTCTGTGGGCGCAACGGAAACAAAGCCCTTCGATTGGAGAGAGGAAGCTTAGAGACACTTTCTTTCGTAGAGTAGCTCCGCCCTCCTTCCTTTCACCCTCCCCCCTGCACTGAACATGTGTTGGCGAGCGCGCCTGATGCAATAGGCCATGGATTCCTCGTGTCCCCTTTATGTGGGTTTGTGTCAAAATGAACAGGAGCGTGCGACACAAAGGGGAAGAGGGAG
>JAPQRQ010000019.1:24550515-24576423 GCA_037367365.1 Apogon talboti | reverse complement strand
CTATCTATCTATCTATCTATCTATCTATCTATCTATCTATCTATCTATCTATCATTATTTATCAGTGGATTATGTAAAGTGCCCGTATCCTGCTTGTTTCTATGAATAGACTGCTGGTTTACTGTCAACAGACTTAGTTGGGGTTAAATTTAGACCCTCAGGATTCCTCTGTAGAGTTCAAGTGTAGGTTTCTGCTTGTAGTAAAAGACCTTTCTACAGTCTGGAATGAGAGAGTACTGTATGTGAATGAAACATGAAACCTTTGAGCAAACAATGCGCTTCTCACAGTTGTGTTTCTGAATACTAGTCATTTGTGCTGAGACAGACCGACATGTAGCCGATACGAGATCCCACCTGATGCGATTGCTGGCCTTGTTGGAGTTTGTGCTGTCTGTAGATTCTCTGCGAGGAACCGATGCATAACTGGCCTCTGATTCAGACTCCGAGGGAGCTGTGGAGATCAAATAAATGACGTCTGAGGTCAGAAAACACATTGCAAAGACTTCAGCACATCATTTTAGATGACTCTAGACTGAATTCAATGCACTTTAGTAAGAACATACATATTTAACAGCAATCTAAGACGTGTTTTATACTCAGACATGATGAACACACACCTTTCACTGGTGGATTGCTGGCTGCGACACTGGGTGGGTTGCTCCATCGCGGCGGCTCCACCTGAGGCTGCAGGGAAACATCGGGAAGGACTCTGGAAGAAAAGAGAGGGAGGCGGGAGTGAGGGAAGAGGAAGACAACAAATCTGAGTTACGTTTGGCGAGGGGGGGAGCTGTGGCTGATATGATGATTATAGAATAGAGGAGGAGACTGAACTGTTGAATATTCACCTTAGCTCCTCCAGGGAAGTTCTCTGTGAGTTGGATAACTGCTTTGTGACCCATCAAAATTAATCACTGACATTAGGTGTCCTGTTGTTCTTTACTATGGATTTCAAACATGCAGATTTTCAGCAAATAAGGGAACTTTACTCTGCAGTCGTTTGATCAGTATATGGTATTATGGTATTCAAGTGTTCCTTTGTTTAATCAGCACTTAGCCACATACAGGAGAGGGTCATGTTCAGTGCAAGTCATTTTTATTTCATTAGACACAAAATGCCAACAAAAACACAGAACAATGTATACAGTCAAACTCAAAACTGAAGCAAAACCAAAGTAGCAAAACAAGGCTCAAGGCAGACAACGAGCAAATCAATAAAAATCACAACACACAGAGGGGTAACTGTAGGCTTAAAATCCATATAAAAACTTCAGATTAGCTAATGAAAATAAGGGGAGAGCCGTGCACAGTCTGCTCAGTGTCCTGGTCCATGGAAGGGGGTGGGGGTTTGGAGGTTGGGGTGGGGTGGACCTTCATCTGTACCTGTATCTGCTGTACGAGTCCTGGCTGTGTGAGGTGCTCTGCCTCGGAGGAGGCGCCGAGCTGCCGTCGGACTCAGATTCAGAGTCTGAGGAGAAACAAAAGCATAAAAACTATTGTCCAAAGTGCAGGGAGTATGAATTTGTAATGTTTTATTTGTGGTATAAAAACAAAAAGGCTACGATTGATGATAAACACTGAGAAACGTTTAACAGTGGTTTATGATTGAAGGCATCTATAGAGAGCAATGTCATGTTCAATGTGACTGAACTCGTCTGTATTTAACTTGGAGACCTGTTCAGCAGTAAACAGCATACCAATATGAACAAGTATGCAAATATTGTCAGGGATGTGTTAGACACCATCCAGGATGTGGACGATGTGGACAGTTAAACTGTGTGTGTGTGTGCTGACCTGGGGGAGGGACTCTGACAGGAGAGCTGACCCTCCTTAATGGCTCATTTCTAACGGGAATAGGAGATGCTCTCATCCCTGCCTGGGGCAGATCAGGAAGAACCCTAGAGGAAGATGGAAGAAAATTAGGAGAAATGATGATAATGCTAATAGAGATGAAATGAAAGATGTTGGAGCTTATCTTATTGTCTCCAACTGTAACGCAATCATGACTAACGAGAAGATCCTACATCATAGTATCAGAACAGGCCAGCTGAGTTTTTTTTAATTACACAGCCACAGAGAGCTGGCCTTAAAGTAATTTCAGTCTTAATTTTCTAAGTTTCAGTGAAATGGAGTTTGGTCCGTACTTGTATCTGCTGTCTGGGTGGGGGCTGTCCCTGTGTGGTGGGGGGGAGGCACTGCGGTCGGAGTCTGACTCGGACACTGGTCTACGAGGCCGTGATGCTGATGAAGATGGGCGGGGGGTGGTCCAGGTGTGGGGTACAGGAGAAGACTTGGGGTTGGGCAGGGTGGACACCCCAGACAGACTTCTGGAGAAAAAACCAAACCAAAATGTCTTTGTTAACATGTGTTATTAGTTATTGCATTGAGATTCAGCTCTCATTGGTTGTAGGGTTTATGTTAGAGGAACTGGTCTGTAATAGTGACACAAGGCAAAAGGAATAATATTTATTTTAAGTATGTGGTCACACTACACTGTCAGCCATAGTATAGAATATAGAATAGAATAGAATAGAATAGAATAGACCATGGTTAAATCAGAAATAAATTATATGAGTTGACAATATGACCAGCTACAGCTTTACATGGTAAATGCAGATTTTAGTTCTCTCTGGAGGTTGTGAGAGTTTTAATGAAGCTGGGATTGACACACAATGCCTTTACCTCAGCCAGTCTCAACACATGGACAGTGAGTGTCCGTGTCCATAGTTCTATGTACTTTCAATGTGATGTCAAATCAGAGTCGGGGTAACATTGTCTTACTTGTATTTGCTGGAGTGGTCCCTTGTGTCAGAGCTGTCTCTCCTGGCAGGAGGAGGAGGAGAGGCACTGCGGTCTGACTCAGACTCCGATGGGGCTGAAAAACAAAACCGAAAGTTAACAAATGTCTTCATGGTTATTTAGTGTCACTATAATGTCCGATGTGTCCTGCGTTCATTTAATCATACTGTATAAAGCACTTTTGCGCCTTCTCATTTTCAGTCTCAGTGTAAATGATATCAGGTCTGTGTAATGCATATCTCTGGGAGAAAACGTCGGTTCTGTGGAGGACTGACCTCTGCGAGGAGCGTAAGCAGCTCTGGCCGGAGGTCGACTCAACGTGGATCGCACGGGTGAAGCATCCCGAGACTTGGATGGTGGAGGTTCAGCTCTTGTTCTGGGTTAAAAGATACAGAATGCTTAGGCGCTTTAATTCTTAGGAAAAGGTTATTTTTTCTATTTCACTGTTCTACAAGCTTTGGCTTACACAAACTAAATGAATACTGTGTAAATCTTGTAATACACCACAATTCACTGTTATTTACTCCAACAATGCTCACAGATGAAAAATTTACTTAATAAACCTGGATAAGATAATGTGAATTAAACAAACTCAACAAATGACAAAGAACTACAGTTAAAGGAAATTAATTGAACAGGTAAAAGGTGAAACAGGTTTTTTGTTAAGTGAACAGAAGAAGAAAACACAGAGCTACGGGTTTATTGTTTAAGAACTGGGGTGCACCTGCGTGTACGTTTTTCCCTGGTGGGTTGACGTGGCGCTCTGTGAGGGGGCATGTCGTCATCAATGTCTGAAATGTCTGATGGGAAATAGAAAAGAAGCTCGATTAACAAGGCTGCAGGTGTTTTCCATGGAGGACTCCAGTCTTTCATCTGTGATTCTTCTCCATCTCCATCCTCGTCTTACCCTCCAGCTCTGAGCTGCTGTCTCGGCGTCGGTCATCCTCACTGTTGGGGGCGCTGTCCTCCACCTCCGGGATGCTGACCAGAAACTTGCGGTCATCCCTGAGGACCGTCATGGTCAGTTTGCCCCTGCTCTTCTCCACCAGGTGTTTGGTCTCCAGCAGGGACAGGTTCTCTGTTGTCATACCATTGATCTGGAGAGAGTAGAAAAACAAACATCTAAGTCTCTTTTAAAGATACAGTTACAGACTTACAAGACAGAAAAATATCAAATCATTAACTCACAATGACAGGACCAGAGACAACAGAAAAATACAAAGAGAAAACAAAACAAATAAAAAAAAAAGGTTCAATATTCAAAATTACAAAGTCAGTCTTCTGTGTACATCTGTCTCCTCTAATGACATGATTGTGTGGTTAAAAGGCTTAGATGTTCAAAATTACAAAGATCTAAGCCTTTTAACCACACAATCATGTCGTTAGAGGAGACAGATGTACACAGAAGACTGACTCCAGATGAGTCCACTGAGTATTCCGCTTTACCTTGAGAATTAGGTCTCCTTCCTGTAGTGTTCCTTCCTTTGCAGCCAGGCCAGTATCTGTCATGTGTTTGATAAAGATCTGACTGCCCAACTTCAATCCATACTCTGCAGACAAAAACCCAATAAGAAATCAGGACATTAACAGTGAAAAAGTAAGCAGAGATACAGTAACTAGTACCCCCGCCCAGTCACACAACCCTTTGCCCTTCCTGCTCACTGATACCCTGCCTACCAGGGATTCATTTTGAGTCTTAACTTTTAATCTTCTCAAAAACTTGTCCAAAATTTGTAAATAGTGTATGAGAAATGGGATGAATAAAAATCTTGGACGGGGAGGCAGGCATAAAAAAAGATATGATGTGATAAGATGTGTCTTTTTAGTATGTGTGTCCTGAGATCTGTTTACTTAAGAAGAAACAAACTGGGTTCCCTTTCTCCACTTCCTGAAGTCTTACCATCTGTGATTCTCTTTTTAATAAGCGTGGTCCTGATGGGTTTGTCTGAGACGTTGCTATGTGGCAGCCTTTTGTACCCTGAAGACATCAGGGGGGCGTGTCCGTTACGGTCAGGTGACGCGCTTCGGGCTCGGTACCGGTTCAAGTCTCGATTGTCGCTACCATCAGAGTAGCGCCGCGTTCTTCTGGGAGGGTCCTGGTCGAGCAGGTTGGAGTGGGAGGCGGCCCGACTCGGCCTGGTGGTCGCTGGGATTTGGATCTTTCGGGGGCGTTTCACTGTCTGGAGAGATGGAGCGGACAAGAGAATTCAACTTATAGTGTTGTGTAAAGTCACTGAGCAGCACAGAACACTGACATAAGAATATGATGCATTGTTAAATATGTACATTATGTTAAATCTTACTAGCACCAATAAGTATTCTTATTTAAAACATGCATGTGCTCTAAATGAATTCCACTACTTCAAAAATAGGACATGTAGTTAAACATTTGTGAAACTAACACTACATTAATTTTAGATTTATTAGTGGTATCTCTAATAGGTTTTCCCTTTAAATTATTTCATGAATGGTTTGAAGGCACAACCATCTACATGAACACAAGGATGAACTGAGAAACATTTTTTGGGGGGGTGGGGCTAAAAGTCAATGGTCAAAGTTGCTATGACCATAACTGCTAATAATTCAGAGAAGTGTGTGTGTTGATTATGATACAAGGACAGTGGATGCATCTGAATGAACTTATGGCTGTGTCTGTTCTTCAGTTGCATGAATATGTGATGTGTCATACATGACTGTCTTGCATTGTATCCAGTAGTACAGAATGATACCAGTGTAAATGTTTTATGAGTTAGTCTGTGATTGTCACGCTGATGTCTGTGGTTTCGCTTCACACTCACTATGTTAGCAGTCTTGCCACATGACTTGAGAGTCTGAATGGTGTAGTTGGAGTGGACGTTCTCCATGGACACTCCATTCACCATGACGATTTGATCTTTGTGGCTGCGGAGTACAAGAAAACACCTATTAAAAACATGTGTTGGTGGATTTATCTACTTTGTGCATCTTCATCTTTCAGTTAAATGTATATGCATGTAGACAGATGATCTGATGGCGTGTCTTTTATTTAGGAGACTCACGCTTAAGAACATTGTCAACTTACAAAAGCCGTCCCATAGCCGGTCCATTGGGCAGCACATCTGAGACCACCACAGCTGTATCCCCGGTGTCCGGGTGAGGCTTCTCCTTGCCTCCAGATAAGGCAAATCCAAACCCCACTTTGGGATCCTGTCATCATTAGAAAAGGAGTTCAAATGAGACTGATAGAAAACAGACAGCGAGGACACGAAAGCACAAGATGGAGAGAAAGAATGCAGGAAAAGTAGGTGTGTGTCATAGACAGAGAGATAGAGGGAGAAGGAGCACATTCCAGCTGAGTTCAGTTCAGTATGTGGCAGGACAGTGAGGAGCCAGCTGGTGCAAAGAGGTGCAGCAGGGTGTGTCGCAATGAATTCCTCCTGGAGTCTGTGCTGTGAAACCGAGAGGTCTGAAGCACAGTCCGACGCAACCCCCGCCAAGTCCTCCACAATACCCTCAGAAAACAATACTGAAGCCGCCTCTGTGCCATACATCATGGCTCCACTTTCACTGCTTTTGCTTGCGAGCGCAAACCAATTGCAACGAAAGCACAAATGGCACAGAAGTAGCCTTTTTACTTTATTTATTTTTTATTCCATTTCATGTGGATTTCTTGTAGATTCTTAAACAAACATCTTAATCACGTCCCCATATACACGCATTGTTGAACCTAAACGCATCATACTTTGACTATTTGAAACAATCACTTACTTTGTTCAGTGTTATTGTATGTTGCTCCCATATTGTTAACTCCTCCATGCCTGGTTTCTGAAAAGAGAAGAAAAAAATCATGAGAGATATTCTAAAAAATGTAGCAAATTAATACTGATTTGACTATATTAAAATCATATACAATTAATCCTATATAGGATTGATTAACAAATATCCCTTACAAGGTTTACAGTTGAGCCTAAGCCAAGCAAGAAGAGTGTGTACGACTCAGGCTGATTTCTACATGCTCTCACCTGTCGCAATCCTGCCTGACCGGTATGGAGGAGGGGCTACCTGCTCTGTTACGCTCCTATGTCCCTGTGGTGCTGACAACATGCAACACCCACAGCTTATTCAGTACGGCAGCACACAGATAAAAACAACAGAGACTCCTGCATTGACACAGACACACTGTGCCTGTTGTACACGACACATCTCTGTGTGTGAGTCTTTGTAAACAGTCCCAGTCAAATCAGTCAGTCCTGCAGGTCACTGACAAACCACAGTCAGTCTGAGGAGCTGCCGAGTGCTCAGTCTGAAGAGTGCAAGCATTTCTTAATCAAACTATTACAGATATAGCAGCGGTATTCACACCTACATATCCCAGAGAGGCCGGTATGTCCATCAGAGATTATCAGACGCCATAATGATTCGCACAGATTGGAAGAGGAAATCAGTATGAGAGCGCCAGAGTATCCTGCTAAACCCGTTTACACAAACTTCACATTTACCTCCATCTTGGTCAAAACGCCTTCATTATTGTTGTAAAACTTCTTTTTTCCAGTGACGCCGTTAACCTTGAACTAGCAATTAACAAACTGAACCCTGGGCCTTGACTTGCAGCACTAACGTAACCACATACCTCTCATGGTTTTCATTTTCCACAGACTGGCTCATTTCAAAACCAAACCAAAAAAATGCGCGGGCTGGTCATTGACTACATTTCATTGTGTGAGGAAGAATTTCTTACACCACCAGTCAGAAACAGAGCAGAACTGCTTCCTATAGACCAGTGATTCTCAAACTGGTGGGTCGTGACCCAAAAGTGGGTCACAAACCCATTTTCAGTGGGTCATGGGCCTTTGGCTGGGCAAAAAATAATGTTAAGAAAGAAACCAGCCCCGTGCATTATGTTTTAGGGAGCAGTGAGCCGTCCATTCAAACTCCCCAACAGTAGGTGGCAGTAATGCGCTGTAATGCTAATTAACACCGGAAATTTCACAGCTTAAAAGAAGACCCAAAAGTTTCTATTCAAATCACAGTGAAACTTAGGTATGACAACGACTACATGAAATATGGTTTTACCAACATTGAGGACAAAAACCTCTGTGTGTTTAACGCTTGAATAAGTGATTGAATGCACTTTTAACTTTTAACTGAGTACACTTTTGGTTGAAATGTACCCAATATAGTCCTAAAGGGAATATTTCCCTCTTTAGTATCACCAGGCAGTGATGGAGGAACAGGGGAAATAAAAACAATAAAAAACAGGATGTGTAATATTCCGGCAGACGTAAAAGCGATGCACGGGCCCCCGGGAAGTTTTTGAAAAAACAGACCTTAAATACTGCATTCTAGTACATTTTGGTATGTTAAATGTTACATTTTGACATGGAAAATACCTTTAGAATTTGATTCAATATATTTTCTTTTCTGTCATTTTTGCTAATCCATTCTATCAAGCTAACCTCATTTGTTTCTTTATGAATGTTAACTTTCATTTTCAGGTAATGACTTTGTGTGTTTGCCTTGTGGTTTTGTGGTTTCCATGAACAACTACCTGTACTGCCTGACTTACCTCACTCACATCTTCTCTGCACTTGAACCCCCTGTAGTTGGCACATTGTTGCTACTATCTGCACCCTTATACTAGCACCTGTATTAGTTTCTATCTTGCCTGCATGTAACCACCAAATGGATATCACCTTTATTCTTTATGAAATGTTGCATGTGCCAACTATAGCTAGGCCCCAAGGCCTTAGTGTGTCTGTGTCACTGCCATACATAGTTAAAGTGGTGAGGGGACAAGCCTGAATGTCATTAAAATGAAACTTCCATGTCAATACACAAACAACATTTTAACAGCTTGGAACATTTATTCAACTATGTAGAAACGTGCAAAAATAGTTTAGAAATAAATAATTAAATAATGAAAATAATAGGGGAAAATAATAAAAATTAACTAAATTAATTACAAATTAAGTTGAAATTCATATAAGATGGAGATGACAAGGTATAAAAGTTAGATAATCAAATATGAGATCTTTGGGACTAGAGTCTGTTGTTCTACTTGTTTTCTGTTTGGCTCCACTGCATCATCAAAAGGAAATTCCTGCACTGGGATATATGGACATATGCCAACCTGATGAGCTGATGTGCACAAATATAAATATGCACTAAATATGCACAAATCTCTGGAATCTTGAAGTTTGGTAATTCTATTGCTGTCTCTTTTCCATTACCGTTACTTCCACAACTTTCGTGGTCGCGCAGCAACCAGACTAAGCGCAGCAGACAGAACAGTATCTGATTGGTCAATGTGATGCACTTTTCCACCAATAGAAATGCAGTGATATGTTTTCTTTCATGCAAGAACTTCCTGCTGGCAAGAAATTCACTTAGAAGCCCGTTTTTACTGCTTCTACTTGCACCGAACGAGCACCGAACGTAATGACACTATCGCTGAAAAATTCTGCTTTTATTGTGTCTCATAACTTTGGTTTTACATGTGCTTTCAACACGATTGACTTAACAGTATTAGTTTGAAATCTGCACTTTCCACACAAATTGAAAGGGAGTTTCAGTGAGGCTGCCATGTCATCTTAAATGGCGCATGTCATGTCCAGGGACCCTCAAGAGTTAATTGATGACTCGCTTCATTTTTGTGAAAAATAAATGGATTTAGCCAAAATTAGGCCATGACAAGGTAAGAGAAAAATATATTGATAATTAGCACAGCTTTGAGCGAGCCGTGCACCATTTTTTTGGCCGTGCTTTTCGAAAATCAACCGTGTAAATCACGGGTGCACGGCTCGCTGCCTAATACTATGCCTGCTGGTCATTTTGGTTTATCATTAAACTTGTCTTCTGTGATTTCATACTATGATATTCTGTATTATCCCAGGTTCAAAACACACCATCTTTTCATTGAATAAATTTGAGAAGTTTTATCAGTTTGGGTCACGGCTTGTAACTGAGTGGTGATAGTGGGTCTGAAGCCAGACCAGTTGAGAGCTACTGCTATAGACCCTGTGGTAGAGCGCTGTGTGTCATCTCCTCTCCCTGTCTTTCCTGCCTCTGTTAAAACATTGAATGTGTGTAAAAACACAAACAAGAACGAACTGTTGATTCAAACGCCTGGACGGGATATCTAGGTCACATACCAAGGACAACCTACTGACGGTTAAGTATGTTGGCGGTGTCTCGAAAGGTGAATTTTACAACGTTACAACCTGCCGAGCATCAAACCTGCCGTCACACCCTAACCCATAACTACAACATAACCAGGTCAACTTCTTTGCTCAGTTAAAAAGACTGAGTGGAACAAATTTCACAGAAAAATGACCACAAAAATGCTGGTGGAGGTAAACACGGGTACGAGTGTGCGGTGTGTGACCTGTGAGCGGTAGGCCGTTGAAGTTAATAATGAACCCGAGGGAACACAAAACAGTGAACCAACATGCTTAATCAAATAAAAGCGGGTGTTAGATTTGAGTGACACGACAAGCTGTTTAAATCTAAAGCCACACTGATATTTGCAGCTGCTCCTGTTGGATAGTTTAGTTTCAAGCTCCAAAGTGTGGAGCTACAGATTAGCCTTTGCTTTTCAGTATTTTTTGTAAATTAAAGAGTAGTCAACGGAACACAAACAAATAAAACATTATTTTTTTCACAGAGCCCCAAATTTGGAGTGTGATCACTGGAAACAAGGGCATTATCGTAAACAGGATCAGCAAAGGGAATAAGTGACAGAAATGTTGAGCAGACAAGAGCCAACATGACTGTAAAAACAACTTGATAACTGTCCTACAATCTTGTGCTGCACAGCAGGTGGGTGGACCCATATTAAAAAAAAAAAAAAAAAAAAAGATCAACTGAATCACAGTGCGCAGATGGAACATTGTTAAACATTAACTAGAATTTAACACAAGACAATATAGGTCGAACATCTTAATGATAAAAGTATGATAGGGAAGATATGTGCGTCATATTCATCATTGACCATTCAAATTATACACAGATAGTATGTAAATATACATGATGTTATCACTCCTGAGTCGAGGGAATTTCCTAAAAATCAGTCAAAGGTGTTTTTTAGTTGCAAAAATGACATGTCAGTGAAACAGAAAAACCACTGAAACAAACACACTTGGAATAAATGGTTGATGTCAGCTGCTCACTGGTGTAAAGTTGGTTCACTGTGACGCCACTGAAGCATGATGGGGGTTTTTGCCTGTTGTATTTTCCATGAATTGCTTTGTATCAAACATATTCACACAGGCTTCATACTATTATATTGAAAGACTGTTAACCTGTTAATACCTCACTCCCACTCACCACATGGTCTTTGAACCTCACTTCCATTTTCCGCTGGGATTTCTAAGCTGAACAAAACACCTGTGGCCTCCAGTGCTCAATGAACAGCCACCTCTTTATACTCCATACGCCATCTCCAAAAGCAAAACAATCACAGATCTCACAGTAATCCAACTCCACGGTTACTTCCTCCCCAGATCGGTTCTGTGTACACGATGGCTGTCCAGCAGAAACCTGATCTGCCAGGAGAAATTATCTGTAATATGACCACAGCTGAGCTTGTCTCTTTCTCGGTCGACAAAGGAAAAAAACCATTTCATCCAGGAGAGAGCTCACCTGGAGCGCTCCTCCCCCTCACAGACTTTGCCCACTCTCGCAGTTGCTTTAGTGCCCTTTATTGAACATGGCTTTAAGGTGGAGCCACTGTGATCCACACAAACCCCCCCACACATGCATAAAGATCACAGAAGTCAAGCGCCTTAAACGTGACCATGGAGACGGACACAGTTGTGATGAGGGCTGAGATGCAGGAAAAACAGCAGAAACTATTTTAACAGATACTGCAATTGTGAGAATGTGTCCTGTTTTTAATGGAAGTGGAATTGGAAATCGTCAATGAAATAAATACCTGGTTATGTGACTGTTGTTAGAGTCTATATAACATATACATGTCCCCTTATGTACAGAGAATAGGATTTCCAGAACAGATGACGGTGGATCGATACTGGATTTTTAAAAAGTGATATTATATCGATAGTTTGGAACAAAAAAGCCCATAGATCACTAATTATCCAATATCGCCCTTTCAAGAGACCTTTAATATCGTCAGTAGAGAAGTACAATCTCTACATCTAATATCTAAACCTTCAGGAGGGTTTTATCTATTATTATATGGTTTAGATACAGCCCCAAACAGCAAATTATATACCATGAACAAATGTAATCTAAAATCAACATGGAGAACATATAACTACCTAAAAGGACTTTACCCAGATCTAATAGTTGCAGACAGCCCCTTTATTGTCTTCATTAAATCTTGTTTTTAGGCTTTTTGGGTGTTTTGGATGCTTCTATACATGTGATAACGACAATGGTCTGAAAGTATTACAGTTTTCCTGTGAAAGAACTTCCAGATTCCACGAACATGCCCTTAAGTCTTCCACAAACTTGGGAAAAATGCTAAAAGCCAAACTGCACCAAGGAAAAATACAGCTTCACATCTGAATTAAAGTAATAAATAAGTTAATTGGATACATCAGTAAATCTGGAACTGAATATCAAACTAAAAATCATAATCCATAAATACACGGCATGTAATGTTTGTTGTCTTCATCCTTGTCTTTTATAATGGGATCTTGTGGAATACTTTACCTTGGTCAAAAAATAACAGCGCTTGCAACATATACATTGTTACTTTGATAATATTTCAATAAACTATTCAGCTACTGTGAAAGGGTTTACATATGAAAATACAAGAGGCAAATATTAGCAAAAGTTGATTCCACTTACACACATTAGTTTGGGGCAAAATATTGTTTACAAATAAAGTTTGGGCAATTTTTAATCCAAAACTTGTAATACAACATTTATAACTTCAACTATTAATTGTTTAGCAATGAAAAAAATTAAGCAGGGCTCGATAATAAATGGCAATTATTACAACAAATGTAATTCTGATATACTTTGTCTTCAGATTTTGCATTTAGTCACTTAGTTTTTAACCAGGAGCTAAAAATATGTGAGAAAAGCTTATACTACTGCCCCTCTTAGTAATGAGCTATTAAATTAACATGCATGTCACCTACAACTCATAAGACAGCGGTTAGTGCTGACACTTTGTAGATAATACAGGTTACAGTATGCGTCCACTTACAGGCACCACCAGCAGCGGGGGTCGAGGGTCCGGAGGCATAGATCCAAAGTGTTTCATAAGTTTGATCCGTTGGGCCAGATTCATGATGAGCCCTTCTGTTAGAAACACCTACTGACCAACTCACTTTACTCTGACTGATAGAGACTCAAGATAACCTCTGCAAGTCCACAAGAGACACACAATCCACAGGCAGAGGCACTTCAAATACAGACATTAAAATCCCCACGCTCATTTCTTTGCCGTCAACGATCAGAACCTCAGGCCCATGGTTCCAGTTCTAGTTCCTGTATCTTCAGTTAGTCCTGTTCTGATGCCTTCATAAGACAAACAGGTCCACCGTCAGCATTATGTGTGGATCTCAGTTAACTTGTAGTGTTTCCCACAAGGCAGCGGCAGCAGCAGGTCCCAGGCTGCTGGCTAAGTTTCAGTCTGCTGGGTGCTATGGTTACGTCGGGGGAATGAGAGCACTGGGCTGTTAATAATTGACGGGGTGTTTTGCTATAGTATAGGTCTGCTTGCCCTGAGTAAAGTTCCCTGGGTTCCTACACAGGCCACCGTTGTGTTTTTCGGATCAGGAAACAACACCGTGGCAACAGAGAGCTTTGATTGTATGGGGTGGTCATGGTTAACCTTTACATATTGGCCCAGTATGGGAGTGCTGCAATCTTTTTCTGTTGACTGCTGGTTATCAGTGGCCTGCTTCGTCTACAGAGCAGCTTGGCCTGACACCGTTTAGGAGCAGGAAAAAAAGGATGCAGAGCAGGTAAGGACATTCACACACTTCAAGAATAAAAACAACAGCTAATGACCTCAGAATTAACAAAAACAGCCTCATTAGGTTTCCATCTGGGACTGTAAAGGTAGTTACTATGAAAATAAGTGACAAAACAGATGTAAGGCCTCGGCCTCAGAGCAGCCAACTGGAACAGCTGGCTCCTGGTCAGTCGGGCCACTAGTGCTGAATTATTAATAGGTCTGAAAAAACAGAGCACAGCCAACATCCACTACTGTTACTAAAACAAACACTTGTCTAAGGTGTGCCCCCTGTAGAAGGTAAACAATCATTCATTCCTTTCTCAGTCAGGACTGTGGGCTGATCCATCAGCAGAGCTACTTCACAAATTGTGTTTTCAAGCCACTCCTGTTGGACCGGCGTGCAAACAACCGACTTTTAACTTCAGAGCACCTTTTGTACCTCCTAAACTTACTGAGGGTCACCATAAATACAGAAGCCCCCAGTGGCAAATTCCTCAAAACAACACTGTGCAAAGAAGCTACTTCAATAAATATTAATGAGCGAGACAGACACAAAGGCCTGAATGAACTTGAACACACAGTGGTTAGTGGTTAATGAGGAATACCGATGCTTTTCTGAGTAAATATAGAGCTTTAGAGGACAAATACTCTGGAGGGTTACAGAGCTGTAATTACACAGGCCAGGGCTTTTCGAAGCTCCCACTCACTGAAGTGGTATGCACAGTCGACGGGGTTTAAGAGTCCTGCAAACATCCACTTCATAGATACATGGAAAACTGTCCTTATGTTCACTTAGGTAAACTGACAATACCCACAGACACATACACGATGTACAAGGGACAAATATTTTGAGCCTTGGCTACATTTTGTTCTGTTCCTAAAATGTCCTCATGGTATCACTTGCAATGAGGAAAGCGACAAGCATGGGAGTGGCAGAATACAAGTATTACTTTTCCTTTTGTGGCTTTGTAAACCAATTGGCCTGTAAAATCTAATCCATGTCAATATCAACATCTGTAGCGCACAAGCATAACTGCAGGGCAATGGAGCATATAACTAACTACAGCATGTAACCTTAAACTGTCACAGGACAATGTTTGGTGAGTTGATCATTGAGAAAAGAAATACATTCATCAGTGGTGGACAGAACTGTGCAAATCACTCTGAACTTTTTACTACATTTTACTACTACTACATTTTATTACTACTTTTTACATTTTAGACACTCTTTCTCCACAGTTTTTAATTCTGTTCCTGTTCAAAGAAATCATTGATCTTAGTCATTTGTATCAAACTGAAGGAGGATGAAGAATCAATCGTTCTTTTATCAGTTTAGAAAAAAATACTGTATCCTCTTACTTAAACTAATTAAATGCTTTAAAAGCTGTCTTTGCTACAAAGTTCAATTGTCACAAAGTTTAGAACTGGCCTGTTTTCTTTTTCATAGAGAAGTTGACCTTTTTAATGATACATGGTTCTCACAGGACAGTGATGTTACAAACATATGATGATTTCACAGACTCAAACTCTGGGCCGCTACCAATATCAGGAATTAAAATTACATTATAATAGCCAATGCAGAAGTTTGTTCATTGTGTTGTTTTTTTTTTTTTTTCTGTTATTTATCCCCTCCTTTGTACCTGCCAATCAAAGAGGTGTGATACTAATAGGGAAAACCCTAGTGAAGTAAGACTTAGATGTTAGATGTCCGGACTGTAAGCTCCCACTGATAATATTCTATGGGCTTTTCCCTGCTCCAAACAATCATTATAATATCATTATTATATATTATATTCTATTATATTATAATAATATATATTATATCATTATTATATTATCATTATTATATCACATTGTCATTGAGTTTGGGCTTCTCTGATTAGGCTATTGCCCCCATGACACACACACACACACACACACACACACACACACACACACACACACACACAGATGAACAGATGGATGGACAGATAGATGGAAATTCAACTATAAACATTTACGAAAAAACGTTTCATAAAGCACAAAAGCTAAATCTTGGGCACTACCATCAGTGAAAATGACATTCTTTATATTATACATTTATATTGATCCATCCCTATATAAAATACTGTTGTAGATCAGCGGTTCCAAAAGTTTTTCAACTTGACCCAAGATATAAATGTTGTCTCCCTTCTGGACCGAAAATTTACACTGTGAATTATGCCATGTACATAATTTTAGTCCTCTCCTCCTGGCTTTGATAAGGTCAAGATCTATTAACTCTTCCAGAGAACACTTGTTTACTGTACTAACTAGGAACATACATTTGCATACCATTCTTATGTTTCCTAGTCAGACATTTGGGGAAAAAGTACTCTGGCCCATTTTGACCCTTTGGCAGCTGTAGATTTAACCACACAATAATATGTAAAATACAACACTGTGCAAAAGTCTTAGCTCACCTAGGGCTTTGTTGTTTTTCCAAGATTTAAATGAGCATACATATTTATTCTTCAGATACATTGAGAAAATACAGGAAATATGTGTACAGCCTTAAGAGACACAAAAACTGAACTGAATGACTTCTAAAGGTTAAAGTTAGTATTTAGTGCAACCCCTGTCCCCATGTCAAGAAGCAGCACAAACTGTTACAAACATGTGACATACATTGAGTGAAACATCAGAAAATTTAATTAATGTAATAAATATATATTGTCTGAACAAAAGGGTTAAAGACATGTTTAATACAAAGGCAAGTCACACTAAATACTACCTCTTTGGTTTAGAGGTGCTGTTTTATCCCTGAAACCTTTGCTTATAGTTCTGTACCTACTTCCCATATATCCACATATACAGCACAACATACACAAAAATGAGGCTGTAAAACCATCGCATATAATGAAACACTAACAGGAACCATGTCACAGCACAGTGACTTCTGATCAACCTTTCACACTCCTGCTTAAGTCAGGGTTGAATGCATAACTTTTACTTGTAGTGGAGTAACAATACCTCTAACACAACAAGATATAAATAAATAAAACCCAGTGAGATAAAGTGTGAGGGGCATAGCTGAAGGCCACATTCAGGACTCGTTTCTTGTAAGCCACCTGATGTCACAGATAAGAGGAAAACAAATGAGCCCACTGTTTTTTTATGGTCAACAAACAATGCATCCTTATTAAAGACTGGGTCGAGGTACAGGAAGACGCAGTTGTTTGGGAATGCAGAGTCGAAACTGTTGTGAAATCTCTGTCAGGCAAGCAGAAACTTGTACGTGTGGCAGAACCAGTAAGGTGAGGAGGTTAAGGAAAGTGGGATTTGAAGAAGCTGGCAGCAGTACCACCCACCAACACGCAAACAATATACAAAACACCAACAGCTTCAGCTAACCATCCCACTAAATATGTCAGCATCTCCTTCGGACAGCAAAACACACACACACACACACACACACACACTGGTATGTACTCAGTGAATCCTCAAAATGAAGAATAAAATGAAACTACATACATTTATTTCAGGAGGATAAATATCCAGTCAGGGCTACATGTGTTCGAAGCTAACTCCATTGCTAGCGGCTAATTCTTCACTTAACTTTATTCTACAGCGGCCTTAGTACACAACAGCACACAATAATATGTTTTTCTCAAAATATTGCCACTTTATCTTTTATTAAAACGTTTCTCTCCACCTTCATATCATCCTAAACCATCTGCTGATGTGGACTGACAGCCATGCCGGCACATATTTGACAGCGCAGGTGAAGCTAATAACGTACCTGTTGACGTCCTCTGTCTTTCTTCTTTTCCGGTTCTTTGACTCTTGTTAATCCGCCGTCTAAAATCCTTTATTAAAAGTTTTTTTCTCTCCTGTTCTTTTCCCTGCTCACTGTGACTGTCCCTTGGCACTATGAAAAGTTTCCTCTAAATCTTCCCGACTACAGGTGAGGAGGCGTGGCATCGACGTGAAACGTACAGGTGGGTTTCACGACGTCATCACGCCACTGTGCGTCACGAACAGGAAGTAGGTTCTTGTTGTAAATACCATTAAGAGAACATGGTGGTTTATTGATACATTTCTGCTCTTTGGGTTAGTTGAGCGCTGATAAGCGTTATCTATCAGGGCAGTGCAATAAATTAAACATTGAAGAAAAGGTGGGTGTTTCCTGAAACCGTTGTAAGCACAAGTAAAACAAAAACTGCAACATTTTATCAGCCCAAAGTCCACACACCCTATAGCACTAATAGTCCTTTTTATTACAGTTTACTTCCTTCGATGTTGTATTGCCCCTGTGATTTATTGTTGTAACAAGGGAACTTAATGAAATATGTTAAATAGCATATTGTCTTCATGCAGACTTGATGTTGTAACTCCTGCCTTAGTCGTTCTAATAAACTGGTAACTGTCTTGGATGTCTGCCTGGTACAGTAAAATATGGTTTAATACAGGGATGCACTGATATTGGTATTGAACATGTCCCAAAACAAACTCAAAACAGCTTCATCAGAAAACATCTCCAATGCATAATCCAAACAGTATTTTTCTGTGTGCACATATACTACATCAATCTTGTATAACTGAATAATTTCTAAACAAACTATTCACAATAAACAATGATAGCAACTTTTAAAAGCTATTATTGACTGATAAGTAAAATGCATGGCCCTACCAAAAAAAAAAAAGTCACACACACTTAAATAGACCAATGTTATATACTAGTACATATTTCAGTCTGAAAAGTCCCCTTTAACACAAATGTTACATTTTCAACATAATCATATGTCCTTGCTCTTTGCACCAGCTGCCTGTTAGTGTTAGAAGTGATTTTAATATATTACTCATTACTTTTACATACAGCCCTGCAATGAACTGGCAACTTGTCCAGGGTGTACCCTGCCTTCGCCCTTAAGTAGCTGGGATAGGCTCCAAGCGACCCCCGCGACCCTAGTGAGGATTAAGCGGGTTCAGATGATGAATGAATGAATTACTTTTACATACATCTCTGACCTTTTAACCCCTATACATCTTCATGACTCTTGAGATCTTCAAATGCTGCCCTAAAAATCACCCCAACCTCTAAACTGAAGAATAAAGGTAACGGAGCATTTGTCATCAGGACATCAGGATAGTGAAGTCCATTTCTACATTATAGTCTCCTTTAAAACACACCTGCTTTTTCACTGACCTGTGCACTTTACATGTCGTCACTCCATATATTATCTGTGTTTTATGGAACGGTTTCACATTATTACTGTTTTGTATATTTTTCTGGTGTTTTTTCCAGTCTCTGATGTATTTCCTTGTAAAGCACTTTGTAAATTTTGTTTTATAACTATATAAACATATTATAAAATATGAACAGCTCATAAAAATGTCTCAAACTTCAGACTGAGTCCTTTAAGTCTCCAGACAGAAGCCTAAGGGTATCTTTCTTTTCATTCATCAGGGAGAAATATTCAATATTTTTTCCAGACCAGATGTTCAACCAGTCAGCTTCCCCTGCTTTGATAAACAGATGCCACACGTGGTGTTAGTTTAGTTTACATCACAAAACATACTTCCTGGGTGATGGACAGGTTTTTTTCTGATGCAGGGAACAAAGAAAGGGAAACTCCAAATAAACAAATGAGACTCAGTTTCAGCAATCTTCAAGTTTTTATTTGTTTACAAAGTTAAGATTGCAATTCCATATAGTCCTTCCTTTAATGAGTAGAAAACCTTTTTAAAGAATTAGTCGAAAGGCACAAATTTTACAATATATACATTTCAATCTAAATTATAAATATATAGAAAACAAAAGCACAACCCAGAATAAAAGTGCTGAACACAGTTTTTTTTTACAGAAAAAATAGGCTTTGTTTAAAAATACATACAATCAGTAGCATGTTTTTTGTTTCATTTTTTGTTAGCAATAAATTATTTGAAAGTGATAACATTTATATAATATGCAAACGGTGGAGAAACGAGAAAGATGGTTACAGTATACACATAGCAATGCACTGAAAATCAGAAACACAACAAGCTTGCAATGCTCAATCATATCCAACAAGAGAACAGTAACTTGATTATGCCATTCTTAGTGCAAAATGATAATACAATGATAAAGGCCTACCTACACTAACAAAGGATTCTTTAAACAAAAAATGCTATTTCTTCCTAAAAATGCGGTCCGTATCCCTCCAATGCATAAAGCTTGATTTATTTTTTAAAAAAAAGAAAAATAAACTAAGGCAGATCTTTTGCAGACAGATGTCTTGGAATGTGCCTGATGAGGAATATGAAAAGCAAAAATATGAGTGTAAAAGGAAAACATGCAGTACTCAAATAATAACAATAATAGTTCCAAAAACATCACGAATCTGAGCTACTGTGAGTGAGACAGTCGAATCCAAAACGTCTGTCCCAGTGAGGGGACGGGGTCGAGGCTTGGACAGATCAATTGCACATTTTAGTATAACCCAGGTGTGAATTGACTCAAAACATTTGTCAGCTTTAACATGAATTAAATGTCCAACGACTGCAACACAGATACAAAATAAAACTGTCCACAGAAAATAATGTTCCTTAAAAAAGAAACAGCCTTTGATCTTTGCCCTAAGAAGGCATAAGCATTGAGAATCACTGACATTTTCACAAGGACAAAAGACAAACCCATCACATTAAGTCCATAACATAAATACAGCAAGTCACAGCACAGTTAAGAAAAAAAAATACATGTATTGGTTAGTTTCACCACTGTTAAGAGGGGGAAATTCTATATTTCTGCGAACGCCCCACCGTTACGCCTCTTGTAGGTTTTTTCCTGAGATTGATAAAAGGTCTGATATCATAGAGCCAGTAACTTTAGGGGTGTCTGTGGAATACTTTGGTATCTCTCTGCAAACCCAAGGCCTGACAAAGGTCTACAAGTTGGAGAAACAATTCTACTTGCGAAAAAGCAAAACTGAAATGAGCAGAAATAAATCCAGACACTGTACAGCAGTACAGAACAGTGCAATCTTATTTGGTGGCAGGTTATAATAAAATTTGTTTTATAGTAATCTTGAAAACTAGAAACTTCCCTGACCATACATTTCGATAACTATTCTAATAAGCAGGATAACATATCTAAAATCTAAATATCCCTTAAATATAAATAACAATAACTTTTAGAATAACAATGACTAAAACATCAAGAACGCGTCGCGCTCATCCCGTGAAAACTGACTATACAAAGGTTGCACGCATTTAAGAACCTGTTGAACTAAAACACTATGAAGCAAAACAGGTAGAAGAAGAATCAGACTCATACCATGCAAAGGTAACCACAAAACTTTGCCTCTTGAGCGTAAACAATTCTTAGGCATTTCTGTTTCATAACAAATGTTGAATATGGATTTATTGCTTTTTGATCACTTGAACTTAACCAGGAATTCCATCACAAACTAAGTACAGTGCATCATTTTCACACAAACGTGGCCAGATCTCACAGGTTTTTGAGTATGTACTATCTTACATAATGACAAATGACCTGTATTTCTTCTTAATTCCAGCGTTCAGGAGGAAATTACCTGCGTTTTACTGCTATCATCCACATCATGCTATGCTTAACGCCATGGTTTACTTTCTTTTCAGACCTCAATACGACGCTAAAACGATTCCGATTAAAATTCCACCTAGAAATTTCCATATCAACGTTGGTCAAACGACTCGAAGAACAACAGCAAAGCACTCTAGACATTCCTGAGAAATCCAAAACTAAATCAAACCAGGAGTCAGGAGACAAAATATTGTCAGTTTAAAAAAACAAAAGAAAAAAAAAAGATAACTGATAACTTTTTGGACACAGTTTTAACCCATGCTGCTCTGCTGAGTTGTCCTTACAAACACCCGTGCCATGCTGACTTGTAGCACATTGTCTCATGAGCAGGGACAGAAAAAAAGACACGGATAAAGGATGAGTTCGCTGCTCTCGGTCCAGCTGCATCTCCACAGACTATCATACAAGCACATACATCGCTGAGTGGGGGGCTTCTTCCTGAAACCCGCCACCAACATAGTGTAACACACATGATGACTGAGGGGGCTAAACGTTAAATACAAATATACCATATTAAATTAAAGTTTAACCGATGCTCAGAATACAAATCTATACATTAGGCTACATGGATTTTTAAAGACTGCATTTATAGATTTTTCCAAAGGCACTGTTTGCAACAGCAGACTGCTCTTCCTCTCCCTTTTCCTCACGCTAGTGTTCATAAAATCAGGGAGAGAAACAAGAAGGAGCATGTAGAAGAAATGAACAGTGAGGCATTTCATGGCTAATCAGCTAAATATTTTCTGTCTATTTTTTTCTCCAGCCTTCCAGTTGAACCTTATCTTTTTATCAAAACTGTAGTTTCACATACAATAAGCCTTGCATACAGCCTTGTAAAAGTCAAGACAAACGGCCATGAAGCAAAGTAACAGTAAAGTCGAAAGATGTGGTTTTCACTGGTGGAAGGCGTTTAGAGCTTCCAGCATCGTCACCAATCGTCCTACCTTCCAAAACCAGCATCGGGAGGTTTACTTAAACATTTCCACACAAAGATTACCTCGATGAATGAGCTTCTGTTTCGATAGCTCTTCTGTTTGATAAAATACAGTCATCACAAGTTTTTTTCTTTTTTTTTAATTATTTTTTTTTTTTAACAGCTGCCGTTCTCTGTGGAGGACACACTTTGGTGTAGAAACGCTACAGGTGGATGAAGAGAAGGGTAAGCCGAGCGCAGGACAGGCAGTGATGTGACTATAGGCCCTGAGGGGAGGGGGTGGGTAAAGATGGGGTCTACGTAGGTCTGGGGGTGCGGTCATAAACAGCAGCGAACAAGACAGAATCGGCTTTGAAAGACTAAATGAAAACACGGAAATAAAAAGTCCAGAGGAGCTGTTGCTGCTTAAGGTCTCAGTCCTGCTGCCGGTACTGTATGACGGATTTGCGGTCTGGTCCGGCCTGTAGTATGCTGTTCAGAGCCTCGCGGACGTCAAGAGTGCCAGAACTGCAGTGGCCGTTGGGTAAAGGTAGCGAGTCTGTTTGTGGGAGGAGAAACGTGGGAGAGAAGTGAGAGGAGGAGCTGGAAAACAGAGGGGAGGAAGAGGAAGGGCTGGCGAAGAGAGAGGAGGAGGATGTGGAGATGAGGCTGGACGAAGGCAGGAGGCCGTGAGACACAGACGAGGTGGACGAGTTGGAGGAAGAGGAGGAGGAGGTGGAGGACGAAGGGCTGGCTTGTTGTGTGGGCAGCTGTGAGGCCATGGGGAGGTCAAACAGATCTAGTAGGTCCTGGTGGTGGTTGTTGGCCAACAGGGTGTGGTTCTGCTGCGTGGCCTGCAGGTGCTGCTGTAGTAGAAGAGGATGCTGGATTTGTGGGGTGTGCTGGGTGGTCGGTGCGGTCTGCGAGATCAAAGACTCCAGGTTGAAGTCGTCGTTAAACGGCGCGTGTCCCGTCAGACTGTTCAGACTCAGCCCGCCCTCCGTGGTGTCCGGAGAGGGGGACGGCGAGCTCACAGTCAGGTCCAAGATTTCATCCAGCGGATTCTTGGAAGACAAATTAGGAGACAGTGTGGTCCGATGGAGTGGATGAGAGGGGGTCTTTAGCTGTGGGAAGGTGGACGCAAAAGACGGCGGGTAGAATGGGGAGAATGTGGAGCTAAGGCTAACTGTGTTGGGCAGGGAGCCCTGGTTGGTGGTGGTGGAGGGGTTGTTGGGCCAGCTGTTGTGGGCCTTCTGCTGGCTTTGACTTAGCGTCAGCAGGGCTAGGTTCTGCGCGGGCTGCTGTAAAGTCACCTGGGTTTGGGCTTGCATCCTCTGGAGCTGTGACATGTTCTGGGGTTGCGTCCTTTGTAGAGGGTTTTGGTTCAGTTTCTGCTTGAGGATCTGACTCTGGGCCAGTGACTGAGCGAGGGACTGGTTAAGCATGGGCTTCTGGCTGAACAGATTTGCTAGGAGGTGTTTGTTCTCCTGCTCCATTTTACGCATGCGTTCTTCAGCCAGACGCTGCTCCAAAGCCTGCTGCTCCTTCTCTTTGCGTCTCCTCTTCACCTCCTCATCCATTAACAGCAGCTCGTCACGCACACGGGCCACACAGTTCTCTGGGATCTTGATACCTGAGAAACATGAGGAGGACGCCGACATTAATACTCATGGATTTCAGCTGGATTTAGAGACGTTTTAAGCCATTTGGTTTTTTTTTTGTAACCTATTCCACAAGAAGACTAGCAAAGCAATTTGAAGGATATGAAGTTCTAAATGATCTAATTTGAGTGTTGTCTTGCCCAAGGAGCAGCAGGCTCCATGTAAGAAGTAAATCCACTGTTCTCAAGTCACTTACCCATGTTAAATGAAGGTAACATACAGAGAAGAACTAACTACAATGGAGCAACTAGCTGGGTGTACTACTGCTGTAGTGGTTATTAGTTCCATATTGATTTCATCTTGCAGTTTTATTACAGTATGATCAACACAGTCTTTCCCAGAAATATATTTATAAGGGAGACTGAAATTAATGCAACTTTTATATACGTGTTAAATTCATATTTCAGTCAAACCAAACTAAAACATGACAAACAAAAGAATGCAACATTTCACTGGCAGATATGTCCTGTTCTGATGTTCATATCCAATAATGTGACATGTCAGGAAGCATGTGATCATAATGTTTGCTCCATCATATGTAAAAAAAAAAAAAAAAGTTTCTATGTGCTTTTTCATATATATGTGAAGTATGTATGGAGGTTAACTGATGAAAATGAATGCTATGAATCCCAACATGTGTTTCAGATTCTATGTAATGTCAGTTTAGACTCGGGTAGGATACTAACCAACTTGTTTGTTATGTTGTTTTGTTTTAAGGCGCACGATCTGCAGGATACTGGAG
Organism: Apogon talboti; assembly: GCA_037367365.1. Classification (NCBI taxonomy): domain Eukaryota; kingdom Metazoa; phylum Chordata; class Actinopteri; order Kurtiformes; family Apogonidae; genus Apogon; species Apogon talboti. The sequence goes on along the minus strand of JAPQRQ010000019.1, from coordinate 24,551,838 downwards.
CTGGTGATGTCAGACACTACGTCAGATACACGCTTCCACACACGCAACAGAGCACCACACAGCATGTGGTACTGACGCAGTCGCATGCCCTGCAGACACTCCTGGCCTTCTTCAATTTTCTTACACTTCCCGTTCCTTTCAAGACAAACAAAGGGAAACAAACAATCATATCTTTAAACTTCCCCACTTCTAAACTGATGAAAATAAACATCAATAAAAATCATGCAGACTTAATAAAGTGTCGTGTTTTTTTTTTACGTATTCTTGTCATGCTATTGTTCAATTACGGCTGAGTAGTCATCTGGTCGCATGTGAGACTTGGAGGTTATTTCTTCATGACTAGTTCTCAGGTGATCTGCAAATCCTTGGGAATGGCATCTGACCTTAAACCACTCTGTACCAGCCTGATTGGATACAATACGCCATTAATCCTATGGAGAGGTGATGGGCTTGTGCTTACCAGTTGGCATGGCTGCACTTCTTGAATGAGAAGACGAACTGCTTCTCCCAGCTGTCCCTGGCCTCCTCTGGGCTCACCTGTGAAACCAGTACATAACATTGAAATCAGTGCAGTCAACGTCACAATGTGATGAAATAAATAATCAAATCACTCTGTGCTGCACAGATCAGACTCTTGTATTTGAGGAAACAAGTCTAACTATTGCCACATCATTTATCTTGAGCAATACTTCTTGTTCAGTGCTTTTTTTTAACATCCACAAGGGGGCAGCAGATTCTATACATATAAGTCCTAAACAACTCACAGAATACTGTCAGGAGTGAAAATACTCCATCAGTGAATGTTCAGCTTCATCTTGAATTAGAAAATATCCCATTTTGCAGTAGTCTGTGAAAAATAGACTAAAATCAATCAAACCATCACCTTTCGGTAACGTTGCTGCAGATTGTCCAGGCTCTCAGGGTGGGTCTGCTTGCCGATGTTGGGCTTATAGACAATGAAGTTTTTGCCTCGTCCTTGCTCAGCCAGCAGCACACAGGGATTGTTGCCTCGCAGCTGTGAAAGAGACAGCAAGGAGTGTGAATGTTACTGAGTGGTGTGTCCTAGAGCTGCTTTTCCCAGGGACCCACTTTTTAAAATGACAAATCATCATGACCCAATTCACAACAGGCCTTTTCTTTAAACTCTAGGAGGTAAATGAATGTTCCTGACCATTTCACTCACATTTTTCATCCCCTATAGGATCTTATATAGGTAAACCAGACATTTGGGAGGTATATTTAATAAAACACAACTTAATTTTAAGCATATTATTGAAAACATTCACATTACATTAGGGGCAATGTCAAGTGGGTCAGACCAGT
>JAPQRQ010000019.1:24534970-24550415 GCA_037367365.1 Apogon talboti | reverse complement strand
AGTAAAATAATAACATAACCTATAAAATAATAATCCAAATTATACTCTCTGTTAAAAAGTTTACACATCTTATACATAATAAAGGACAAAGGAAGTGTATTTTACATGGAGTTAACAATCACCATTCACCCAGACAAAATCTACTGCAACCTACTTGTAGATCGCCCCAGTCTTTGAAAGGATGAATGGTCTAGAAATGGGTCTTTTAAAGGAAATCTGATGTTGGACTTCCATTTTGACAGATGTGAGGAAAACATGCAGTATGTAGCTCAAATATGACCAAATATGATCAAATATGTTAAATGTGAACACAAATGTACACTGGAGATGAAAACAAATTGAAACTTTGTGAAAATGTAAATGTGTTAAATCCAATATGTGAAGTGTCCCCAGACAATCAGGGTTCAGTTGATGTTTTCGAACATGGACTCACCTTCTGAGACAGGTAGAACCCTTCATCCCGACCACTGAGCTTTAGTGATCTGTTGTAGGCCTCATCCCAGGGCATACCTCTGTCCACACTGATCTAAAGAGGCAGAAACAACAGAGTAAAGCACATGTCCTCAAGGGGAGCTAACCACACACAGCTGGCCTCAAGCCTCCACTCTTGCACCAAAACGCATCACACATTTACGTAGCGTTACATATTGTGTTTAAGTCGCAAAAAAAGAACTTTAACAACCACAGTCAGACGTTACACTCTCACTCCACACTTGCCAAACTGGTCTTAGCTGTGCAGTGCTCAGGTTAGCTGCCAAGTTGGAAATGTCAAATGTAGGTTACCCTGCAGCCGACAGCTAAAAGCAGGAGATAGCAGTAATTATCCTGTTCCCACCTCCCACTAGTGTCTACATAGGCTGTGCAGCCCCGGGCTAAGCCTGTATGATCACAGTGATACTGCTATGCAAAGTGACATCAATCAAAACTCCCAGGTTACCACTGGGAGTGCAGGTTATGTTAAACAGACTGTGCAGATAAAAGCTATGTGTGCAAGCCCCTTCAAGAAAACCTAAGGAAATTTATATCCATTTGGTGTTTTGTTACAACCTCTGTGACATGGACATGTGTCAACACTTCTGATTTTGGCTGTTGGAAACCCAGGGCTGGATATTGCACATTGACACATGATACAAACCAATAATTATATTTTGTCAGACTTTAAGCAGTTGTGAGGCCGAGAGACAAAGTGGCTATGAGATTATTCTGTGCCTACCTTATAAAGAACAACCTGTCCATCTTGAGGGTTTCCAGCTGTCAAGAACGTTTCCTGCTTCTCCTCATAGATCTCATCGTTACCCGGGGCAAGGTCTGTCAGGACACAGTGTAACCGGAATTAATGACATTCAGAAATGAACTTTTTTTTAATTCTTCGAGCACCAGTCATTCAAAGTTATGAGATGAAACTGAATAAACAAACAGCATGTATGTCACAGACTTAAGACATTATCAAATGTGTTCAACACTCTAGATGTCTATGCTGTCAAAGATCATCCTGTCATCACTGTTACATTAACAACATAAATGGAAATTTGGGGGGGTAAAAGTCAGATTATATTCACTGCCTTACCCAAGATTCCCATGTCGTATTTTCCCTCCTTCTTGTCCTTCTCTATCAGGTAGTCAAAGTTGTCAGTGAAGTACTGGAAGAGATAGTTTTGCTTGTGGACCTCGAGGCCCAGGATGCGGTTTAGAAACTTGGTGATGCTGCAGTCTGAGATGAAAACAAAACAAAACCGAGAACAGGACAGTTAATGCGGCTAATTCCGTGTTGACGGGGACACACAGCTGAGTTCGATCTGGAGACAGAGAGCCAGGTTGACACATTCAGTCTAAATATAATAGTAGAAAATCTGCTCGCATGCCTCATGTACCTTTCTCAGTGCTGATCCCAAAGCGAGGCTCTCTACAGAAGATGCCCACATCCATCATTCCGAGCTTCATGTCTGGAATAAAGAAAAAAAACATGAGTAGGTGCACTGAAGTATCCTGCTGAACTTATTTTTTTATCTCCTGGCAGGTGCTGACAGACATCCAAAGTTCACACACTTAGACATACCTCTGAAGAACATAGCCTCACCCCCTGGGTAGCCTTTGGGAGGGGGAACCTTGTTCTCTATGTGGCCAAGAATTGCTTTGGTGATTTTATCTAGAGCCTTTGTACCATACTGAAAGAAAATGGGGAAATGCAATTGATACGGCCCATTTCTACATATATTTTATCACTTAAAGATATATGGTATTCGAAGAGGTTCCTACCTTGTTCTCAAAATTGTACTTGCTCAGATCTCTGGTTTCAGTGGCTCTTCTGTCTCCATGTGTTAAAGCACCCTGTAAAGTGGATTAACAACAGATACAAATATTATTTTCTGTAGTATTTTGAGTCATATAAACACAAAATCGATGATGATGTTGGTGTAATGCCTTTCATCAGTTTTAAATTTTCTTTTGTTTCTTTTTCTTTCTTTTAGCTTTTGATTTCAGTTTTAGTTTCCATGTGTACTTTGAGTTTCTATTTTGATGAACTGACAAGCTCTGCTTCAGTTTTTAGTCAGTTTTAGCGTTACTCTTTTTCAGGTATGATGAGGAAAGCCCTAATTTAGAGCAGCTGAAAACAACAGGATGAAAAAAATGCATGACATATAAACTGGAAACAATTAAAGGTCACATATAACGGAAAAAAAAAACAACCCACATGCATCATGACCCAGAAAGTCAAAACAAAACTGAAGCAGATTTTATTTCAATTTAATTTTCATTCCTTGCTTTAGAAAGTTTTCATTTCTTATCTTGGTTCAGTTGTATTTCTAAAGCTAGTTTCCATTTTCGGTTTTAGTTTCCATTAACAGATACAACACTGTGACACACACTCAGATAATATTACAGTTCCATCTGGTCCTGTCTGAGAGAAGAGGTGAGGTTAAGCAGTGTTAGAGAACTTTTTCAACTGCCTGCTAGAATTATTACAAGGACTTTAAGCAACAGTAGGATTAAATGAAAAGGCTAAAGTGGACTCAAAGAAACAATTATTTTTTATCAGTGCTTTAAATTAGCCTGTCTTTTACACGTCTACAGTCTCCTTCCTCCAGAAACAAAAAGTGTGAGAGATAAAGGAAAACTGGAGAACACACCACCCGTATATCCAGCTGCTGACCCCGCCCACACAACAAATGCCCCGAGACACCAAAACAAAGGGGTTTTACCCAAACATGACGTCACTGCTCATCAGCTACTTCCAAAAGTATTCAGCCGTCTACTTGGAGTGATTGTGTATGTGTGTGTGGGTGTGTGTATGTGTGTGGGTGTGTGTATGTGTGTGCTCTTGTGTTGTATCGGGTTGAGGCAGACGTGATGTGACCTATTCTCAACACAGATTTACCGAACAGCCCTGGCAAACACACAAATGACTTCCTGGAATCGCCATCCCCTTGCACACTCCTTGCTGTTCTTTCCTAAAAGAACTGTCACGCTGTGTCACTATGGTAATAAATGACTGTTAGTGTGCTGAGCTGCATTGATAATTATGGAAAATAGCTGTGGATTATATAAATTATCCAGACAAGGACCTTTGCTTTTTTCTTTTCTTTTTTTTTTTAATGTCGGCTTAGTCAGTTTTCCATTATTGAGCCGGAGACGGGAAAGACCCAGCATCGCTTGAGGTTTGTGGAAAAAGAAAAAGCTGATATAACGTGAAGTAAGCCAAAATAAAAGAGACCATGTAGACTGGCTTTAGAATACATGTGGGGAGTGCCACAGAAAACAGGAAGGACACAGGGTGAGGGCAAGGGGATGAAGTAAATGACCAAGTCGATGGCAACCGAGAGCACAGCAATCAATAAACACCAAACACAGAGCATCTCTGTTTACAGTGAAACAATTCTTCTCACGCTCCATAAGAAAACAAGATGAATAGGAATATCTCCCAGGAGAAAGAGCTCACTCAATTAAAACACAAATGGAAATGGGGTGAATCAAAGTGTGCAAAAGAATAACACACATGACCCGGCAAACACGTGAGATGGTCTGATATTTACCAGGCTTTCGAGTCGTTTAGCAACGATGGAGGCGAACCGCCGTTCTCCTGCCAACTCGGAGATGAGGAAGATGTACTCCGGTGCTGTAACCTGATTGGACCGATGGGTGCGACCTAAACAAATGCCACGACAAAAGATAACACAATCAGAATGAAAGTGATCCTCACATTGCTAGTGCGTACACGTAAACCCACTTAAAGAAATGAAAATATGTTTTAGACACTGTCAAATTACTTCCCAAGGTCTGACATTAAGAGTATATGATTATGCAAGTCTGAAAAACAAAATTAACTCTATAATTCTGATTTGCATATTTTCATACTGTTTCTTTTAGACTTTACTGGCTTAAACAACCAGATTAAAGTCAAATATTTTAAAATCACCAAATGCATAAAAAAAGCTGAGTGTTGTAGGATGACAACGTTTGCGTCATTAAATAACAGACAAATCGTATCATTACACCCAAGGGTTTTGGAATATTCCACTTTGCACTCTTTAGAGGATAAAATAAACAGAAGACTCTTTCTATGCTCTTTTCTGTGGAAGTGTTTTGTAGACTTCTATGGAATCTGATTGTCTGCCCTTATGAGGAAATAACTTTTACTGTGGGTGTGTACACAGCGCAGCCCACAGACTGACACAAAGGTAGGCTGCAGCTAATATATGTAGTATACATAAAAAAGGCACATGCCGGATGTTATACAAGTTGCGGCAAAACAATTAGCAATATTTAACAATGGCTTTAATAAAACACTGGTGTTCAGAATGAAAGGTCAAACCTACAGTCAAGAATAAGTGGCAACACAGAGACATCTGCTGTTACAGTAACAGAGATGAGAATGCATTCACTGCCCCAAAATAAACTCTGAAATCTGTGTTGTTTTGTAAAACACACGGGCACCAACAGATGTGATATTGCATTGACGTGCAAATCACAAGGTTAGAAACGGTTACTCGAATGGCCACGAATGACCACATTTTTTCTGACTTGTCTGTGTTTAAATACATATAGTACTACATCTGTCATTGTGGTAATAGGACGAAAATGGGGCAACAATTTCAATATTCAATATTCCTTCCCAAATTATATATCATGAAAAATACTGATACTGATCAATATGGAAAAAGCTGTGCATGACTGATGTTTTCGTGATATTTTTGCCCAACCTCAGGGTAAGTCTAACTTCATCTGACTTACCAAACTGCTGGATGGCTCTGTCTGCACTCCAAGGCAGCTCCAGGGTCATGTGGACTCTCCGCCTCTGGTTCTTAACCCGCTTGTCTGCCTGCAGGGAAATCCCAGAGCTTGCTGCCTCAGATATGATAGCAACCAGCTGGAGAAGGGAAAGAGGGTTGGATTACAGGTGGAGGGATAATGAGCAGTGTTTATGAAGCATTAAGTCCCTTTTAGAGACTATCCATTGAGGTTGTGAAAATTATTTGACTGGTAATCTGACCTTTTCTCCACCCATGAAGCGGTCTTTCTCTTTGATGTTGATGTGGTCAATGGTAAGTCCCTGCTCAGCTCGTGACTCATAACGAACGCTGCCGTCTGGCCGTCGCACCACACGACCCTTACGCCCAGTCATCTGCAGAGAAATAACCATGTAGTCATTCTACATATTCACAGTGGCACTGTCATATAATAGTGTTAGATACTTGTAATGTCTATGGCTCATACCTCTGATACTTTATCTGGTCCTCCCAACTTATCAATGAGCTCGTCCAAAGTATTGAGAGGTAGTTCTTTTCCCAGCTCAGATATTTTGTTGAGGAGGCCTTGCTTCATCTCCTCTATCCTGGCTGTGAATATTAAACAGAAGAAATATTAACCACATGCAGGACATAGTCACAAAAATAACAAGGCACCAGAGACTTCTAAAGCAGCAGGTAGATTCAAGCATTCAGTCTGTGCTCAGGTTAAAAATCCTTTCTTTTAGTTCATCGTCTCACACGTCACTCCTAACCTCAGCACAATAACGGTGTTTCTCTAACTGAAATTTCACATTTTGAGCAAAACTTGAGCAAAAAATGGTGTGTTTCCTGCAGCTGCTGTGGACCAAATACAGGAGGTTGTTATTGTGAGAACACTGAGCTGTAACCAAGAAAGTCTAAGATAAAGATCATCCTGTTATTGTATTGCCTCAAATGGAAGACTGAAAGAGAGGAACAATTTGGCCTCTCCATCTGTCCATGTACACCTGTTGGTACTTTTTGTTTTGTGCTTTAAAGGAAACAGATGATTCATCAGAGCTAATGTTACCTACATCAGAACGTATTACATCTCCCATTATGTCTATTAACCTTTTTTCAAAAACAGACTCATCTTCATTCCCGGGACAAAAATGCATATATATACAGTATATATATATAAAAAATTACAACAGAGTTGTAATAAAAAAGAGTTGTGTATTTACTAGAAAAAGGCCTAATATTACTGAAGTTGTTAAAATTACCAACTGAATCAAATACAGCGGTATGACTCCAGCAGCTGCTATTTGTATTTAATCAGGATCTCATTTAATAACAGGCCTATTGTTTCATTAATCTTATTTGATACTATGTAGTTTCTCTTAATTTCTGTTAAGAGACAATTTGACAAAATTTTAAACCCTGTAATATTGTCATTCTTTCTTGAAATATGATTTTTTTCCCTTAAAATATATAAAAACACATCAAACAAGTATAAAACTTCTTCAAAATATGGGATGCTTCTTTTTTTGTCATTTCCATCGTTACTTTCTAGTACTATTTTTACCAGATGAACATACAATAAATAATAGACAAAACCAGTCTTACCTGTCTGACAGCTAGTGTGGTTCACAAAGATGACGTCATCGTTTTCTAGGGAATCAGGTGACGAGTTGGAGTCTGTATCCATACCATCGGAGTCACTACTGCTGTCATCGCTTATGTTGATCACACCACCGCTGTCCACTGTGTGCTTCGGTACCTTGGGCTGCCGACCTCTTGGCTTACCTGTTTGGTTTCCACATCAGGATTATATTTAGAAACAATATGCAAAACTTATCAGGTTTTCATATGATCTTTCATTGTGACAGCGGCATACAACACCAGTAAGAAACTTGATATGGAAACGGTCTGAGTGTGCACATGCTGGAACGGTGTTGCAATCCCACTTACGTTTCCTCTTATTTCCCGGGGCCTTCTCTCTCCTCTGTTTTTCTGAAGGGAAATGTTTCGTTACGAGAGACTGGAACACTCCCCTAAAGGAAAATAGGAGGAGGAGAAAAGAGAGGAGTGGGAAACATTTATTCTAAGAGCAGGGCGAGTCAGGAGAGACCAGACAATTAGAAACGTCAAGCTCCTCTGTAGGCTTCATTATAGCTGAAAGGTGTTGACAGGAAGATGAACATGTTGTGTGTGATCTAATACACTCAGACATTCAGGCATGTCTGCCCAAAGCGACACAGGGTCAAACAAGTTCAGAACACTGTGAACTTATGTTTTCTTTCTAGTTTTCTACGATGAGTAATTTGTTATTATTTTAAATCGCTCCGGAGACTGCTTGAGCTATTTATTAATTAAAGATGAACGGTGAGGGATTAAACTGCATGTCATCAATACTTGTCTGTTTTATAGACTGTATGAAGTAACAATATGCTTCTCCTAGGGTTGGCAAACACTTTGGCAGCTTCATGAACCAACAAAAGGAAATCCAAGTTTAAAATGCAAGACTGCTACAGATAAGAGGATAAAAAAAAAGAGACAACTAAAGAATATGTGAAACTTTCCCAACTGTAAGCTGATGTGAAGTATATGTAAAGGAAGCTGAAAATAACTATTTAGCTCTCTCTCTAATCCACCAACTGAGTTAGGACAATTATTCATTATACTCAGTTTTTTTGTGTTTTAATTCTACAATTGCCAAAAATCAGACAAGAAAATACCAGCACAGAAAATATACACCCTCCTGCAGGTCTATCCATCTGTGCTAAACTTAAACCACTTATAAAGATCGACTATGTGCCAGTTTTGTGTCATTATGGTAAAGTTAAGCCAAAAAGAAAAAATCTCTGGCAGGCGAGCCAGTTTCGAGTCCAGTTTCCTCACAGGCCACTTGAATTACACGATGCTTAAAGGTCATTAAGGAATTGTTGCCTGATAATTCCAAAACACACTTCCAACTAAAACTTTAATAGGTGATCTAAGGTTCTCAGTTCCTGAAGCACAATATTCAGGAAAAATACACAAACCAAAGAATCAGACTAATTTTACTCACTCTGCTGCAGAAACAAATCTATCGAGGTGCCCATCGTTCTCATCTAGGACCTCTCTTGTGCGGGACTCCCCAGTAGACTGCAGGCCAATAACTATGCACTGTGGTGGAGAGAAACAAATAAACGTTAACAACTAAACAGGTTTTACATGAAGTACTTTAAGTTTTTAGACTGCTTCCCATTCTTCAGCAGTTCTCCTCATTGTCCAGTTACTGCTCCTGGACCTTTCCTCAGGTTATTTATACGTACTACTTAGCTCCATGTTTCAGTGTGTTATGCTGACCTTTCCGGCCCCCAGCTCTTTCTGAGCCAGCTCCACCAGGCAGCGGACCTTGGCAGCGATGCAGAGGTATTTGAAGAAGCGCTGGTGAGATGACCAGAACTGCCCCCACAGAGACTTCCTGCTGACCAGGCCCAGCTCATCGGCTGCACGCATGAACACTTGCAGAGCCTCTGCCCACTGGAGAAGGTTTTCCAGACATGTGCGGTCAATTCAGAGTTCAATATTTCCCATTTCAAACACAATAAGCAGGAGAATTGCGATACTCACCAGTTTGGCAGCTTTGTTATAAACCAGTTTAAAGTCACTGTCCAGTCCAATCTCTTCAATTCGGAAAGACACCCCTGAGAAACTCAGCTGCCTGGCAATGTACATCCCGCTCACTTTCATGTCCATGGCGACAATCTCCATGGCACCGACACCTCTGTATACAAACAACATATAAATTATTCAACATAATTCAATCTTTGGTCAACAACCCATTACTACAAACAGATTGTAAGGTATTTTCCAGTAAGCACAGTGATTTGAAGATGAGTATCCATTCAACTGAAAGCCTTTAAAAAACCTGAATGCATTAAGATGAATTTCTGCAACATGTCACTGTACAAACCTCTTTTCAATTGCGTGCAGGAAGTCTTCAAACGTCCTGAAGGGTGTGCCCTCACCCCAGATTCCCAGGCGGCTCATATAGATCATGTTCTTTGGCTCAGAGGCACCTGTAACAGAGATGACAGAAATATCTATTTTTTAAATCCTCTGTTGGATTGCATTACAGATTTAAGGGTAGTTGTGTGTCTTTGTGTGCCAGCCTACCTGTGGCACTAGCGTACACCACTCTGGCCCGTGGCAGCTTGTTTTGCAGGTCAAGCACTGCTTTGCCCATCTTTGTAGATGTGGCATTCTTGGCTTTGTGGCATTCATCAAAAATAATCTAGGAAGCACAGAAGTCAAGGGCAAAAACGGCAGACACGAAACACTAATGCACACTAAACCACCGTTTGATGCAATCATGTTCAAATAAGAAGGATACAACTCCATCAAAGTCTGGCTTGCACCAGTCCAGGATCTGTTTAATTCTGGTCCGGTGCTGCCCTCCTGCCTGGCTCTCTCCAATCAGCGCAGAGTAAGTTGCAAACAGGACTCCTTCTGAGGTAGCTGTGTCTCCATACTTAATCTACAATGGCAACAAGGAGAATAGGTTTGAGAAATTGACAGGAATGAAAGTAAAACTACAATGACCATTACAAATGAAAGTACAAGGAAATGGAGCTGCAGGTAAACTTTGTTTTGTTTTCCTCCAGTGTTAATGGTTCAAAGTTTACAAGAAAACGTCTGTAAACCAAGGTTTTCATCACATAAAAAAAAAAAAATAGCTTGAGCATTGTAGAATTAACTAAAACTTAATTAAAATAAAAAAAATACAAAATAATAACTCTAATGATAATAAAGATAACCTTTTCTGAAACAATCTGTGTGGCTTTCCCACTGATTCCATTCAGACTCACCTTGTTTAAGGCATGCACAGGAATATTGGGTGCATCTATGTCTTTGAGATCTCTCTCTGCATCAAATTTCAGGTCATTGGATATACTGAACCTAAGGGCAAGAACAGGAAAATCAGTAATTCAACCAGCTTCTGCACAATTTACCTCAACATGCTCAATATATCCTTGCATATAAATCACAGCTTCTGAATCAATACATCTAAACAAAATAAACTATATTTTTGTTTTAAACTGGTTGATGATCCCTGCAGAGGTCAACATTTAAAACAGAAACAAATCAATAGCGTGATAAAATCTCCTCTCTTACCATAGTGCTTTCTTCCTTCCCTTAAGGTAGTTTTCAAGGATGATTCCTGCCACAGTGCGTCCCTTTCCGACCCCTGCCCCATCTCCGATCAGGAAGCCTGCTCTCTGGTTGTTCTGCAGGATCACTTCATGTTGCTGAGTGTGCACAAAGAGCAAACACATTAACAGAGGAGTCCATACAGTCAAAAACTGGTGTGTTTCAGATTAATTTGTTTGCATGTCAAGTGCCGGTGCGTTTACCTGGCAGGCGTAGATGATGGCCTCTAGCTGCAGAGCGGATAGCAAGCCGCTGTTGATAGTTGATTGGGGGATAGACAGAGTGTAAGTGATGTCAGGTGGAGGGACACTTGAAAGTGTGTTTGTCTCCACCACGATGTCAGGATGAGAAATTCCTATGGTGGCTGTAGAGAAAAACGAAGCAGGTCAGGCTGGATCGAATATTCAAAAAGTGCTGTATTAAAAAGGAAAAAGCAGATGATTTAATGCATAGTCAATTGTTGACATTTGGTCTAGTGACCTACATTTGGAGGGTTTGTACTCAGCATATGTGTCTACATGTCCCAGTTCTTCTGTCTCTTCTTCCTCAGCATCCTCTTCCTCCTCTGGCTGTGTCTGGGGTCTCTGAGCCTAGTCACACCAAACATTATTTCAGTGATGGATTTACAATCATTTGGGAGCTAGAGATTTTGGTTAAGTCCAGGTGAAGATGAGTTGGTAAAGAGACTGTAGCTGAAAGTCAGAGGCATGTGAGCTGTTAGTAAGGAGTTAGCACAGCATGTCTATAGCATGTCTTAACCAGTGCAACGATAAAATAACAAATGAAGTATGCATGAACACAGCTGAAGCGGAAAAATTAAAGCTCTAAAATGTGGCTGCAAATGTAGAATGCCAACATCATATGCAAATGCAAAGGGCCTCATTTTAACAAACAGGTAGCAGACTAATAACACCTGACTCTAATTCTTCACACATGCGCTTCTTAAAAAACAATACATTCTATAATCTGTTCTCTGGACAGTGTGTATTTGCAGAATGCCCAGTTATGTGCAATCTGAAGCGATGCTGTCATCATCTGTGATAATACAGACTTGCCAAAGCAGACCAAAGTACTCTAGTCTGTCTTAAGCTTAGTTCTACCTTCATGTCTAAATGTGGCCCTCAGTATTAGATTAGTTGCAAGTTAGTGTATGTTTCCATGGAAAACAGACAGTAATAGAAACCTTTCTTGTATTGCAAACGCACAGGTCCACACTGCACACACAATCTGACAGACTCATCTAGTTAGTGAGCTGGTTTCATTTTTGCATCAGACTGGAGAAGGCATGTGAGGCTACCTGGAATCCCCCTAAAGGCGGGGTGCTGATAATTGCGGTTATATCATCCAAACTGGCCAACCCATGAAACCTGCTGCTCCCCTTCAGCTGCCAACAAAACATAAAATGAAGAAATAAAAACTCAAATAAACATGGTGCCAAATACATGAAAACTGACCAACAAAAAGAAAACATGATTAATCTCTTATTGTGTAAATGTCTGTGTTTTTCTGCATGCATATTGCCCAAAACAGTGTGTGGACACTTCACAGATGTCTGCCGGAGCAGCACTCCACAAAATGCAATTTGTTGTCGGGCGGTGAAAAGCCAGCGACAACAACAACAAAAGGCAGATAAAGCCGTGTGCGTCTGGGAAACATAATGGATGAAATGAGGGCAGAATGAAAAGGAAAACATAAAAGGCTTTCAGAGGGCAGGAGAAATAAATGCACTCTGATTTGTATCAAAAAGATATCCTCGCATCCATCAAATTCAAAGAGGACTCAACAGCAATGAGAACAGGGATAAAGGAATGACTGCTGAAAACTAAGTTGGATAACGTGCTATACTGCAGATAAGTTCACCTGTCTGAAAGGGCTCTAGACTATAAATGTTTACCTACAACCTGTGCGTACATGCGCAACACATTTGAACAGGTTAAGACTTTTTAAAGGTACAATATAGGCTCGTGAGTGTACATGGACTCTTGAGTTGTGCTGAAAGCCAACATTTTGTTAACGTTAGCAGACTTTTATAGGTGAAATTTTATGGTACCTAGTGTTGTTTAACACAGAAATCAGTGTACAGGCTGTTATCTAATCATATTTGAAGTTACAATACAATCTGTTTAATCACATTAGGAATAAAAAAAACAATGAAAATATGCACATTTCTTCGTGTATGCTATCTATTGCAGTTTTGAGACCTTGTTTGGAGCAATCGGAATGCAATCCAAATAGACATCCTCTCCAATGTCTTGACACACTGTGGGCCAGACTCTAATGCCTTTACTATACCTACATTCCCTAATCTGAGCATTTTCTTGCAACAGGCTTTGAGGTTGTTATTTTAATCAATGATAAGTCATCTTAGAATGTGATTTTTAAACTGGAACTGGACTGTATTTTGAGGCTTAGGTTTAACATGTAAAAAAGATCTGCACAACAGCTTGAGCAGAATATTACGCTCTGAGTGAAGGTCATTACACAGTGGTGATGTTTTATGTCGAAAAGTAATTTATAAAAGTGGTCATCTCTTTGTCATACAAATGTTTTTACTTTCTAAACCACATGGTGTTGAAGAATGGAGTACAGTACTTGGTCAGAAGAGAATAAAATGAACAAGTGACTGTCATGGAAAACAGAACTAAGTTGTGTCAGCTGTATATGGGTAAGACACCAGCAGAAAGCTGAAAGAGAACCTGGAACTGTAGGTATCACTAAGGAATTGTTTGTTGGAAAAACTAACTAGAGGTCAATTTCAATTTTGTAGCTAAGATGTGGGTTTATAACACACCTGAGGAAAATCTAACATTTAATATTGTGATGATGATATGATTTGCAACTCAAATGTCTGTATTAGCCTTACAGCTTCCTGTATCTTTCTGCTTAAACAGGCACAGTGTTAAAATAGACTCCAAGCAGAACTACCTGTTTTATACAAAGGTACCTAACTCACTGTTTCTCCTGCATCCAACATGATTCCAAACAGCAGAAGCGCTGCTCCTTTTCACCACATCTTCTTTGTGATTCCCCTCATTTCTCAGGCCTTGTGTTAGCTGACCTCACAGTTGCCACCAAACTGACACCAATTAATCCGATGGTGGCTGACTGTGATCTGGGGTTTCATCTATTTGACCAAACAGTGTGGACAAATGGCCCGTGTCTAATATTCACAAATTGACTGTGAATGTGTGACATGGGTACATAAATGCAACTATTTTTTCTTATTCCTGGCACTTAGCTTATGTAGTGTGTTTAGTGCACACATTCATCACATTGATGATGACAATATGATTTATCAGACTGGACTACAAGGATGACATTGCCTTTACTATATCACCAGAAGAATGAACATACACCCTGGAACCAACGCCCCATTAGAGATTAAGAAGGATGATCTGATCCTTCTGTTATTTTTGTTGCAAAAACACACGTGGAGATCCAACCCAGTTTAGGTTACATAACCATAAGTTGTGAATGCTTGCTACTGACCTCTAGTTGGCTCTGTGCTGGTGTGGTGGTGGTGGTACTAGTGTTGACGTCCCACAGGGTGGGCACTGTGTCCAGGTTGTCTGTGCTGATGAAGGACTGGGCATCAGCATACTCCGACAGTGAGTCAGCCGGAGAGGAGAACAGGGAGTTTGTGGAGAGGTCATCAATGCAGGACAGGTCCTGAAGGCACAGAAAGAGAGGTGGTGTTAAGTTCAGCCTCAGAAACAGAACAAAATATAGGACACAGCAGTGAGTCATATTGATTTTCTGCCTAAAAAGAGAAGAGAAATTCACAGTGTGACATGACAATTGGCATATCAAAACTGATGGAAGTTACCACAGCCAGACAAAGCCCTTCCAAGAAATCCTTTAACCATCCCTCTTCATGGGAAATGAAGGAACATTATACAGCCTACTTGCATTACATAATATGAAGTACAGGAAGAGTGAAAGAAAAACAAATATCAACAAATGCCATAAAAACAGTGATGACTTAGTATTAATGGGAATGAACCTGTGACAACAAAGGAGGCATATTATATCTGGAGTTCTGCCAACATGGCACTTTTTTGGGATGTAAAACGAGTAGCCTAAGAAAAACCTAAGCATACACAGATGTGTGAGAGTGAGCATGTAAAACAGAAAGCAATGGGCAGGCATAATGAGACTGCTTGTGTCTGTGTGTCATTTCAGCTATGGCTGCCTTCCAGTCGCCCCTCTATTCATATCCCTTCCAAGCCATTAGCATGCCATGTTCTTTAACTAGCCTCTCACAGGCACCCCTGGGCCCCCGGGAGACTTATAAACATGGATGTGGGGAGATAGGGATTGAGGGATTAAGTGAAGGGGAGGGAGGAGAGAGCAGGGGTAGGCAACAACGAGCTGAACAGAAGACAAACTGTGTGTCTGCGTGCAGCCCTCAGTATGTGTGACTGTGTACACGTACTATATTTATGCACTTTGGGCCATGTGTGGAGATTCCCACACCCCCATGTTCCAGCTGAAACCTCAGAGTGATATGAAAAAGCTCTGACAACTACCAGAGGACACAACTTGCTAATTCAGCAATTTCGCTTCCTAGTTATCTCACTTTAGGGTAGGCTGACTATACAAAATAACAGGAAAAATAGTGACTATTCCTATAATGTTTACGTAACACTTTGGTGGAATTTTAGTGGTTTTCAAGTAGCATTTTCATGACAACTCACTACATTTTTTTTCTTAAATATTAAGTTTGGTTTGATGCACAACATGCTACTGAAACTACGGGTCATATCTAGAAGAATTAATACCATTACACGTCAACCAATGGTGCATTTTTAAATATTAATAATGATAGTGTAGCTCAGGAACAAGTTCATAACCAATTAATCATCCAATATTCCACCCTGAAAAAAATTTGACATTGTCCAATAAGTACGTTTCTTTGACTTCATTAGAAAGCAGACAGCTGGTGAACTTAACATCTACGTCAATGTGATAAATAAATGAATTAATTGGCAAGTCTGGGATGAATCAAACTAGGAACCCTTTTCGTGATTTTAATTAAATGC
>JAPQRQ010000019.1:24517741-24529292 GCA_037367365.1 Apogon talboti | reverse complement strand
CCAGTTCATCGCAGGGCTGACACAGAGACAAACAACACTCTCACATTCACACCTATGGGCCATTTTAGATTAACCAAATAACCTATCAGTGCATGTTTTTGGATGGTGGGAGGAAGCCGGAGTACCCAGAGAGAACCCACGCAGACATGGGGAGTGTGCGTAAACAGGTACATGTAAAATAGAAAAAGCTAAAAACTATTGTCATCATTACATAAATCACACAGACAAGACCAGCTATTCCGGGCAAATCAAAGTGGTATACCCAGTTCAGCAACCTGCTGACAGGCAGACCTTCATGTCATGCCAAGTCAGAGTAAACCAAGCCAGGAAAGGCTCACAGCTTAGACCTGGAATTTTCCGATGTTTTCATATGTTCTGGGAAATAAAAGGAATGCCATGTCAACTGTCTCAGCTAGAAGGTGAATGACGGAAGTTCAAACAAAGTTCTCCTAGTGTGTGTACTTATGAGACCCTTAAGATTGTACTTAACGACTACATGTGTTTACAGGGCTTTAAGCTGCACAGGATACAACCGGCAGATCATTTTGACACCAATGGACAAGTCACATATGTTGAGAAAAGAAGAGACAGAATGAAAGTACCAGAGACGGAACAGGAACACAGAGATATTTATCTGTGCTGTGGATTTGGGTTTGTGCCAAGAGGAAGTTACCTGTGAATGGGTGACACAAGGATGAACTGGCATTCATAGAGAGAGAGACAGGTCAAAGATATATAATCTATAGTTTGCTCCCAAGATACAGGGTGTGCTTTTATATGTGTGTGTCATGAAGTGTGGCTGTGATGCGAGTGCTGACACAAGATGACGTGTTAGTTATGTAGAAGTTTCAACACACACACTGTCCACACACAGGGGTACATGCTGACAATTGCGACAGTTTCATGAAACACACACAAAAGAAAACCTAAAAATGCTACAAATTTTCAAAAATAAAATCAATTCACTGACAACGTAATGGTTTGAAATGCTCATCAATTATTACCAAGCAGATGATATTTTCTTCTAAAAAGTAAAACAACAAAGACAAGTGCCACTTTTTTGTGTTTCTTTTTTATATATATATTTGACACCTATAAGAACCTATTAAGGTCTCAACATATATGAAACATATACCATAACACACAACGTTAATGTATGCAGTATTCATATTCCATCCTCTCAACAGCAGTGGGGAGTTGCATTCCAGAATGTACTTGTGACAACCATCACAAATGAACCCTATTTATCCACAAAATGTATCACTCACCGACTAACGTGCTAAATTCATTGTTTATATACATCTATATTATGGTATCATCAAGTTTTCTCAAAAAAAATTTTTCACAAAAACTCACAGAGCAGGTCAAAATAACACTGTATGTATGCGTCAGCCGATAGTTAAGGACCGAGCACCGAGAATCAACGCAAAGCCCTCGTGTTTACGTTATAGCTCTGTTAGCTTAGCTCTGTTTTTAGACAGAAAACAGCCACAGTAAAACAAGAAATCACCTCACAGTTTATATAATTAATAGCTGAACTAAAGATTTGTTTGGAATCGTCCAAACAAGGTCAGAACTGTCAGAGTTTAGTCTAAACCAAGTTTCAACAAATGGTATCAAACATAACAACATGTTTATACCCTCATAAAATGAATAATCATACTCACCAGTGGACAATGAATGCTGCGATATGAGCATTAAAACTTCTTTTACATTACGGCTATGTTCAGTTATGAAAACAATGCCATTGCTTCTATTTGTTAACCACTTTGTCACGTTCTTTGATTCTGAAAATTGTTTAACAGTTCCTGCCGTGGCATTACTTTTCACCACAGTGGGAAAAGCGCGACTCCGTACTCCTTCTAGTGGTCATACACATTCACAGTAAGACACCGATCTGTGGCTGTGAGTTAATTCAACGTATATCTCTGCAATCCAGTACAGTGACATATTTGACATGTCAGAACTCTTTATTTGAAACACTTTTATGTCATTTTTAGAAGTAGAAATATTACATTTAACCCCTTTAGTAATATAATATGATTAACCAGTTCATCTGATTAAATAATCCTATTTTTGCTCCATGTGGGAGTGTAATATTAGACAAGATGGTCTGAGGGACATTTAAGGGAAACTTCACATCAATTGTATAATGGCAGTTTTTCTTCTCACTGCAAAAACAAATCGGACGTATCTTATTTTATGTCTGATACAACCGCACTTTCACACACCTGTGTCAGTGGACTTTGTTCTTGCTACTCAGATTAGTGTGCCTGTTTCCTGTAAGTTGTTTATTTCTTATCCTTCTTGTGAAAAAGGTTCACACTTTTATGGCCAGTGACACATGAACATCTAGCCCGCAATAACACTGTTGTGTTTGCTGACAGAAGAAAAATATAACCCAATCCAGGAGTAAAATTAGTCTGTCAGTTGCCTAAAATGAAAAATACCCTTTAAAACAATTACTGTATATCAGCAAGAAACAGAATGTGTTGTAACATCAGTTCAGCTTGATGACCAACACAATACCACAAAACCATCTTCATCACACTGGTGAAACTTTCCGACAGAAAGGCAATTTTAACAACCATTTTGTGCTTTAGAAAAATCTGGCCATGATTCAGTGAGGACATCTTTGAATGCCTTCAATCAGAAATGGATAACATCAGGCATAAACAGCCGCTAAACCCTGACCCTCTGTGCCAACGCATTTCTTTTTGGTACAAAATAATATTAAATGTGAATTCAGCGTTTAAGGTCCTAAATGCACGAGGTCAAATTGGGCAAGACTGTGGGCAGATTACCACACAATCAGGAGGCACACATTCACTTTTATATTCTCAACCTTGGCAAATTTTAGAGCTGTGTGTCTCTGGACTGTGGGTAGAAAACATGGTGATGCAGAGAAAATATGCAAACTCCAAACAGAAGACAGATTCAAGTAATGGTCAGCGCCTTCACGAATAGGACTTTTTTTTCTGCAAAAATATCAGCACCATCAGCTAAATCATGCATCTACCTATAATCACTCATAACAGCCCCTACTACACCTGGAAAATGTGTAGCAAGGTTTGGTTTTATTTAAGACTGGGTCCGATTTTAGTGTAGATGAGACTGTACTTTGGAGCGTAACATTTTTTTTTTTTAAAGCAACACATATATCCACCTTACATCTGGCCCTAAATAAAAGTATTTTACATTAAAATCTATCCAAGTATGATTGATACACTAAAGTTGTATGCAAGTTACAGCTGTGTCTTTTAATGTTTTTTAAAGTTCTAAAGGTGACAAAATAGTTCTTCTAGAAAACACGTTTTGAATAATTTTAATAGTTCATGAAATGGACATTGTAACATTAAAATGTTATTAACTATTCCTGCTTCATCATCATTACTAACAACAAAGACAAAAAATAAAATGGCTACCAAAAATATTGGACAGCAACAGAAGTAGATGTGTACCACCTATATTCTGAAATATTGCTTGTACATAATACCTTTCTTTATTTTCTTGTTGCGTTTGCTGATCTTCTCTTGCCTCACCTTTTTTTTTTTTTTTTTTAAATTCACTTCCCGTAAGCTGCATGGCTAGGTCGCACTTGAGGTTTAATGTAATACCAGGAAACAATACGTAGCCCACCATGACGTTACCCCACCATACTAATTTGCTAAAGGACCTGGTTGACAGTAGCAGATTAGTAGAAGAGTAAATACAATTGCAGCATGGTTTTGATGCCTAGATACTAACTTTTACAGATGATAATGAAGAGCTGCTTGTCAGACAGAAACAGAAGTGTGTGCAATGTGCATGCTGCAGGATCAGAAACAAAAATGATGATCCATCAATTCATGACCACTGGAGAGTTACTAATGTTGAAAACACATTAATGAACAATCAAATTACATATACAAGAACAAAATACTGTGTCCCATGTATGTACTCCTACTTAAATACGAAGCACAAACTATGGAGACTACTGACTGTGCAGTTTCTAAACAAATATTAAAACTGTGAAATTAGATAATGAACACAATCTGAAATTCAGTTGAAATGAGCTCAGGAGGCCTGTTGGCGCAAGCAATAAAGACATTAAGACATTAGATTAATGTTGGTTATGTTAGAATAAAATCAACAGAGTCATTTGAGGAATGGTTATAACAAAAAACTGTTCTTCGTCACTTCTATTTAGAGTACAATACAACAATGCAATAAATGAATCCATTCAGAAAATAGCCAAGAGTGCTGTTTGCCCTGAAAAGATATCAGGTTGTAGCACTTACTGGAAGACAGCGAGGAGTGAGGCAGACAATCATTTGTCATAGTTCCTGGCTGGGAATGAGAGGCTCAGTGGTGTGCCGGTGACTAACTGGCATACTGGCCTGATGGCAAAGAAATTCACACAGCTGGGTTTGTTGACTGGCTAACAGGCCACAGAGATGAATATCACGGCCAAATTATAACCCTGGGTCACTTCATTTGACTTTTTGGTGTGACCATAAAGAGCCGATATGTTAGTGTTTAAACTGATATTAAAAGCCTAAATGTAATTCTGTCTTTAGCCTAAAATAATGTACAATGGAGTTAGATGCCAACATATAGTCTTAAAGAGCATAAAGTGAGAAGAAGATAACAGGTCTGTGTCATCTGTTGTTGTTATGAAGAGGAAGTATTTTTGAAAAATCATGAAGGAAGTTACAGTAAAAACACGACCATCGGTGTTTGATAAAGTGCTTAATAGTCTTATCCAGAACTTCTCTACTTAATAAAATAAAATTCTTCACAAAATAAACTTTCAGTTTGTGAAACTACTCATTTAGAGGTTATATACAAATATAGAACATATACAAATGGGATCAGCAGAACATTTAAAACAATAGACTGAAATTGTAATCCATCTTAAAAAATAGAATCAAATGCTGCCAGTACCTTGGGAAGCGGTCGTCCTAGCTGTGAATACAATTTAGTCCAGATCTGCATGAGAGACATGGGTCCAAGCGCTGCAGTAGGGAGGTAAAATACACTCACACATACACTCCTGCTTCACCTTGAATCCCTGAATGCGACAGCGTCTTCCATGTGATGATGGTCAAAGTGTTCACCTTACAGCTGGTGCACTTCCACCCAAAAGTGGACTCTTACTATCAGCCCTTTCCCAGTTCCTCTCTGGTCCAACACACACATCTGCCTCTACCACAGGTATGTTCTGGCTGCTGAACGCACACATACAAAACTTTCTCTCTCAAGGCACAGACACGTCTAAAACATGCTTCCTGCTTTACCAGGACACTCAGGTATTTGCATAGAGGGTTTAGTCATAGTGATTATGGACTAGTTCCTCAGAGCTCAGAAAGGTGGTTGGAGAGTGAGTAGAGAGCAGAGGAGGGGAGGGGAGAGGAGGGCAGAAGAGGGAGGGAGGAGGGGAGGAGCTTTCAGGAAATGATGCTTTTGTTGGTAAGTGACTAGAGTTACTGGCAGTCGGGCCCATTTTACTGTACATGGTGTAACTCAACCGCATTTGTAGTGTAAACAGTATTGCGCTCTGGACCTGGCCGCTCCTCACACCCCGCTGCTTACCGCTATGTTTAATGGGCCTGGGCCACTATTTAATGATTATTATATTTAGAGACTGACTCCCTGCCTGGCTGCCTGTCTTACTTCATCCTCTGCTTTTTGTCCTTCTGTTTGTCGGCACAGGCTCGATTTCAAGTCTCCGCTCTGCTCCAGTAATGATTACTGATTAACAGCGTGATAGATAGCTCTGAGGTGTAAAAGCTAATGAGAAGGCAAACAAGATGTCTAATTAGCTAACTGGGGAGGAGAGTCACTTATGAGAATGCATAAGCAGATCCCTGCAGATTTGGCTTGTCAGATTGCCTGTCAAACACGGTTCATTATTAATTAATTCTGTTGTGTTTGAGTTAATCAGTACAAGATTAGGCTCAATGGTAAGCTGTGTAATTCTTGTTTTCCCACAATAAATGTGCGTACAGTACATGTGTACTTTTCATATATTGGTGCAATTTATGAGCAATTTGTACATTCACACTATAGCATTTGATATATAGTAGGTGTATGCCTTTTTATCAGAACTGAATAAAGGTTCTTCGTGTACTTGACTTAATATTAGCCTGGAGAAACCTCAATGAATCACAAATAGTCAAGTGCGAGCTGCAAACAGACGGGTTGAAAAGCCTCTCAAAGAACTTTTCAGCGTCTATCTGTGCACAATTACACACAAATACTTCATCATAAACGGTCATTCCTGCTTACTGGAAGCAGGGGCGCGATTGATAAAAAAAAAAAAAAGAATATTCTGGGAATCTGACGGCAAATGGGTTATTTCAGCAGCTCCAAGATGCTGATCAAAGACAAGTGTTTTAATGTCAGGTTTTTTCTGACAGAGAAGCAATGTTAACTGTTTAAGCGACAGTTGTAAATGAGGAAACTGTGGAATTTAAAAACAGAAATAATGTAATCTGCCTAATTCCAGAGTAGAGGGGTGCTTCTGCATGCACAGCTTCCAGTAACACATGATATCAAAGTAGGATGGTAAGGTACTGTAATGTCCATCTCTGCTGGATGAGGGGGAGACAGGCTCTTAGAGACAGAGTGGCGCCTGTCCATGGTGTCATCTTAGTATGAGTGGGAATCCTCTGAACAGTGTGTGTATATGCGTGTGTGTGTGTGTGTGTGTGTGTGTGTATAAGATGGGTCACCAAGGGCCATCAGGGAGGAATGAATCATTGATGAACTTCTTTTAAATACACACACAAACACATTTACCTCATTACATCACAGCCTAAAGAAGGACAGATCTATGTCTGACTTCGATGACAACACACAAACACAGCGGGTTTACAGGCACTTTACACATATAACAGTCTTGCTGTCACATGCACGTACAGTTTGTACAGTCTGCTGTTGTTCTGTAAAAGATTAGTGACAATGTCTTATGGCACTAAATATAAGCAGATTGCTATTACTTTGATCTTAAATCAGATAAAAACTTGTGTTTATCATACTGCAGGACAAGCTTTATTATATTAGACCAGCCATGGCATATCATTGGTTTTGCACATGGTTTTAAATCTTAAAGTGCTAGCATTTTCTAAACATATGCATGTGCAGTGGTGCAATATGTTAGAGGCAATCTAGGCAGAATTTCTTATTATAAATATCTCTTCAAAATAAATACCAAATGTATAGAGGGTAGGAGTGCTCCTGCAGGAAAAAAGTGCTACTAACTTCTAAACTTCTCGCTGACCTTTAACTTCCTCCTTTAGACTAGGCCTATTGAAAATGCTAGAGGGTGTCTTAGAAGGAAGTAACCTAGAGATGCCAGCTGATTTATATCAAAATTGGCCTCCAGCAAGAAAAACAAGATTGTATGATGCCAGTAAACCAGACAAAGCACCTTTCAGTTTCTGAAAATATGGACATCTATTGCTTACACAATAAAGCATTTTGTCATCATTCTGTGATCATTATAAGAGATAAGCATTTATATAGGTGCTGTGCAAACTCTTAAAAGACTTTTACATTTTTTTATTACCTTCAGAAGTAAAAGGCCTTTTAATAAGATTTTTAAGACTGCTGAGGTCACAACTATGCCACAAAATAATAATCATGTACTGCAGTTGTGAATTTGTGAAGCTAAATGCATCAATCACTTTAATCAGTGGACCTTCCACAGCATGTCACTGGGGTCAGAATTGTTCTTCAAGACACATGCACACACCCACACAGACATGCACTGCTAAAATATGTGAAAGGAATGTTTGAAATGTATATGCCTTTGAGACATGTCTTCAGTCTATATCCATATCAAGGACCATTGCTTCTTTCATTTAAATAACAGGAAAACCTTTGTACCTGGGTAATGTATTAACCAAATTAAAGGATTGTGATGGCATTAATGTGAAGCTTAGGAGCTGTAGAAGCACACTTAATGCAAATGGACGATTTCTAGACTTGTACTGTTGAAGTAAAAGTGTGTATGCATGCACTAACATGAAGAATGTCACCAAGACAAACACAAAGCTGATGGTTAAAGGGTCACTGAGTTTTCCTGACTCCAACAAAACGTTTATACAGCATACAGTATATGGAGTATGCACCACTATATAGTAGGAGTGTTACTGTGTATGTATGCAGAGTGCTGTGCTCACTGTTTGAGGTAAGCCAATGCGGTTAGTGAATGAGTTTTGGTTTTTGTCTTCCAGTAAGCTGTGTTTTCAGTCTGGTGATCTGCATAAACCTTCACATACTTTAGATCCACAAATGACCCAACTTAAGCTCTGCCAAGTGTGCACACGTGTTTCTGTCAGTGTGTGTGTGTGTGTGTGTGTGTGTGTTGTTGTGGATCCCTACATGCTGTTACACTAACTATGGTATCAGTGTGGTGAGAAGTACAACTCTCCTTGAGGCAACCGTAAATGAGTTCACAATACAACAAATAGTTGTACAATTTGTGCTGTCGCCGCACATTTTTGACGTAATTTCTTTTAAAACACAGGAGCAGTGTTTGTAATGTACTCGTAGCACTGTGGAGGTTACATATGAGGTCTTCACTTTACTAAGAACTTGACCTTAATGTGGATCAGAAATTATATGTACCCCGAATAAGGGTTATTCAGTGTTTCCAGTATTTACTGCTAATTAATAGTGGAATTAATAGTTAATTTACTTTATGAGGCCCTTAGCTTCACTGGAATTGCCAAGAGGGTACTGAGCAACTGTAGGTTATTGGGTAGTTTCCTAGGAGAGCATGAACAAAGAAATCACCATTCAATTAAACATTAATGTCTCTAACTCTGTCTCTAACATTAACACCTCTACTTGTGGTACAGACAGTGTTTTAATAGTTCATTTATTACAATGTGATGAATTTGATGTCAGTTTAAGAATTTTTTTTATTTTAGTATGACTTAGACATCACTGGCAGGTATGTGAGAAACATTCAAACAGTGTGTGTGTTGAGGTTACCAGTATGATGTTAAAACGAATTTCTTACTCAACTAAATATTCAAAGCCTGTTAAAATGTGAGACATTAATTCCATCCACACCACTGTACTAGAGTAGTACTATACAGCAGATTAATAATGCCAGACGGATGTCGGAGTCACACCAGGGAGTCTATTAATTCTAATACAAACAATCATTCAACTCTTGTTTTCATGTTACCGGCAATCGAGAGATAGACATCCTGTCCACGTGCAGTGGGGTGCTTCCTCATAATGTGGATATTCCGACAAAGCTCCCATGAACAGAATAAACAAACCACTGAACAACAGGAAGGCTAACAAACTGAAAGAGACAAAATGCAAACACTGAAATAGGGAAACTGCTTATGTAAATACAATAATCAACTGACAAATAAAAAAACATGCCAAAATGCTATCAGCACTGTCAAAGCATGGAGGAAACCTGTTTCTGAAAGTGGATGAGGGTATATTCACAGAGTCATGGTGTCAAGAGGGGAAAAAAGTGGAGGAGGAAAACAGGGGGCTGAGTGTGAGGTAGCGGATTAGTCACAATGACCCCATGACTTACATTCTCTCTGCATGCTTCACATGGCAGGGAGTGTCCAAAACCAGAAAGAACAGCTGAGAAAGCACAACATGAACACAAGCGCTCACACACAAAAGGCACCAAAACACTCGACGTCTCTATTTGTTGCTCACGAATACGCCGAAGAAGAGAGACCTATTTCAAACAAACCACATAAAAGTGCCAACTGTCAAGGCAAACTAAATATGATACACTTCCTAAATATGACAAATGACAGATCCAACGTGCAGAACATAGTCACAAACCTTTGTAATTGTTTAAGAAAGCTACAGGAAGGCATGTTGACGCAGGCAGACAGCAAAGTAGGGAAAGGCCTGTGAATCATTGACTCCAGCACCAGTGTCACTATGCACATGATGAGGATGACGTATCACTTTCTTGTATAAAAAAGCCTTCATGTATAACCACAGGTGTTAAAATACTCCTGGCTAATACCATTATAACCCCTCACCCCCCCACCCCAAGTCTTGTTTTGCTCACAGTATCAGACAGCAGTATAGACAGCAAACTGTGTAGTGTTGTTTTTCTGCCTGTTTGTCCACTTCCGCTAAAACATGTATACAATGTCAAATATTGTGGAAACTGAGGGGATCATTTAATGCTGTTAATATTAGAAGACAAACTCACTTAAAATAGAAACACTGGTCATTTGAAGTGGTTTAATTTTTGGTTGGTGTCTGAGACGTAGATCTAAGATCAGTGTTGTTTCTTTTATTGTTTCTGTTGTTCTCAAAACACTGAAAACTTAACAGCAATTTGTGTTTCCAGAAACCTCAAAAAAAACAAAAAACAACAAATTTTAATTTGAACTACTTATTTTGAACAATTCATGTTGCACAGTTTTAAGCTGTTCCTTTTAAACCTTCTTTCTCCATTTGATCTTCTAATACAAAAACTACACAGAATTAGAATTTGTGAGGACATTAAATGCATCCAATTTGCATTTTAAACTGATTAAAAATGCATTATTCATTGAAAAACCTTGGAACATGCATAATCAAGGTATGGAATGACTTCTTCCTTGGCATTGCTATCACAGCTCACCCCATCCGTTGTTATTTAGTGTCTTAGTCTTATTGAACCAGGAAGCAGCTAGTTCTTTTTTTAGTATCAGACAGACTAATCATCCTGGGGAATACCGACAGTGTGCTTGGTAACCCATGACCGCTCCTTTTTGAGACTCATCATTATGGCATATTGTGTTTTAATATAGGTCCATAATGGTGCTCATCAGCTCAGCCCAAATGTGCCCCAGATTAGAAACTCACTGGTGTGTGTCATTACCACTGGCTCCTATTAGGGATGGGAATCAAGAACCGGTTCTCAAAAAGAACCGGTTCCTGGAAGCTCGATTCCTTGGAATCGTTTGCCTGCCTGCTTAACGATTCCGCTTATCGGTTCCGCCTTCGTTGCATGTGCATGATGACATCACATGCACGCTGCATTGCTTTGGTTTAGAACGTAGCCAACATGGCGTCGCGGCAGAAACGCTCCGAAGTCTGTCGATATTTCACGGGTAAAGATGACACCAGGGCCACTTGGAACACTTGCAAAGCTTCCATTTCTTCAAATGGGGGAAATACATTCAACATCATAAAACATTTGTCCACAGCAAGCAATTCATTTGCAGGAATGTCACGTGTTTTATATGCTACTTAGCGACGCTTGTGAATCTAGCAGCAGAGCAAACACCAGGGCATCATCCAGGCACGGTTCTAGTGGGGGGTGGGGGGGTCTGGGGCATCCTGCACTGTCAAATAAAAGTTTATGAGGGTAGGGAAAAGGAAAATGAGGTGGACAACATCGGAACATCGGGAGACATAGAGGAATTAGTAAAGTGTCTTAAGTTTCACTTTCACTTTGTACGGTCGTATGGTTGTACTCTTTTATTCCCTCACCCTATGAGAATCGATAAGAGAATCGATAAGGAATCAGATCAATAAGCAAAATCCATAATGGAATCGGAATCGTTAAATTCTT
>JAPQRQ010000019.1:24479981-24492856 GCA_037367365.1 Apogon talboti | reverse complement strand
AGAGAGAGAGAGAGAGATCTGCCTGCAAGAAGGATTTGAGAGCGAGTGACACCAAGGCCATTGGCCACGTCACAGGGGTTAAAGGCACTCAGCTCGAGCAGGACAGGAACCAAGCTTGCCATTCACTTTGCAGTCGCCAAATAGTATCCATCAACAAGAGGGGGGAAATGACATAATTAGATAAATAGCCAGCCACCAGGGCAACCTACAATATGTCAAGGCTTGTATGAGGCTTGACTAGCCTTGGCTGCAGGCAACAGACCCAGTGGAAACTAAAGAGTGAAAATTGCAGGATGAAAAAGAACTAGAGGGGACAGCTTTGTCAGAGCTATTTTCATTTCATCCTGGTCATTCCTCCAGTTTTCTCTATCTGCCTTAAAGCCCCAAGATGTAGTGTAGTGAAAGCGTAAACATACTCATATACAACATATACAATATTTATTGCTAGGCAAATTAATCTTCACTAACCATGTAATTATGCATTTGCCAGCTCCAACATTTTATGTTACAGAAGAAACTGTACGTTCATACATTTTTTCGAGTTAGTACACCAGTAACAACAAGGTCATCACTATTTCAAAGTATTTCTACAACTACCAAATTAATTTGATCTATTCCCATTTCGTGAATAAATGAGTAATTATAGAACACAGAACGGACCGGGCTTCATCGTTTCAGACTCATTGTTTTCTAACTTTAGGTGACCGGCGATTATACCAAAGTATTTCCTTTCTTGGAATCTAGCTTATGTTACTTCGCTTATATGGTGCCACAGTGTCCTCCTAAGTGGCTAAATGTTCATGCTGTTCAAGTAAATCTTCAGTTTGGGACGGTGTATCGTTTTCCTACAATAAATGAAGAAATGTGAGTTCCAACGAAGGAAGGTTCAGGGACTCATTGGTCTTTACACAAAGGACGGCAGCCAAAGCTCTACATTACTGTTAGGCTACTGTTAGCTTGTCGGACGACAAACGACACCTTTGTCAAGTGTTAGTGAACGAGCTAACGTAAGATACACTGCGTTTATAATTGGTCCACTCGAATACCATTTATATATGTATAAAAACACAGTCGGTACAAGATAGAAAGAGGTATTACTACTTAATAATACCAAGCTTACTTTTTTGTGGCTAAATGTGCTAGCAGCGGTAGCATAGCTTATAGCCGTTTTCCGATTTGGGGTATGCTCGTTTTGTACATTGTGTCCGAAGGTGAACGAACCAAGACTGTAGTTTACATTAAAAAGTCGTTTATGGCTTTCTGCCTATGATGCACACAATTTGGATTGTATAGCTTTCACAAAAACGAAAAAGTTGCTGTTAAAAAGACACCAAGTAGGTCTTCGATGCACACCTAATCTGATGTATAACATGAAAGTAATACCCAGTTCAGTCTACTATAGTTAGCTAGCTTAGCTTCATTCGGTGCCGGCCTTTCTATGTCCCGGATACTCAATGTAAACTACAGCCTCTTTAGTTGCCACATGTCCTGCTAAATTTGTTAATCTCAACCCAGTCCGTGTT
Source organism: Apogon talboti (assembly GCA_037367365.1). Lineage (NCBI taxonomy): Eukaryota > Metazoa > Chordata > Actinopteri > Kurtiformes > Apogonidae > Apogon > Apogon talboti. The sequence continues at coordinate 24,491,333 of JAPQRQ010000019.1, read as the reverse complement.
TCTGGGAAAACATCTTCCAGGACAACACTTGAATGAGAGCAGCACTCTAGGACCGGCGTAGCCCGTCGTCAAAAACGTGCGTGCCTAGGAGAGCCTGCCCCGATCGCATTTTGTTATTAGCAACTGCCGATGTGTCGCCTGCATTTTCGCAATATCCTCGAAGTACACTCACCTCTAATGTGTTACTTATTCTCAATCCAAACGTCACACACGCGGGTTGGTTTTGAGCGAAGAGTCGCGTCAAAGGAACAGAAATAAGAAAATGTATCCAACTTATTCTTCTTAGTTGTTTTCCCCACTTCCTGATTGAGACGGTGCCATTTTGAATAGCGAAAAATATTTCCGCCGCTGTCGTCACGCGCAGTGCCGCTTGTTGAACGCTGCGTTTTTATTTGGGTCTTCCTTTCGTTTCAGACACAACTGTGTTATTAAGAGCACAGGAATTGTTTTGGACCAGATGGGGTATTCAGCTCTCCGATATATTGAACTCACGCATTTGTTGTTTTCTGAATAAGTACATGAGAGCAATGGAGGATGTTTATGTCAAATAGTCAGACTCGATGTTAAAACCCCTCTGGTCAGTGCTTTTTTTTTTCAATTATTATTTTTTTAATAATCGACTGGATCTATTTGTCTGGTGGGTCTGGACACATCCTCATTTATCAGTTGAATTAAATTAATTATAAGGCTATGAGAAATTTAATCACATTATATGCTCAGTAAATAGGGTTAGTGTTATGTCTCAGACTAGAATGAAGTGTTTGTTCCACAAAAGCCCCAAACTTCTACTAAATCTAAGCCTACACCCATGAGAGTGATACTTGAAAACCAGCACATATTCACTTATATTCACAAGCAGCGTTTTCCTACATTGTTTCAGTTAAAATGTGACCACGATACAACAAATCATTAAGCAAGGAAATCAGTAAAACAAATTCACTTTACTTGTAAAGAATGCAGTTTGTAATTTATTCTTCTATAGTTAGTTTCTTCAGTGCATACTGCCAAAGTTTTGCAGTTATTATCCCGTTCTAACACACCTAAACAATACTTCAAATGCTACTGTTTCCCCCATTAAGCTTAAAAACTCACAATGATTTGAATACAATTATGGATTGCCATGTTTGACATTCATGACATTGTTATAGGTCATTTACATTGCTCTTATACACTGTTGCCCATAAAATTGGAATAATTTTGTTTTCAGACACATTCCTCTTTTTATTCCTATTTATATACACCAGTAAACACCTTTGACCAAGTGCAATGCATCACGTAAAACAAATACTGTATGTATGTATACACATGTACCTGCTTTTCTGATGACAGACAGCTTTTCTATGAGAGGATATGTTGTTTATCCTCCTGCTGCAGGTTGTTGTTTCATTTTGGCATCCATCTGTCTATTCCTCGTTATTGAACGACAGAGCTGGAAGAGCTCCAGTTGTTTCCAGCAAACACATAGTGCCACTGCTTCATTGCTTTCCTGGTATAGCAGTCCCCCTATTCCCAACAAAGGACGGTAGTGGGAAGCAAAAAGCAGTGTGTGTGTGTGTGTTCATTAAAGATTCTGGCGTTGATGTGCATTGTCTTCACCAATATTGTAGTATTGTGTGTCTGCAAGGTGTCCTATGATGATACAGAATGTAATAGGAGGATGAGTGCATTTTGGTGAATTTTAGCTGCACCTTTGTATTGCATGTTACTCCCTCACATTGGACAGTTTCTGTTTATTGATCTTGGCATTAGTTAGCTTTACTGTATCTGAATTAGTTCATATTTTCATCAGATCATGCCTGGAATTCACAATTCACAATGAAAGATGATGATAAAGAGTTTAATAGGTTAAATGTTTCCCATTTATTGATAAAAGAAAGTGAAAACTATCAATCTATCACCAATCCACAGTGCTGACGAGGTGTCTGCTCTTTTAGTTTGAGTTTGGTGCACCCTACTGGCATCACACTGCCAACACTTTGAAGTGGGATCATCTCTCTTTAAGCTAAGTAACAAAAACATATAAACTGATTTCAGCAGCTGAGGAAAAATACAGAGGCACCACATCCAAAAAACAAGGAGAATTAGTTTTTACTGAGCTGAAGTGAAAAGAGGACTCTGGACAGATTTCCTACTTCTTCTTTTTCTTTATATTTGCAACGTCACAGCCAAATGGTCTGAAATAATTGGAAAAATGTTACAGCAATTCAACAGAACTCACACTTTTGCTTATTTAGCTGTTATACCATTTGTAACTTAGTAGTACAGTAGATGGCATAGATGTCTCAGTTTACTGTACAAAGGAAATGGCGTGCCAAAAACACTTCTTTTCTGTACAATGGTGTTTGTGTATGGATGATAAAAAGTAAAAGTCTGTTACAAACAACGATTAAAACTATTCCTTTTTGTAAAGGTTTAAATAAAGAATTGTGAATGTTATAACTAAATCTCTTGCCTCAGATAAGCAATTGAGGGAAAAGAAGAGCCCACATCGAATTCACAATTTATTACAATATACATGTTAGTATTTGTGACAATACTGACATGTGAAGTAGACTGTGCAACACAAATATGTATAACTTGATTGTGTGTTGCCTTATTAAGTAGAATGTAGGCCTATTCTCTAATACGACTTATGTAAATCTGTGACAAAACCAAATTGCGCAACTTTTCTCTCCAAAAGCTCCTTTGTCTGCACTTCATTATTTTCCCAGTAAAGGCCACGGCTGCCTCAGGCCAGCTGTAATTTGGTTAATCCACCAAAAGGCAAAAGGGGAGCCAGACGGTAAGAACCTGCTCTGCTTCTTGTTCTCTCTTTCCAGTATTGCACATTTTATTTCAATAGATTGATACACTATAATATAATTGTACTTAGATAAGGTTAATTTTATTTGATCAAAATATCATACCCTTTGACTGATGATGTCTTCTAATTATTTTAGTATTGATTGATTAAATGATGTTGTGTGCTTCACTGATTGGTAACTTCATTGTATTTGTTTTAGACTCTGCAGCTGCATCTTATGAAAAGATGGAGACCTTTGTCTTTATATTTTCATTTTCTGCCCTTGGTATTCTTTATGCCATGAACACCATTCCAGAGTTTCAAGAGTAAGTTATAACATTTTCTAGTTTCTTTTTAATGCATCCTCATCTACATAAAGTGTAGGAAAAATGCACAATCTTAGTTTTATATCTCAAAATTATCACTATATATTGTATTACAACATGATTTATTTTTATTATTGTATAATTATACTTATTGTACAATATTAATAATAAAAATAATAATAATAATAATAACTTTATTTATATAGCATCTTTAAAAACTGGGTTTACATAGTGCTTTGACATACAAAGCAGAGCAGAAGGGCACAACAACAAGATACCCAGGAGTCAAAATAATAACAGAAGGCTAAACAGGAGGACAGAATTAAGCTGAAATTGAAGTAAAACAAGATGCAAGCAAAGACATTACAACATATAAAAGCCAACACAACACAGTAAAAGAGATGAGAACAGGAAACTAGAAAAACATGACAAAAAATATATATGTTAATATATATATAGGAGACAAGTCACCCCAAAACTATTATTTGGTCAAAATAATTCCAAAAATCTAGATATATACTGGCTCACCTGTGCCTTACTGTTATACTGTCAAACTTACCACCACTAGAGGACACTGTATGTTCAGAACTGTGTATTTGAGGCAAATTCCTCATGAAGCCTGGGTCATGTTGAGCGGTACAAATTCCCTTTTTATTATCTAGTCGTGTCTTGTGTAAATACTGACACCTGAGTGTGTGTGAAGCAGCAGGAGAATGAACAGGAAAAAAAGATAATCAGATTCTGATTAAAAAGATAAATATTTGACTGTGCTGTAAGGGATAATTTTCTCTGTCAGGACTGATCAGTTTAGGCTGCTTTAAAACATACTAAAGTATTTTCTGTTCAGTAGGAGATGATTGGATTCTGCCAAAATAAGATGAATAAACAGCCTGTGTGGTGAAATACACACCCGGCTCCTCCATCAAACTTTTTACTGCACAATATTTCTTACAGACTTTTATGTACCTCCAGTGTAAATATCTCTGCTAGCTCCTTTTTTTTTGGAATGTGTGGACACTGACAATCAATACAGACTGCACAGAAGAGTTTGATAAATTGCTCTTGATATACAATATGCCTAGTGCTCTTCCACTCTGCAAACAAACAGTATTGTGTGCATAAATCTTCCTGTACTGCTGAATCGAGTGAGGTAGCAAGGGAGCTTCCCTTTGGTCTCGCAGCATTTGTTTTCTTTCTGTGAGCACACATTGTGAGCTTCCGAGGACGTAATGTTGTTTACTAGCAGATACCTTGTGCACATTAATCTTTTCCATTGCGAGTCAGTTCTACCTTTGACCAGTAAACATGGAGGGCAGTGCTGAACTAACATGGCCTCAGCTTGCTGCTTCCCACCCCTCTGCCTATGATTGATTAAGCTTTTGTAAAACTGTGCTCTTAAGCCACTGGTAGACCTATACCACCACGGCTGCAAGAAATATGATGAATTACAGATCCTTGCAGCGGTCCAGATTCATGACTGGGATATCAAATCAAGAGCAAGCATACATTAGTTCATTAACCCATAAAGACCCAAAAAGCCACTGGTGACACTGATCTAAACTCTTTAATACCTGTTGATCCACCAGTCCTATCAATACATGTAAATAATGCAGGTTATCATCTTTTCATGGTCATCAGATATGACCCATTTGGACGTTCAGAGGCTCTGCAGCTACCATGGAAACACCGTCATCTTCTATAACATTGATTCACCAGTAAAACCCATGGAGTTGTATCAATGGCTTGTTTTATGTTCAATTGATCATATATTTTGTTGAAAAAGTCACTTTTTCTTCAGTTTTCCCTGTTTCTGATATAATAAAACACAACTTTAATCTGAGCTTTTATGAACATCTACATAGTCAGAAAATTACATAAAGGAAAATACATGATTTACACTGAAAAGACACAAAATACAGAGGATAATATTATAATAAATGATGATAAATCAGTTAAGAATGATTAAATAGATGGAAAAATTCATTTGGGAACTCCCATAGAAGAAGCACTGGGTCCTTATGAAGTACATGAAAAATTAACATGAATGTTAGAAATAGTAAGAAGATTCAATGGTTGGTAAGACTGGAATAAGTAGCATTGAATTATAAAGTAAACCACCGCACAGAAACAACCAATAATTGTTACAAGCCAAACTTTTATTCTGTTAATTATTTGATTTGCACTTAGTTTTTTACTAACACAAGAAACAGCTGAACTTCAATTTAACAAGGTGAAGTTATAATATAGTGGAAATGTACTGCATGGATGTGTAGCCGTCATTCAGTAAATGTCCTTGGGGCAGATAAAATGTGGATAACCTGTCAGACTCTCACGCTAATGGAAAGGTATCATAAAAACTGGATATTAAGTTGACAAGCAGTAGAGCAGCTAGTGAGAGGCTACCACTTGGAATTTATGCAGGAATCTCAGGACACATAAACTAACACACCAACGCCATCTTTTTCTTCTCTCTTTCCTGCTCTGCATCTATCACCAGATTTCCCCTCACACTTCTGCATTATTTCCCCCCTGCGCTAACTTTGGATGCTGCATGATTATCATTCCCTCTGACTTCCCATTCATCATCATTTACTAATTTAGCACTGCAGAGAAGACTGGCATAGGTTCCATGGGAGAAAGTAATTAGTAAAGAGAATGAAGCAGAAAATCAGAGGGAGATTGCTGTCTAGAAATGCAGTGTGTCAGCACTGAACCTGCTTTCAAAACACTGAAAACATGATCTTATTTTTTCTTGGATAACAGTTACATTTCTCTGGTTTTTCAGGCCGTATGTGATCCTGGAGATCGGTGTTGCTGTCTTGGTGGTTGTATTTCTGTTCTATTTCCTCATCACTCGTGGCAATCCACCAAAAGACGCCTTATTCTTTGGTAATTAACACAGCTGACTGTATTTCTCAACTTACTTGTGATATAACACACTGACTATGCACCACTGTTATTAAGTGTATTTCAAAACTAATGAAAGGATTTCCATGTGCTGCACAATCACTGGGTCAGTGTGAAAACATGAATTGTACTCGATGTGTTCACCTGACATGTTAAAAGCTGCTTAGACTGATCAGGCTCAGAGCAAAGCTTAGCAAGACTTTTCCGAGGCGTGACTGACTCCGAACCTCTGCAGACTGAGGACTCCTGTGGCACTCACTTAACCTTCAAGCAGTTCTCCTGAAACTGACCTTGACTACGCAGACGCTGTTCTTGTATAATGCAATTTAAACTTCATTACCGACACACTCTGAACACTAGAGAGGCTTGTTTGGTTGCAGAACGTGTGTGTTCTAAAGGAACTCTTCATACCTGGCTGTTTGTATACCTTTATTTCACATTTAATTAAGCTTTCATACAGTCATTTGTGCCACAATTATAGGGCTCTGTGTTTATACAGTACATAGCATTTCTGCCCATGAATTTTTCTAAAAACACTTCCCTACAGCTGAGGCCAGCAGGACAGAAAAGATTTGTCAATAGTGGTGTCCAGGGTAGTGCTAGTGTTACGCAGGAGAACCACAACAATGAGGGCAAGGCTGTGGCAGCTTCTTCTCAATGACAGAGACCTGTAATCCCCTGCTATCTCCCCTGTTAGATAGACAGAGATAAAACTGGTTGTCCTGACAATTACACAGACGCCGGTACACAGACACAATATGTGTGTATTTGGTTGTGTGCTTTTTTCCCTGTATCTATATGCATGCTGCATGTGCACATGTGCGCAACAGATGAGTGAAGGGCACACAAGAAGAATGTGATAGAGTGGTTTAAGCTGTGTTATCTGTAGAGAGACACCTGTGTCACAACACACAGCGATACCTGTAATAATGAAAGTCTATAATATCCAGATAAGAAATCCTCATAGCTTTATAGCTTTTTCTCCTGAACTGATACCTGATCTTGAATCATGGATGTACCTTGGATGTACCTGTGCATGTTTTTGTGTGACTCAACACACATATAGTGAAGAATGCTCTTTTTGATAGATGTTCAGAGGTGTCTGATAGTTCTAATATTAAGCACATCAAAGCACCTGTCTGGAGGTATTAATAGATACTACATCTGAGTATTTGCCTTTGGGATTAGGATCACTTTAAACTGCATTTTGAGTCATCGGCTGCCTTAGAATGCAGCCTTTCCCTTCAGCAACTTCTACATTCAACTGGTGGGTGTGTATAAAATCACAGTTAAAATTCTGTCTTGTTGACATGTTCTTTCAGCTCTTCTGGGCTCTAAGCTTAAAATAGCGTGAACATATTCACTATGGATAAATAATCCTTTAGTCTACCTCTCTGTGCAGTACTTCATTTTCTGCCTGTGTTTAGCTCCCCAGTGTGTGGCTGGTTGAAGTGAAGTTTTGGAAATCACAGATGCATACACATAAAAGTGGAAAAAATCCTACAAACATTTGAGGGATCTTAGGTTTCTGAAATGATCATTCCAGTCCAGTGTATTCACTTTTCAAAACATATTAAATAAAGCAGATTGAGTAATACCATGGGTAAGGGAAACTTTTGTTAAGCTGTTTAACAGCAGGTATTTTTTTTTCCCCTTGAAGTTTTTGCAGAATTTTCCTTTACCTGTGTGATTGACCTGACAAGTGCCTTGGAGTATGACGGCATTATCTCCGGCTTCATGGAATTCTACCAGAAAACAGTTGGTTTTCCTAATCTGTCATCTAAGTATAGATAATGACACAATAAACACAACGAAGAAATCCAGAATATGCCTGTCATCACATGTTTTTGTGTGTGTGTTTCAGGGGGAGCCCTATCTGGGAACACCCTATGCCATCATGATGTGTTACTGGGACGGAATAGCGCATTTTATCATGTACTTGGTAATGATCAGCAGGATAACAGACAGGTTGGTGACACACAAGTATCATGTAATCAAGCACCTTTGCCTTAATTACAAAAAGGCCTCCATCAGAATAGAATGACCATACAGAACAATAGCACGAGAGAGAAAATATCCTGTTCATATAGGAAAAGAGCTATGGAGGAGACTGAGCATGTGTATGTACTGTATGTGCAAATTTTACTATAACATAGGAGTGTCAAACATACAGCCCGTGGGCCAAAACCGGCCCGCCAAAGGGTCCAATCCAGCCCATGGGATGAACTAGTGAAATGCAAAAATTACACTGAAGATATTAATAATCAATGATGTCAAAATAATTTGAGTTCAGGTTCCACATACAGATCAATATGATCTAAAGTGGATCAGACCAATAAAATACTATCATGATAATCTATAAATAATGACAACTGCAGATTTTCTCTTTGGTTTAGTGTAAAAAAGTAAAATTACATGAAAATATTTACAACATTTAACATTTACAATCTATTCTTTAGCAAAAAAATGTGAAAAAATGTGAATAACCTGAACAAATATGAACAACCTGAAATGTCTAAAGATAAATAAGTGTAAGTTTAACAATATTCTGCCTGTTACTAAATGTCTTGTGTATTTGTAGATCCACTATAATCTGTAAGTTGTAATGTACATACTGTATGGTAAAAATATGTAAATGGTAAAATGAGGCAAAATATTGTTAAAATTGCACTTATTTTTTGCAATAAATCTCAGGTTGTTCAGGTTTTTCACATTTTTTTAAGGATAGTTTGTAGATTTAACCCATAAAGACCCAAACATCCACTGGCGAACCAAATTATTTACTGATATAAAAAGTTAAATACCTGTTTATCCAACAATCATATCAATACATGTAAATAATTGGTGTAAAATGCCATTTGTTGTCTTTTCATGGTCATCAGATATGACCCATTTGGACGTTTAGAGACTCTGTAGTTACCACGGAAACACTGTCATCTTCTACAACATTGATTCACCAGTAAAACCCATGGAGTTGGATCAATGACAGTGGATGGACACACTTTTTGTGTTCAGTTAATGATAGATTTTACTGAAAAAGTAACTTTTTTGTCCATTTTCTCTGTTTTTGATGTAATAACATTCAGCTTTAATTTGAGCTTTTATGGATATCAATCATAATCTGCAAATTAAATATAGTAAAATACCAGATTTCCTTAATGTTATTTAAACTTTTTCAGTCTAAAACATGACAAAAGTTTGGAGTTGATATTATTTATAGGTTATTATAGTATTATTTTACTGGTCTGGCCCACTTGGGATCCTATTGGGTGGCATGTGTCCTCTGAAGGTAAACGAGTTTGACACCCCTGATATAACAAGAACATAAATTGTAGAGCACAGATAAGCTAACATAATACCACAACAGTAAACACAGTGGAGCAAATGATGCATTTGACCTTTTTGTGTGGATCAATCATATAAAATGCAAACATCCTGACTATTTCAATTAAAGCGAGGGAGTTAATGATGAGTTACTGTCAAGCTCAAGAGTTCAGGAGTTCAGTTTGAGCGATGCCTTGTGGCAGATACATCCATTTAATCGTGTAAGTTCTACTGCTGGAAAACTGTGATGGTCTTGTAACATGAAACATGTATAATAGATGAGCACGAGGTTGTATCATGAATACATGTAAAACATAAATAGCAGTCTAACATTTGATAAAACACCCTCTTTACCATCTTGTTCAGCGTTACATAAGGAGACTGATTGCACGTGTGCAGGCAGCATTAGAGAATAACAGAAAGCCCTTAACTGCATTATACAGAATATGAAAAATTGTGCTTACAGTTGCAATTTAAACAGGTGAGAACCAGAACGTGGGTTGCTTAAAGGCATCACTTTTTCCTAGAGTCTGAATTATTCATATCTGTATTTTAAAGGCATTGCTAATTTCCCGTAAGCCTCTGTTTTAAAACAGAGCACAAAACCATGTGAGCACCACAGTAGGATATGTGTAGTGGTGTGGGAAAACAGAGGATGTAAAAACTGTCTCCTCTGTTGCCATTTTTATTTAAGCAAGGCAACAAAAGGCACTTTAGAGATAAATTATTATTTGTATTTTCATCTTTGTTTCCAGGTTTTTAAATCTAACAGGACACTATAATAAGAGGTCAAGAAAAAAAACTGAGGATGACTCATGATTTCAGTGACCTTTAATGTAGAATACATAGAGCGACTCGCTTTGAGTAATGCAACAGAATACATTAGAAACAACACTAAAGAGCATCTGCAATGAAATACATTTTATAAGGAACCCTCTATGAAAGGGTTTGTCCTCCTGATCCACACGTCATCATCATTCTCATCTTTCATCACTACAATAGTATAACCCTATGCTTCTCATGTCTGTCCTAGGAAAGCCTACCGTACCATTGGCTTGTTCTGGGCTGGCTCTTTGTGTGCCAACATGAGTGTGTTTATTTCCGGGATAGTGGCAGGTGAGCCTGATCTTTTATTCTCCCTCAACCATTCCCACAATGACAAGCTTTAATCAGTGAACATCTGCACTGCCATGTACATCACTGACACAGTTCAGCCTGCCAACAAAACACACACATGCCCCATGCCTCACTTGCCGTCACAACCCACCAAACGAAAAAAAAAGAAGCAGACTTAAAGCATCTGTTGTTGACTTTTCAAACCGCATACATAAATGTCACAAGATCAGACTTGTCTAGAGGCACTGCGGTGTTCTCTCTATTCTCTTATCATAGACGTGCCGTATACTTTACCTTGAAGTACTGCATACAGGTCTAAAGTTTAATTACAGAGATCTGTAGGTTTGATTTTTCTGTGGAGGCTGAGTTTCCCTTTCTTTATGGTAGGAAAATATGGGTCAGAGATCCGACCAGCTTTCTGGCTAAACTTTCTCTTCCTGCTGATGCCTGTATGGGGAGCTGTCACACTATTCACCAGGCCCAAGGACAGACCCCTTATTGGTGGATATAATGTGAGTCTGTCTATGCACCAGCGGTTAAATAACTGTGAAGATAACTTCTGTTTACTGAATGCATTTAATCAGAGCACCACACAGCATATAGTTCAATGCCCCACAGATCATCAAAAGCAGTAAATTACTTTAATTCCCTACATCAGATTTCTTTTCTATTGTTAGATCCGATAAGAGAAGCTCTTGAGCATCCCCCTACCATAGTTATTTCAACCTCTCAATAGCCTGATCTTAGACCTTTCTTGGATTTCACTGATATGCTTCCGTAAGCAGTGTTGGGTAATCCCAGCTTCATAGAGTAAAAGTCCTGCCATGTATTGGTTCTACCTGTTCATTTAACACAGGTGATTCCACTAATTATCCCATCTACCTGGATGAGGGGTTG
>JAPQRQ010000019.1:24440838-24452464 GCA_037367365.1 Apogon talboti | reverse complement strand
ATGGGTCATATCTGATGACCATGAAAAGATGACAAACTGTATTTTATACCAATTATTTACATGTATTGATAGGATTACTGAATAAACAGGTATTCAACATCAGTAGATGGTTTTGTGGCCAGGAGCTGTTTTCCGGTTGACATTAACATTAACAAATGAGTAAAAATCTGCAACAGCTCAACGAGCCATTTCCTGTTTGGAAATTTTTTTGAGCCTTCCAATCTATTTTAGCATACAGCATTGATATACAGCAGAACTCTACACCATGACATATGTATCAAATGTATTCCTTTAGTTTTGTGCTGTTATAATTTATCATTCTATTGTGAATCATCAGACTCACATAGTGATTTTGCCTCATAGAACTACAGCCTTGAATACATAATTAAATTAGAAACATTTGTAGGCTTAAATCTAAAATCACAATGATAGAATAAACACATTCTGCAGAAGTGCACTTTTTGTTATCTAACTTTGGTAGGTTTAATAGCTGTCACGAATTCAGTTCCCCCTGAAAAAGGACTGTTTGATGAGGATAAAAGTGGGGAAAATATTCTATCATTAGTGTACATGTAAATAGTTGACAGTTTTCAAGTGGGCCTTTACGAGGTGGGCAGACTGTTAAAATACTTTGTCACATGAAGGTCATTGAAGACACACTGACACCAGAACATTAGTTAGATTCATAAAATAAGGGTAAAAAGGTACACTTTAAAGGTTTCATACTGTGCAAAGCTATTTTTATTAAAATGAGTTGTTTATTTAAAGTGCCAAAGCACCAACCACTGAGAGTGAAAACAAAGATTATTTTAACTACTGTTTCATTGAATTTTAGATTCTAATGAATTGCATTTTTTTCGATTTGTCTAAAACTCTTGTTAACAAAAATCCTTTTTTTTCATTAACTTTAGTAATTGTGGTTGCAGCTCTGCCACAACTTTTGATGCTGCACCCAAACTAATTTACATAAAATCACTGTGAAAAACATAAAAATGAGCTAAAGGACTTTTACTAGATGTTTTTGTACACAGGTATTGTTACAATAAATAAATCAGCTCACTAAGACAACATTTTAATCCAGAGTGTACATAGCGTACGAGTTCATAGCTGTCAGAGCATCATTCTTACCTGTGGGTCTGTTTCTATCCACCTGTAGGAGTGGTGTTTCCCTATTACCCCCGTGTGGGGCGCTATAAGCTCAACTACCACCAGGCTGAGGATGCCTGTAAACAACAGGATGCCATCCTGGCCTCACACTCTCAGTTGCATAAGGTAAGTCCAAACATAGACACATCCATCACAAGTCAGAAATCACTACCACAGATTAAATCGGAGGTACTTTCATTCATGGGCCGATCTCATACTGTAGTTGTAACAGTGCATTTAACTAGATACAATCATCAGTCATATAATTTTTTAGAGCAGCAATAAGTCTAAATACAACTGCATTAGATTAGGCATATGACAAGTCCAGAAATTTACTGCAGGGCCCATCTCCTATTTAAAAGCCCCTATATGTAATAAACTACAGTAATGGAGTTATGTCAGAGATGATAAACGAAATAATTTTTCCTCTTAATGAGGCCTATAATCCTTCAGTATGACCCACTAACCCACATTATGTCCTTCCACAGGCCTGGCTGGAAGGACTAGACTGGTGTAATGCAGGATGGCTGGAAGACGGCTCTGTTCAGTACCCGATCTCTCATCCCAGAGACCAGTGTGGCCGCAAGGACACCCCCGCCGGTGTCCGTAACTATGGCTACAGGCACAAGGAGGACGAGCGCTATGATGCTTTCTGCTTCACTTCCAAGCTCAATGGTGAGATACTGCATATAGGTTGTGTGTGTGTGAAGAGATATCTGAAGATCAGAAGTGCTTTGTAGCTTATCAGTATGATCACTGAGCTGTATAAAGATCTCTCAGGCGTATGTGGCTCATGATGGAAAGCGACCAGGGTAAAGGAAAAGCTTGACTGTTGTATAGATGGAGAATGTATGATGAGTGGAAATGAAGCCTCTTTGTCTGATCTTTGTCTGTGATCTCTAAGAGCCCGAGGCCACTGGATTTAGATCAGGCCTGCCTCTGCCCTGCTACAGCCACCGCGTCCCCCAGGGGCCAAGCATCACCTTTTATCTGCCAGTTCTTTGATATACAACACATTCCTGCTGAGAGTTTGTGAGTGCCACCTCCAGGTCCCTCACTCAAACAACAAACTTGGTAAAGAAGAAGGCTGAGTCAGTATTTGAAGAAAAAGAAGTCTATCTGGAGTCCCGGGGCAGCTGAAGCAAGTTTTCATGTATGAGGAAAAAAAGCAACATGGTTTATTTATTTCTACTGACAGTTTGTAAAAATCAATGTTTGAAAGACTCAATATGTATAATTCATGTATGGGTCGGTGTTGTGTGGGGAGGTGATTGATCAGTATTGTGCCAAAGACTTAAAATTAAATTAAGGAAAATTACCTAAATGAAGATATTAGTTAATATTTGTGCATCATCACAACAACCATTAAGACCTCAATGGGAAAAGACATGCGTTAATGGATGTAGGATCCAGTGATTCATTCATTTTCCAAACTGCTTAATCATCCGGAGGGTCACAGGGATGTTTGATCTTATCCCAGCTGCCAACGGGTGAAGGCAGGGTACAACCTGGATGCGTCAGCAGTTTATTAAATGAAAATATAAAGTAGAATGATATCAATATAAAGATGGTTGCTTGTAAAAATGTGATATTAGTGAATTATTATAGCATTTAGACCTTATTAATCATCTACATAACATTCTCGACCCTTATGCTACACTCATTTAGGAAACAGGAAGTAAAATACTTTTAAATATGATATATTACATTTACATTTTCTATTACAGATATTATATATAATTGATGAAGTGTACATTGCACGATCATTGCATATAGTAGTAGTATAGATTTTTGGGAACATTAGCTATTGTCTTACTAATAGAATTAGCAAATGTCAACAGACAACCAACCGTCAGCCCAAAACGGTTGGGTTGGGTTGGGTTGGTATAAAATTTTTCAAATTGGCTCGATATGAAGCCAAACACCAGAATGAACTAAACCAGATTTTACCAGTAGGTGTTGCACTTCTACTCAGCAGAAGAGAAGATATGAGACTACCAAAGCGAGGGAACTCTAGTCCACTTGGTGGTGCTAATGCACCTTTAAGGTGGTTTCACAACTGTAAATAACACTTTAATTTGATGCAACCTGTCATGACAAATATCAGCTCAGCCACTTTGACTAAATCAAACCAGTTTAAGATTCAATGCCAGATTGGACTTATCCAACTGGAAACTGATCAAATTCTACAAAACCCAACACAAACACACAAATCTCACATATGAGCACTTACAAATCTTAGACATTGTACCTTTAATGGATATTCTGAAAAAGTCTGAATACTGTCCATATTAGAAACACAGTCAAAAATCACATTGATTTTTTATTTTATATTTATTTATTTATTTAGACTACTTAAATACATAAAGTAGAAAAATATCTTTTTTCCAAACCATTTTGGGCTAATCCAAACTGGAAAAAAGCAATTCCACTGCCTTTCCTCAGCAAGAAATAGGTCACATGATAGAAACTTTAAAGCTTCCCTGGTGTGTTAATTACTGTGGGCAGTCTGTTGTGGGCAGCACGTTTCAGCAGTGGTCATGACCCATATTGTTGCTCAGTCCAGCTGGAAGGTATTTACTGAATGTCCCCCAGGGAAATACGAGATAATATTCTCCCGCTCTAATAGCCACCCGTCACATAAACAAGCATAAAATCAATAGCTGAGCCAAGTGCAAAGCCGAGGTTGGGAACATACTGTAATTTTCATGATAGTAGTTGTTGGTATTTGAAAAACCGCCGGCTCTTTATTCTGGGTTTGTTCTTTCTGAGCGAGGCTACCTTGTGATTCAGTTTAGTTCAAACAACTCAACCAGTCAGGATACCAATTTCTTTAATGCTGCCAGGCGCAAATTTTCCCCAGAGGTGAGATGAAAGCGAAAATGGAAGCGTTTTAAGAGTAATTTGGACTTAGAGTGCTGTCCACTGAATGTCAATTTTGAGCTGCCCAGACGGTTGTTGAGATTACTTGATATTCTGAACACACTCCGGCAGAGAGGCCAGGAAAACTGAGAATATCTACCCTCAGGGCCCGGCTTGTCTCTGGGGCTTCCGGCTCTCTCCCTTTGCCTTTCATTCACTTCTCTCATCTTTTTCTTCAATTCTTTCCCTCCTCAACAATGAAGTTGCTCTGTTTTCCTTCATGTTTTCATGTGTGTTTAGAGCAAAAAAAAAAAAAAAAAAATCCTCATAGTCCTCTCCCCTCCATATTTCATCCCTCAGGTAAAGTATACTTCCTCAAACGGTTTAAGAAGGTGAACTATGCGGAGGCGACGAAGGCTTGCATTCGGGACGGCTCAGTGGTGGCCAAAGTGGGTCAGCTGTATGCTGCGTGGAAGTTCCAGCTGCTGGACCGCTGTGAAGCCGGCTGGCTGGAGGACGGCAGCATCCGCTACCCGATAGTGAATCCCCGCTCACGCTGTGGTGGAGCCCAGCCAGGTGTTCGAAACCTGGGATTCCCCGATAAAAAATTTCGCCTCTATGGGGTCTTCTGTTTCCGCAAGAGCAAGGATGACACTACAGGTGGTGTTCAAACAACAAAACCTCCAATAGGGAGTTTGACAAGGAACAAGAGTAGCAACAGCATCCCTACGAATTCTACAAGGGAGATTTAAAGGTGAAAGACTGTGAGCAGGAACGAGATGCACTTTTAGACTTGACTCTTCCAACTGTCGCCTAGCAGCAAGACTACATTCATTGCTTTTAAAGTAAAACAGTCAAACAAGATGCAGCCATTCACAGATATACCAGAGAGAAGAAGCAAGGCTGTGGAAAATTAAGGGTGACATCTTTATTAGGGTGATTTCCCTTTTGTCTCCAGTCAGTCAGTCATCTTAAGGTGGGAGTATGTTAGCACATCTGCCGCTGGAAAACTGTAAGATTAAACAGTAGTTTGATCATCAGTCAGAAATATATCAGAACAAAGTTTTCCCTGAATGCTCTTATTTACCTGTGTGTGGGTGTTGAGATAATATTTTAAACCCCCGCTGAGGTTCTTGAGCACTGAGACCCAGACTGAGCCAAGATCTGAGTGCCAGGCAGAGAATATTCATTACTGAGCGATCTGCCTGACTGTATGGAAAAAAGCCAAGATGCCCTGTAAGTTTTGATTGTACCAAGTGTAATTGCCTGTTTCTGGATGCCATGCTTGGTTAGCAACCCTCTGGCACAATGCAATATTTGAATGTGAGTCATTTTCTCATTAATTAAGGCCTGGCAATCCCATCATTAGAGCTGAACAGGCCAAGTAGTAGATGTTGCACTAGCTCCAGAGCATTTGCACTTACTTACAAATAGCTTTATTTTATAACAGTGTCTAGGGTTTGACTTTGGCAAGCATGTTTTGCTTGGATAAGATTAGTTGCTAGGGCTGAATAAGCAAAAATACAACAATGCTATTTACCTCACAATATGCACTTATTAACTATCACCTATTGCACTAAATGATACATGCAGCGACCTTTGTTACAGTGTGTGATTGTAGGACTGTACTGAATGGATGGGGGAAAAAAAATATTAAAGCTGATGCTTTGACTTCATATCTGTGTGCTGGTGTAGTTTTTGTACATTATGAATTCCAAAGTGAATGAAAAAACTCCCCCACAAGTGAACAGATGAGGTAAAAGCAAATTGTAAAAACACACATGTACCACAAAACTCACAACACAACCACACACAAACCACATTGTAAGTGGCACAGACGTCAATGGCAATGTCTCACATTAAACACCACTCACAGATGGGCTGTAGAAAAACAAGACAGGAAGTTCAGAGTAGATGAGTGGTTTACTAAGAGGGTTTGTATCTTGGAGACTGGGCTTTGCATCATCTATGAGACCACTGACCTTGGCTCGCTTTTTGCAGTTTGTTATTCATTATTTTTAGTTTTCAGTTGCAGCTGAGTTAGTTTTAGGCAGCGAAGCTACTTCCAAATGCACACTATGCGGCACATGGAAAGGCTGTATGTGAGAAATTCTACTTAGACCCATGTTATTAGCTCTGTCCCCTCTGATCTGTACACAATATGTCTGCTGGTCAAGGTTTGCAGACATGTCTCCAAATCTGATCCTCCCATCCACTTGTAGATATGTGAATACAGGTTTCAGCTGATATGTTGGTGTATATGAGCTTTGTGCATAAGGAGGTGCATTCAGGACTAGATTCTTTAATATTTTGTGTTGCACAGTCTGTTCTCATGAGCTTGTACCAGTTAATGTAAACATCGTAAAGCATGAATCTAAATGAATCTAAAACCTAACCAAATTGTGAGTGAACACTTAAACTAATAAATGCAAACTGCAAATGATGAGTCAAGTTCTACAATTACTAGTTGAATTAGTAGCGGTTTTGAACCCCAGTCTCTTGGCTGTTTAGCCGTTGAACACATCATTTTCCCACCATAAGACTTCTTTACCAGTCTTCATGCCTCCTAAAGCATTTCAGTGTCAGTACATTTGAACATCTAAGATAAAGTTGAATTTTCATTGTCTGTGCAGTTATTTGGTTGTGTTTGTGTAGCTGCATTTACTGTCTTCCCTAAATGTTCTCTAAATGTCCTTTATCTCTTTGTATGCATGTATTTTTTCTAACTGCAGTGACACTGGAGTGAACTCTTAAACTACAGTAGGGATTTGACAAAACTAAAGCAAAATTCAGTACAGACAAACCAGGGGGTAAAAGGGAAGAAATCTCTATTGAAGGAAACATGGACACCAGAAGCAAAAAAATGTAGGTGGGATAACTTAAAGAGGGGAGTATGGGGGTCCTTCCCCAAAAAATTTTGTAATGAATAGATGCCGTTTCCTGTATTCTAGAGCATTTTAACACGCGGTTTGATACTTTTATCTAGCTATAGCAAGAGAATAAATACCCAGTCAGAAGAGAGAAGTGTCTGTCTGCCGTCAGGAGAGAGACCACTGGACACCAGACTCCACTCCAGAGCAATGACACACTGATCTCAATAAATGGCCTGGTATGTCACGCCAGTTCTTATGGCATTTGGCGTGGAAGACATACGCATTTTCAACCTTTCCAGTGTTATTCAACGCCATTTGATAGCGTGTCAATTGACACGAAGATCTCCGGTTCATATAACCCTAACCCTAAGTACGTGGTATTTGACATCGATTCAGGTTGGACAGGGGGCTACTAACAGCCTGAACATACACACAGAAACCTTATACTGCCTACAGATGACATGGCAATTAAAAGTGGCATGTTTGTTGACGCCAGTCATGATATCACGTTGCAGAGATCTATCACAGCTATTTCATCACTAACCCCTTAACAGTCTTCTGTCCTGGTCCCAGGATGTAGACTTTAAACACCCATGTCCACAGCTCCCTCATTAATGCACCTCCACTTGTTGTACATCAAATGAAAGCTAACAAACTCATATTTCCGAATATATAAAGAATTCCTAAGTGCAACAGCATCACCACATACACAAAAGGTTGTTTTCCAGAAAAGCAAAATGTGATAAATGTGTCTTTTCTTACTTTTGAAGGCTGTTTGCAGATCAAACATCCATCCATCCATCCCAACAAATATGGTCTGGTTTTCCTCCTAACAGTCCAGAGAATTTAATCCAGTAAAGTAATTAGGTCCAAAACACATGGAAGATCCACAAAGGCACAGAAACAGCAGGAATATTTGTCCAACCTGAGATCAATGTTGGTGATTTTTTCCATTTTCCTCAAACATATCCTTCTTAATTTACTTTTTCTGCCGGTGACACGGTAAAGATTGACAGACTAACGGTTACCTTTTGATTGACACCTAACTTGGCCAACCTAAAGCGTCCCAGGGGTTACTGATAGGAAGGACATCCAACCAAGTGTCAGAGACACGTAAATGGTCACGCCCAGCTCACACCGCTGCTGTCTGACTAGCCACTCCCCTCTGTGCACTAGGTCCTAAAGATGGCGACGACAACAAAAAAGTCTCGTGACCGACTCCCATGAATTGATTGATACAATGTAGCCTACATGGGACCGACAAGAGTCACAGAGTAGTGAAAGTGTGGCGTACAGAATGTTATTGCAACGGAATGGATTTGAGTCAGTGCGGTGTGGAAGACAAGGTAGGAGCAAAAACGTGGTATGGATTTTGTTTAACCATTCTCTCAAAGAACAAGGGTAATGGAATAGATTTTACTAACAGCGCGCTGAAAATGCCATTGTTTCCGGACGATAAAAGTGGGCGGGTCTGATATTATTGGGCCTAAAAAGTGAGTGGGTCTTGTCCCACTTACTGACAATAGCTCAGGTGCCCATAGAAGGAATAGTATGGAGTTTTGAGAGATACCTATATGAGGTACTTGATGCCTCGTTGTCTACAGAGACCTGGAGCAGTGATTATGAGATTATCAGTGGATTTGACAGAATGTAAATGAAGACAGATGAACAAACAAAAACATCTCATCAACATGTCAAAATGAAATTAACTCTATAAATTTGTGTTTTGTTTTTTAAATTAAGTAAAAATCTAAATCTAATTAAAAAAAAAATCAAGATTAATTTACAATGGAATAAAAACAAAAGGCAGTTCATTTAAGCCTACCATTACAAGTTATGCTTATGACATTATTTGTACTTTGTGTAGTACTTATAAGCAAGAGAGGCACAAATTCAGTAAAAAAATCGCCATAAATGCACCACACTGGACCTTTTTATTGTGTGAATTATGAGTGGGGGTAGAACCTATGGGGAGCAGCCATTGCCAGCCAGAAGTGTGTGGTTTCTGGGTGGTTGAGTGCGAGTAAACAAGCAGCAGTCAGCGAGCCAGATTGAGTGGAAAGAACATGTTCAAGAAGCAAACTGTGGCTAGCAATTTTGAGAAAATTCAATCAATTAATGTGCCATTTTAGAATGGTGTCCACTGCATGGGGTCAGTGACCAGTCCATCTCAACCCAGCTAATGGGACGGAAAAATGTTACTATGTCACTACTGGTGCTGGAACAGCCCATGAAGGAGGCAACATGTCGCTGACCATGCCTGACTGACGGAGCAGTGACAGTACTCGCATGTACTTGACAATGGCTAAGACGAAAGTTATGGAACCACTAGTATTATACGTGATCTTTTTAAATAGCTAGTAATGAAAATTCACAACAGGTGCCTTTTAATATTTCTATGCTTGTGTCACAGTGACCATTCTGACTAGTGGTAAGATGGCAACACACTAAAGGTTATAGGTTAACTCGCTTTACTGTTCCCGTAGCGGGATTCAGTTCCTCCATTTTACCCATTCAAACACACATACAGTTCCTGGCATTAGCAATTAGCACACACATTAGGAGCAGTTGGCATTGAAGACTCTAGATCTTCTGACAGGAGAAATCTGTGTGGTGTGGAGAGAACAGACTCTGGTCTAACTGAGAATCAAACCTGGAACCTCCTTGCAATGAGGCCATTATTCCCCTGCAACACCCAATATATAGCCCAGAAACATTATAGTAGCATAATAGTTACATTTTATGAGAGCATATTTACTTTCATAAACACATTTTCTTGCATTAAATGATAATAAATCCTTTATATTTTCAATTTAATATTGCAATTACTGAATTTTTTTATAGCCTCCCTACCCATTATCTTTTAGTAGGATTTTCTGAACAGCTTAGTCCTCCTGAAGATTGCGGGGGTGCTGGAGTCTATCCAGTTCATCACCGGGCTGATATATATAACAACCATACACTCTCACGTTCACATTTACAGATGATTTAAATTGACCAGTTAAACCACTAGAGCAGACCTGGGCATTGGACGGCCTGCGGGCCAGATACATCCTGATAGCTGACCCTGACTGGCCCACATGAGGTCATTGGCAAATTAAAAGTCGATGCAAATATATACAGTATTATTATAATAGATGCAACCAATACAACGCAACAAGCTTTTTATTTTTAATGATCTGCTAAATTAACGTTTTTTTGCACATACTTTCTGTACTTAGCATAAGGCTTATGCACTGATTTATTTGTTGGTCAGTTTCAGCCTATGAAAAATGAAAGACAGATTCAGAATGCAGAGCTTTTAACAAGACATGGACTTCTAAGTATTTCGTCACTGAAGTCAGAGGCAGTCTGTGTAGTCTGTAAACACACAACAAAACCCACTGACTACAGGTATCAATTACATTTGACAGAGGAAAACACTAAAGGTGACTATTGATTAATTTTCAAGACTGTCCATATCACTATTTATTTATGTCTGATGCTGGTTCTTTGTGAATGTTTTTTAACCTTGGAGCAGATGTGGAGAAAATGAATAAAATGTGTGAACAGACTCTATCTCTTGGGCAGAAAATCAATCAAGATGTGACCAATTCAAGACTCTATAATGACCCACGCGCACACAGATCTAAGATATTTTCTAATAATAATGATGATCAGGGCACTTTTGTTGGAACATTAACCATCATTTCAATCTTCACCATCAATAGTTTTGTACTTGTTTCTGGCATTTTGTAGAGTGTGTGCTTTATCTGCTGCATGTGTTCAAGTATTTGCAGATAACAGCACCTGGTGAGCAGTGAACCTGACAGTAGTCACTTTTCCAATGACCCTGAAATTGTGTGAATATAACTTGTGCGTAAAAATTTTCCAAATGGAAAAAAATTTCGCCAAAAGTCTCGTTTTTCAATGAAAAGTTTTTGCACTGGCAAAAGGTGGTTTTTCAGGCGTAGTGAAATTGGTATATCGCGCAAAACTGCAATGGATGGACCTTTTAGTGTAACTAATCATGTGAACAAAAAAACCCAGATGCTGATGGATGTTACAACAAGCGACGAAGAAGAGTTTTAAAACAAACATGGTGCTGTATGTGTGGACACATGAGGAAACGGATTCATTTTTGAATTTAGTGCAGGACAGAGGCGTAACGAGCATTCTAGATTCAAAACAACAGATATTTATGTTCATTGCCATGTTTATGGAATGACTTCTGACACCTTGCGATAACAAATAAACAAATCATCACATTTGTGATTTAAGGGAAAAACCGACACTGTGCACTTATGTTTATTTGACATTTAGAAAATATCAGTAAAGTTTTGCGCGTATGTCCAATGGAAAAGCAGCTATTGTGAGGGCAACGGTGTAGAACCAACATAACAGAACAAACCATGTCATCGTCAAAGCAACCAGCAGTATGTAATTAAAGTGACGTACAATAGCACAGATTAATTGCTGTAAGTCAGTCGTTCTCAACTGGGGGTGCGCGAGCGACATCATCCCCCAAGTCTTGCTTGATGCACTATAACATCTAGAATTCATGGAGGGTTGTGCATTCTGCATTTCACCACTCAAGTAATTGAGGTATTTTTTTATGTGCACAGAATTGAGATTGTAACCCATTGGAAATTTACTTTGCATGGTGTTTGGCAGTGAACTCATCTTACATAATAGCACGGTCATCACAAATTGCAGACAGCATTTTAAATTTTGACGAGCAACAGTAGAGGAAAAATAATCTATAT
>JAPQRQ010000019.1:24427672-24438627 GCA_037367365.1 Apogon talboti | reverse complement strand
TAACTTCTATGTTTTTTTTCATCTTTTGTCTTTGATAACATTCTCAATTTCTCATTTATTACATTGTTGTTGAATCATTTTTGTCTTTATCTTGTTGCTTCGTCTACATAATTCTCAGTCTATTACATCCCTAGAATTTTTTGGTCATTTTCAGCATTTGTCTCCTGTCGTTTACTGTAAAATACTTAATACTGTAAAATGACCTACAACCATCTGATTTCGTCCATTTTCCTCAAGATATAGAATCAGCCTCAGCCTATTGTCATAATTATTTATATGGACTGCTAGAAAAACCTTTTATCATGACAACTTATTGGGCCATTTCAGCCAGCAATAGTTCCAGTAGTTCAGTAATTAGTTCAATAATTTCCCCCTGTGATTAATAAAGTATTCTGATTCTGATTCCAGTCTGTGTTTATGGAAATGCATTTCAAGCATAGACTGTGTATAAATAGTGGATTGAACCCTGTGGCGTCACAGAACTGCAATTCAGAAGCCTAAAGATATGGAACATCACCGTCACCGTGTTCCTTTTATGGAGACAAATGGCTGGGATGGAGAAGAATGAAGGATAAAACCAGAACATACTTACTACCTAGGCTACATACTTACCTTCAATAAAATAATACTTTCCACAAAAAAAAAATCAAAAATAAAAAAAAAATCCACAGACTACAATAATAAATGTGACCAAGTAATTGAAGGTCCTTAATGAGTTGTGTTTTTTTATTTAAATATTAATATTTATTATAATTGCTGTTGTTTAATGAGTTGTGTTTGACAACAGTAATGTCACAGTTGTTAAATATATGAATACATTAAACATAGGTATCTGAGCTAATTAGCGGGCTAGCTGACAGACCGTATTCTCCCATATGAATTAATGCTAACATCAGCTAATGCGGCTAAATTACACCAGTTATTGCACTGAGACACTAGTAAACTTACTGAAAGAATCCTCTGATGGTTTTGTTAGCTCAACTCCTTTAATAGAACTATTACAGATCTTACTGTAATGGAGAAAAAATAAGTTTTATCTAATAAACAAGAGCTCTGAATGTCCAACTCAGCAGCCAAGCTAATGCTAGTGAAGCACAAAAAAACAAAAACAGGCAGACACAGGCTCACCTGTCAGTCAGAGCACCCGCTCCCGTAATAATGCAGAGCTTATAGGTTTTGGATGTTATAACTAAATGAGATATAAAATCACTTCCTGTACAGTTATTGTTATATATAGTTAGTCATTTCAACATATGCATCTATGGACACACTCCTGGAGCCAGACCACACTGGACATTAAAGGAACTACAGATTTTAACTTCATTTTTTAGTTTCAGATGATATTATTGATTTCAACTATGCCCATACAGTTGAATTCACTCCCTCCTGGTTTTATTCAGCCTTTCACCACATTCATCACCTTCCTGATAGGTTTCTTTCCCCTATAAGGATGAATTATTCCTTACAGACCTTTCCCACTGCAACAATCTGAACTGGCAAACTAAATGAGCTTCTGACAACTTTTATCAATGCTTTAATGCTAGTCTAGTAACTACAATTTATGTCATTATCATGAAAGTGAACAACTTTAGAATAGCTGCTCTAGAAGAGGCCTTTTGTTTTTTTTCAGCCACCTTGTTTTTTTCTACAACAGGTGAGGGCTATTCAGTGGCAATCTGCTACTTCACCACTAGATGTCACTAAATCCTACACACATACTTCATAGTATATTTCAAGTTAAATCAAGATAAAGCATAGAAAATTCACAGAATTTTAATGTATCAAACCAATTTCAGCTATTTATTTGCCTCATGTGGTGTCTTCAACGTATGTAACCTAGGAGCAGTTTTCCTATTTATGGAAGTTAACTTAAACTGCTGTTAAAATACCCACTACAGCTAATTTGATCATATTTAAGTAACCACTTAAATCTTGCTGATGCATATTCCCTCAGTGTTTTCTAGAACGCCTTCATTAAGATCTGCAGAGTGGAAAAAGTTTTCCTCTGCCCCCTCCATACACATCGAAGCTCATATGTTGATCGTGTACGTACGCTGCATGCCGACATGAAAGTACTGCCATCCTCAGAGATTATCCCCACGAGAATTAAGTGTTACTTAATGCGTCAAACCTCAACATTGTTATGACTGAACACACAAACAGGCGGTGTATCCATACAACATTAGCCCATGGGAAATAGCTCCTGAAATTACCCCCATCTCCCTAAACGATCTCCCTTAATGCCTTCTGCATTCTGGGTGTTATTCAGCTGGATGCATGCTGCTGCTGCTGCTGCTACATATTATGCACTAAAAGCGGTTGGTTTAGAGAGATAGATAATTGGACAAATTGTGAGAGGTTCTCTCCGGAGTGTAGGGCATATTAAACAGGCAGCAATGTTGAGTTAATTGAAAGTGTTAACCATCTAATGGAGTGTGCTGCAGCTAATGAATGGAGAGAGTTTACACTGTCATCTATAGAGGAGAAGTTTACATTCACTAAAGCCCGGCATCTTTCTTTCCATCCACTCCCATCTCTTTGGAGTAACACTGTCACACTCACACTTGAGTCACACTGGTTTACTCACTGGGCTCTTTCAACAATCCTAGATTAGGTCGAAAAGAATAGCGGGAGGTTAATGAAACGGTTCAAACCATTTGTCTGGGAATGAGTTTCGGAGTGTGTGTGTTTGTGTCTGAGTGTGTCTAGAAAGGGGAGATGAAGGAAAGGAGGCAACCTCAGCAGAAACAGTCACAGAGAAGGACAGAATGAAAGGCAGCAGGGATAGCGACGCAGAGAATAAGAAGTGTGGGAGAGAGATAGGTGGGAGAGAGGGGTTTGAGGGAATGTAGCGAAGGCAGAGAGATAAGGGGAAAAGTGGGGGAAAGGCAGAAAAATGGCAGGAATTCAGAGTGCTGGGGAATGCAGGAAAACTCAAGGGTATCTGGCCCTGCACCAGCATGCAGAAATTGGCTGGTCAGTGAACTATTGTGGACCTGCAGGGGAGAGGAGGAATTGAGTGGCTCCAGAAGTACACAAAGTGCTGCACCCTTATCTCCCCTTGGTCACAAAACCCAGTCCCACAACACCAACAATCCACTTGGTGGCCTATGTGCGCTTTGATGTTTTAAGGAACTTAAAGGCTGGAGCAAAGAGCTAAACTTCTGACCTTAAAACTATTTTTTTCTGTTTTGCTGTGAGAGTATACGGTCACACCAACTGTTTAGGCTCAGTTACGTCACACGTCTTTTATGTTTAATATTCCACGGCGCTTTTCTCCGTCTTAAATTTTAGGGTGCTGCGGGAAGCCCGGACTAGTGTCAAGATCAAAGCAAAGCAGCTTTTTTCCCCGCCTTTCTGTTTTCGAAGTGTGCAAATCCAGTTGAGTTGTAGATGTGCTAAAAGCGGCTTGATACAGCCAGATTTCCAGATCATCAGTCGGGGTCATATAACAAAACAGTGCTCAGTGTACACACAGCTGGCAGAGCAGAATGCGTGGGCGACAGTGTATGAAAGGCCTGGCTCGGGCTGGTGTTTTTGCTGGCTGTGCTTCTCAGCTCGGACTCAGGCGCACACACATACACGCATAAAAAACCGTAAAAGGAGGTGTGGAGCCATCTGCAGCCTTCATTAGGATGGACGTGAATTCAGATTCACAGGCAAAACTGCAATAAAGAAATGGAAGATAAACAGAGTGAAGATGCATAGTAATCCCTCCTCTTTTATTTGGATAAGCAGCTTGGCGTGCACGTGGGCAGAAAGAGAAAGAACAAGTGTGTGTCTGCCTGATTTCCTGTTAACGTTCACGTGTGAGATAGCGACAGGAAGGAAAAGAGGCAGCGCGGCGCACACTGAAGAGACTGTCAGGCCTAAGATGATGCTAAACCCCTTGTTGCTTTTCATAATCTTCTTGAACTTTGGCAGCGTCATTAGGAGATAATGCGGGATAATGCCAGAGATCCCCATCGATTCGCTATGCCTGCCAGATGAGCTCGATATCGACCTGAGAACAAAGTTATGATGAGCTGTCTTTTCACGCTTTCTAATTTATCTGCTCATCTCGTCGACTTACATTACAAGAATCAGGACAAATCTGGAATATAAATAGTGTTTAATAAGGCTTTTTATGTGAAAGTTCTGTTTCATATGCAGCCTTATATAAGCTCCATAGACAAGTGCATTCTGGTTGTTGGAGCCCAACATTAATGGCGGTGATGGTTTGAAGTGCGACTACAAAATCGCTCAACTGCTGCAACAGAACAGAGAGAGAGAATGAGCTGAAGGTCATCTTCAGCTGTGAGTTTAAGAGGAACTCGCCGGTAAACAGGCTTAATGAGCACTGTCCTTGGAACTCACAAAAAAAACATCACAGGGTTAGCCAGAACAGAGGCAGAGGACGTAAGAGAGATGTTACGTTCGCTGCGACTGATTGTCAACGGAAAACAGAAGCAGGCAGTGTGGCTTCTTCCGGTGCCTCTGAATAATAACGAAATGAGTGAGTCTCGTATCAAAGTGCGAGAGTACGACAGAGATGGGGGGGTGGGGTGGGGGGAGGTTGATTTTACAGGAGACAGCATTGTGAGGGGATGAAACATTCAGTGATAAGAGAGCGCGCTCATATTCAGCTCACTGGAGGAAGTTCAGGTGAAGTGAAGGTCCTGGAGGTGAGACGGTGCAACAGTAGGCGTATTCACAAGCAGCCAAAACACAATCCCTTTTATTCATTCTCCTTCCCTCCTTTTCATACTCTTGCTTCTGTTCTCTTACCTTTGATCGTACTTTCCTGCCTCTCCCTCCCACTCTTTTCCAGTCGCTGCCGTTGAGGAATTTGCCCTCGGTGACCCGTTCTGTTTCTTTAACACTGAGCGCGCCGGCACAGTTGGAATATGAAAAT
Source organism: Apogon talboti (assembly GCA_037367365.1). NCBI lineage: Eukaryota > Metazoa > Chordata > Actinopteri > Kurtiformes > Apogonidae > Apogon > Apogon talboti. Next base: position 24,433,733 of record JAPQRQ010000019.1, on the reverse strand, counting down.
AAATGTGTATTAGTTTTAGTTTTATTGATATCTTGGCTCAGTCAACAGTGTTTCACCTAATCCAAAGAGATTTAGGAATGCATCTCTTCAACACACAAAGGTCAGAGAGATGCAGATTGTTCTCGGGCGAAAAAAAAAAGGAACTTTAAATATGACTGTCTCTCTCACATTCACAAGAGCGTGAAGATTTAGACTGGTAAGAGAAAACAAGCGGAGTTTGCATTCGCTTTGAATTTTCAGCAATGAGAAGTCAACTCTTGACAAACCGATCGATAAAATCATTCTGCACAAATTGATGCGGGGGATTGAGGAGTGGTGCCCTTGGATAGATGAGGCTGTATCTTTTTCTACACTAAATCATTTCAGATGGTACATCCTCCACTTGTTTCAAACATCGATCACTATGTTGAGTAGAACCATTATTATGTACCTATTTATGTGTACATCTCTACATCTAAGAGGCTAATATTTCCTCGGTCGAGCTCTTATGGAAATGTGTGGAGTGTATTAATTTTAATTTTTTTTGTCGTCAGCATGTCTGTCTGTCTGTCCAGATCTCTGGAAAAAAACAGCTGGAACCTTACAGTTTTTTACCATACATAGATCATGTACAGAGCTTTGATGAGTTCTGAAATGAGTGACCTAGACCTATTTTGTGACCTACTTTTCCAAGGTCAAACGTCTGAAAACGCCATAACTCCTGTACAAACACAGTAGGAACCCTTTGCATTTGTACACTAGGGGGCGCTCCACTGTGTGCGACCCAGCAGTCTACCCAGCTGTTAGGTGTGGATTTTGAGAAATAGGAGAATCTTATCCCCTGGCGTTCATGGAGTCCTGTCTCAGCCAGTATATTGTTTTGTTTTGTTTTTTTTTATTATTAAAGCTGGAATAATCTTCACATTATTAATATAATATGTAGTTCTATTAACTGTGCACAAAAATAGTTTGTAGAAATGTCCTTTGAAGGCATTTCTTTTCGATCAGTACTTGTTTCAGGCTTTTTTTTCTACAAATATCTGTACTTCTACTTGAATGTGTCACCTCTGATTTATGCCCAATATAGACAGCCTGGCCAAAAAAAGTCCCACACTCTGCTATTTGGTTGGACGGCCTCTAGCATTGATTATAGAACACATTAACCTTGGTGTCATTTTGATTAGCATATGCAATCTCAAAATTATTTCCATCCAAAGTTGCATTAATTTTTGGCCAGAATCTTTAATATATTAGCTTTTTGGACCACGTTAAACTTCGATTATTGGACACATTTTATGAATGTGAATCGTTTACGTCCTCACTTTATTCTAGTGTTGACATTATTCACTCTAAAGCTGAATGTTAGGTGCAATATTTAGCAAAATGTAAAACTCAAACTGATTTAAATACCAAGATATCGATCGTGATCAGTACGGTCAAGTCCATAATGACGTATTGCGGCTTTAAAAGAGGTGTGGGTTTTCTCAATACAATGCAATCTGAATTTTTTTACAATTCAGCTTATATATAAAAGCACATTATTCATTACTCACTATTTTTCAGATGTTTTGATGTGTGTTCTTAAAGCTGAGAAATGTGCAACACTTACAAATGGGTTAAATTTGTATAAGAGTAGAAGATGAAGCAGAAGAATAAAAAACATGGGAAATACGGTATTAATGTGTCTGCTCCTGATTGTGCATAGAAGGTATGAATAAAAAAAAGGAGAAAAGCTGGAACACACTGATTGTTTGAAGCCTTTTAATGGTTCATTTTGATACCTCTGTGTCTTCTTCATATTAAAGGTCAGAATTAAGTAAGAAGTTAGACGTTGTCATAACAGGTTAACTCAAGTGTCTTAGCCAGCAGACTTGAATCTCAGGACAATATTGGATTGAAATTCAATTGAAATTGAAAAAAACTGATCCTGATTTTCTCCTTTTTTTGTTTGAAATCAGAAGCGCCTGATTTGACTGATTTCTTCTGGAGGGTACACTGAGAACTGTACCGTGCATAGAAGGTTAAAAAAAAAAAAAAAAAGGTTAGCACACTTTATTATCCCTGTAGGGAAACTCTCTTTGCATTTTACCATCCTAATACACACAGAACCTAGCATTAGCATTATCACTGTCATCAGCACTGCAGTCAGGGACACTGGGCGAAGAATGAACCTATATGTACCTGTTTTTAATGGCGGGGAAACTGGACAATCTAGAGGATCTGCATAGACAGGACAGGCAACCTCAACACAGAGTAGCCTTTCTCGCTGGACGTACTCTGCCAGAATAAGGGTGAATATTTCCATCTCACAGTGGCAGGATTATCATTTTCCTTCCTTCCTCTATCTGTATGTTATCGAATTGAAAGTCCCCCCATCTAGGTGAAAGAACAACAACCTTTGAGCTACGACTACGCCCTGAAAATGAAGAGTTGTGACAAAGACCCTTGTCTTTTTATACATTTTAATGCCACAATGCACTTTCTTACATGCATGTCACACCAAAATGTCTCTTCAAACACTATTTTTGCAAAGGCACTGTTGGGGCACCCTGTACTTAGTCCTGCTCAAGAGCTAGTTAAAAACCCAGGTATCAGTTACCCCACATTCCAGAACCATAATGTAGGGTACTAGACCATCTATAGCACCGACACAGACCTTATGAAGGAGCTCTGGACATGCCAATCTACATAGTATGTATAATATATATGCAATTTAATGCTTATCCTGATCATTTATCTTGAATGGCACCATACAACACATTATATTTAGGATATAAGCATTGAACTGACAAGACCTAATATCTTCTTACACATGATGGAAACTGCATCGTTTTTTTAATCAGTTATTTAATCACCACTATATTGTTTTGATAGCTACACCCCCTGTTAATCGTCCACAAATATGCAACCTAAACACAAATTTGAACTGTAATTACCTACTTTTTACAAACCAAACATTTGCCATTGCTAAAGTAATTAATGCAGATTAATCGCAGTGAAAAGCTTTGAATACATAAAATGAATCGATACAAATAACCACTCCAACCAAGCGAGGTAACGGATCGAAACAAGGGTTTCCTTTTTAATGATCGTTTGTCTTGTAAAGAATATAATACAATGACAGGACTGGAATTCATAAGAACATACATCAATAAATATGGTTAAACACTTGTGGACCACATTCATGCAGCCTCTCGTGGGCTCAGTTGCAGTTACCCTGTGTGTGTCTGTGTGTATTATGTATTGTGTGTGTGTGTGTGTGTGCTGTACAGGGAACGGAGCCAAAGATGTTGGTGTGATAAAAATGTGTGTGTGGTAATGTTTCACCTCGCTCCCGGCTCACCCGCAGAGTGTGTGTTTGATTTACAGATGCAGTTTGTGTGTATGTGTGAACAAAAAGAAAGGAGTGAGATTGGTTTTGGGTCGACTGAAGCTGTATGAATACGGTCCAGAGAGGCTAAGCAACAAACACACCCAGAGATCCAATGGACTGAAAAAACAAAACTAAGAAAAACCTCATTGAGTATTTACATCACAGAGAAGAAGAAGAAGAAGAAGTAGAAGAAGAAGCGCTTCAGTTATTTCTTCTCTGTGTTTTTTGTCTCTTTCATGTCTCATTCTCTCACTGTAACCTTTTTCCATCCGTCCGTCCGTCGTTCGTCCATCCTGACAGACTTATACATATACAGCCTTTTTCTTCACTACTGTAACCAGCCTCTACTCAGTAGCAAATACACATAATGATACACACACACACCACTGGGGGCCGAACCTGTACAAACAAGTGAAGAGGTGATGCAGCAATCCTCAGGAGGAAAAGAAAGAGTTTTAAAAGGTCTGATGAGATGAAATCCGAATAAAGAAATAAGAAAATAATGAAGTAGATGATACAGAAACAGCCTCTGACTAGAAGCAATTACATGGGAGAGCACACAACGAGACTGTTTAAAAGGACAAAGAGGAAAGCATCGAGCTATGACAGTCTGTTTTGCCCTCATTTAGAAAACATCCAGTGGTCACCCTCCGCCCATTGCACTGACAATACCATCGTCAGACTAAATAGGAAGCCGAGGCAGACAGCTTAATCGTGAAATCAATAGTCTGTCTGCGCACGACTAAGTACGGACGCTTCTGCCACTCTTATCGGGTTGTCATTGATGACGAGTGCTGCGTTTCAATGCGTCAGATTTGCAGACAGTTGTTATAGTACATCACAGGAAGTAGAGGTTCTGTGTATCTTCTGCTCTTCTTCTCGCAGTTCGCCACACACAGGCTGACAGAGATACAAAATCTGTCACCTGTCACGCGTTACTCTTTGTTGCGTCACCTTAAATACAAAGCAGACGGCAAATGTCAGTTTCGTGGGGTGGATTTTTGAGCGTTGCATCATTAATCGCTGTTGTTCTAGTTGACATCGCAGTATAATGATGTTGTGTTTTCACTATTGCATGACTAACCTCAAATGCTATTGTTCATTTGTATGCATTAAAGGCATTTCTGTTTCATTTGGGCAAGATTTGTTTGCTGTTTTTCCTATTATTTTTCATTCAGCAGTTGTGAGTGGCACCGTTATCAGACCGCATTTTTGTGTCTGGGTGTTGTATGTTTACTTTGTGCGAAAAGAAATTTAGATGTGGTGTTTATGAATGCTGAGGCGTGTCGTCTGCTGCTGCACACACCTGCTGCCGCCTTTGAGAAACAAGAAACACCCGAAGTCATTTTCCTCCGACATCGCTTCTGTCAAGCTGCCTCAAGAAACACGCTTCATCACAACATATAAGAACAAATTTAACCGAGTTGTGCGCTCGCTGTCGTTCAAATCAAACAGTCACACCTACAAACAAACACACACACACACACGCAGGTTCACCTCGTCCTTCTCAGATAAACCCCACAGATTTCTGTCCGTACGCTGAAGGGAGCGGTGTTTCAGCCCGAGGAGAGGCCTCCCGATGGCGGCGTTCAATGGATCGCCCGTCGCTCTCGCCCGAGGCGTGCTCCTCTCCACGCCGCTGAGCCCAGAGACAGCTGGCAGCAGCCTCTATTGAGTCACGCATCTCCATAATTAAAACTCACAATTATAAGGCTGTGCTTCTGTCTGTCAGTCTGCCCTCGAGGCTTCAACTAGAAAGTAGAGAGGGGGCGTGAGTGGTGGGAATGACAAAGATGAGTCAAACGCAAAAGGAGACACTTCTGAGAGTAGGGGTCCATATGAACGGAAGCTATTACTGTGAAACTGTCAGCGTCCCGGATCAGTCCCAGAGGATGAGCCAAAGGCAAGCTGTTCCTTATGCACAAAAGCACAGCCAGACCCTACCAGCACCATTCCAAACCAAACACATACACACTTCGTTTTGAGTTATTCTGTAAAAGAAGTCAACAACTTAAACCAGGTGAAAACAGCAGCACTGAAAAATCCATTACTACAGCCCAGTGGAACAGTCTTTTACAAGCAAGTCTGTTCTCTTATGAGCTTTATCTGTATATTTGTGATTTGGTGTGTATATTTATGTGATTGTACATTTTATACATATATACACACATGGTTTTGTATATCTATGTAATACTATTCTGTCATCTGTGTTCAGTGGCTGCTGACGCTGGCGTCACATTACAGTGTTGTACTGTGATCATATTATTATTGTTTACCAGATACTGCCCCAGACATATACCCCATTAGAACAATAAAGGATATCTTAAGTTACATTCGCATTTCTCAGTCTGTGTATCAAAACCACAACTGAAAAATACAAAAATGTGTATTAAGTATTTAGTACTGTTTTTTGTGTTTAGTACTGTGCACATACTTCTTTTGTTTTCTTACTATATCTTAACCCATAAAGACCCACTGCTAATTTTGCAGCAGTTCCCAAATGAATTTTTCTCTCTATTTAACCTTTCTTAAGTGTTTTATCATCATTTATTATAATATTATCCTCTGTATTTTGTATTTTCCACTGTAGATCATGTATTTTCCTATATTTAATTCCCTATATTTAATCAAGAAGCTCATGAAAACACAAAGTAATTTCAAAGGTTATTATATTAAAACAGAGAAAACTGAACTAACTGAACATAAACC
>JAPQRQ010000019.1:24384365-24405088 GCA_037367365.1 Apogon talboti | reverse complement strand
ACACACACACACACACACACACACACACACACACACACACACACACACACACACACACACACACACAGAGAGAGAGTAGCAAGCACACAATAAACAAGTATAGAGACTTGCTGGGTAATTTGTATAGAAATAATTTCACATTTACCCTCCTTTTTAGCAAATACATTACAGCACTGGCAGATTTGTTCAACATAATTTGTTTCCTAAAATGATTACATTACACTTTAACAGACACGTCATCTGTCAGAGACTCAGACAATAGCTCATCATCTCAGAAAGGGATAAGAGTGTCATGCAAAATTACATTTCCTCTCTCTACGTGTAATAGTCTATCAAAATGGTAAAATGTCAGAATACTTACATGTCCTGTTGTGTGTTGTGTGTCTCATCCATGTCAGAAGATGAAGCAAACTCATTACAGCTATGTTCAGACTGCAGGTAAAAGTGGCCCAAATCTAATATATTGTCCCGACCTAGATCTGTTGTTTTTTTTTTTTTTATATAATAGTGTGACGAACAAAAATCTCTTTACATGTAATATTTTGAGACCTTAATCAGAATTTTTGTAGTGGATCCTCAGTCTCAGTGCCTCCCTCTAGATGAACGTTTCCCTCTGTTGAAATGAAGGAAATCTGTGATGGAGGTAGATGGTGACGGGACCGACCCATGAGTATTTGGGATGACAATTCTGTACAAGCAACACTAGAAGAGACATATTGAAACCGGTCTGTGATTGAAAGCATATTGGAAAAAAAAAATTGCCAAATGGGGCAACAGTAGAAGGAGGCTGCAGATAAAAACATACAGCATCACGATGAATTGGTGACCATTTAGTCCTCAGGAGGGTTGGACTGGTGTTGGAGCCCATCCCAGCTACCACTGAGAGAAGGCCAGATACAACCACTGAGCTGACGTAAATAAATAAATAAAAATTCACTCTCACATTCACACCTACAGCTGATGTAAGCTGACCACTGAACCTATGTAGGTGCAACTGTTTGGATGCTGGTAGACTGTTGCTGCTGTTCAGGCACCACCACCATAGGCTGTTGCTACTTATGTATAGCTACTGTATAATATTATATATATTCAGAGGTTATTTTATTTATTTTAGTGGTTTTATATTAGCTTTTATTCTATTTTATTATCATTATTATTATTGTATTCTATATTGCTCTTATCTATTGTCTATTTTTTTTATCCTGTTCATTCATGCTGCACACCAAGATCTGGGAAACTGTGTTTTGTTCTGACAATATCTGGTGATCGAATGACAAGAAAGCTGAGGCTAAGGAAGCACTGGGATCAAACCCAGAACCTTCTCGTTATAAAGCATCGGCGCTAACTGCTGCACTACTGGAATGCCCTGTCAGTCATTCATCGGCTGGGTTTCCCTGACATTACAAGGTTTAGGTACAGCTGTTCTTTTCCAGATGTAGTTCACTGAGGAGAGACTTGAAATGAAGAGAAATGAGACTCATTGCCGTATATTCACACTGAAACAACCCTAACCCCAGCAGGAGGATCAGCATCTGAAGTGATTGTATGAATGAGGAGTTACAATTGAAGATGAAAAGTCCCCTGGAGCCTGGACACTGGTGTTGGTGATGGAGACGGATGGAGCTTCTCAGAGTTCATAAGGGACCGAATGGCAGTGCTGAGGTAGGGAGGGGCTGGAGGAGGGGTGCAAATTGGTACCAACCCGAAAGGATATCTGAATGACAGTGGCGTGAGGGAACACATTTGGACGCCTTGCATGTGATTGGCTGACGCGGAATGTGTCAGATTGTGATTAGATGATGATGGAACTCAGCTGATTGAAGTTAGAGATAAGAGGAAATGGATTTGACTTAGAAAACCTGCACAGGGAGACAGTCTTCTCCGAGTGAACTTCTGCTTAGCTTGTCTCTATGTGTTAAAAATGCAATGATAAAAAAGGAAACATATTAAAAAAGCAGAATGTTTACAGTGCATATTTATTCTGAACATGAGGGAAAATCCCAGAGCACTTCATCAGTTTGAGTTTTCTGTTTTTTCCAACTTCAAGCCAGGCTTTCGCTGACTACACGGCTTCATTAAAGATAAATATCCTCAGCAATTTGCTTAAATATACTGAAAATCAGGGGTGATGCCACATAAGTAACACTAACAGTGGTGAGTCCTGCTCTTCCCATTAAGTCTCACCATCACACCCCATCTTCTCATCAGCTGACTGTCTCACCCCTTTTTCACTTGTATGAAAACAAGGTGCTGCTATCTCCTAATCAGGCCTGCGGGATGCTGATGAGCTGACAAACAGAGAATATGTGCTGTGCGCATTAGAAATCAGGCAGGGAATACACAGCATGGAGCTGACAAACCGCACTGATAACACAAGACATTACACGGGATTACAGAGAGGGAAAACAAGGCTGACAGGGAAGTGGGAGCAGATGAAAAGATGCTGGTGATTGTAATTGACTGATTAGGGTCAGAGGTGGACTGGATGCTGGGGACTTGTGACAGTGAGCATCACAGGTGGTGCAACACCTTACACCATGAGGGAAATACCTTTCTCTTTATACATGAAGGGAGCTGGATGTTTCAGAAGACGCGACGCCTCGGGCTTTAGAAGGATGTTCTTTAAACCTGTGACCTAAGATGACAAACCATCTGTTAAAGCTATTTGCCTGAATTAACTTAATGACCATCGGTGATCTCTGAGGTTTTAATGCTGTATTTGGTGATGAGTTGGAAACGTTTTATCCGGGTGCAGGGCAGCGCCGGTTAAAGACATGCCATAAAGACATAATTATATTCTATTAGCTGACTAATATCCTTATCTAATATGCTTACTCAAATCAACATGTCATTATCATGATTATGCCGGTATGTTGCTACAACACATCATTTACATACGTCTAAATGTATTCAGACTGTCACCGCTCTGAACACTTCATCTTCATTTAAATTCAATCTGTTGGACCAATTACCTCCAACAGTCAACACTTCAGATTATATAGAAGCTTTTTATTTATTTATTTTAATCAAATTCTTTGACAGGGTTAAAATACACTTAGTTAATGATTGTGTAATTTGTGTACAAGAAGAAGAAGAGGAAGAATGAATTAAAATAAATTTTCTTTAACAGCAGAAATGTATAAATACTAGTGATAGCATCCCAGTGACTTAGTATGGACACCCAGAAGCAGTAACATTCCTGAAACTCATACACCTAAATGGGATACAACCATTTTTTAACACAAGTTATGGCATTGAGTCATGTTTGAGGGCCTTGCTGCACAAATATTTCACTTCAGCCCGCAAATGTTCGGCTGTTTTATGGTCAGGTCTTTGTGATAGCGACTGCAAATCTTTTATTTTATAGGCCTTCGACTATGAGGTGACCATTTTGAAGGACGGTTTAGTATTATTGTTCTCCTCACAAATCCACTTGTGTCCTGACTGATGTCTTTCAGTATCACAACGGTCCTCATCCTCATGTTTCTTTTAGTTTTAGTTAAGTCTTAGCCTTCGTTCTCAAACATAACATTGACCGTTAAGGCCATGTGTCTCATCTAGATACTTCTCCCACCCGTATAATCATTACAACACTCACTTACACTCTCCAGTCTTAATTTATCCTTAGAGGAAGAGTCTGTCAGGTGAGGAAGACACAGCACATTCTTGTGGATAGAAATACACTATATGGACAAATGTATTGGGACACACTGTATTCAGATGTTTCATTGTTAACGGGGCTCAATTAAAATTTTACATTATGATAAATATCACTATAACAGAGCTTTTTATTTTGTCTTAAATGTTAATGTCATTCACATTGTCATCAGACTGCTTCAATTTGTTTTTACATAATGTTCAACCTCTAGATTTCTGAAATATTTGTCACATTCTGACAAATTAATAATCATTTCATTCACAAGTAACCGTCTGGCTCATTCAACTCTCAGTCTAACTTAAAGGAAATATTGATTTGACACGAATGGTGATAATTGTTGACATGAATGGAGTTTTGTCAGGATAATATCTCACCTTTGTGAAGCTGTAGGTGTGATGTATTGTGTGTGTATTTTGGTCCATATAGTGTATTTTCACCTCAAACATCTTTACCAGTTCAAAGAGTGCTATCCTTGGATGTTTGTAAAGTACAGCCAGTTGGTCTGAGGCATGTCATTATGGTCCTATACTGTTTATATTTGTGTAGATATGAGCCTTAAACCTTCAAGCGTTTAGAAACTTCTCCCAAGGAGAAACTTGTAGATGAGGATAGTGTGTTTTCAATCATTTTGGCTAATTGATTTGATCTTTTGATTTTCACATTTTTCTAGACAAAAGGAGACAAGCACCACATATTGATTCCCTATGATGACCAATCTGAAGTTTCTAAGGTCATGATATTGACTGATTTCCAGGCCGTTTAAGACACAGTAAAGTTGGTGTATGTAAACTTTTGACCCTCTGAGAATATGATAAAATTAATAAAAAGCTGTAACTATAAGTCTTACTACTATTATTATGTAATGACAGAACATGAAAAGAAAGTAGCTAATCAAAGTGAACCAACAAATGAACTATATATTACAATGAAAGGTGAAATGAGTTGTGAAAAATGGAACCTGGATGCATGTAACCAAGGTACACGTAAACGACCGACCTCCGTCTCAGAGTGTGTTTTGAGAATTCAGCCACTAGTGGCTTCTGTCCCAGTATTTCCACTGTTCCACACCAACCCACTAATCTCTCTACCTGAGTATTTCCATGTCTGTCTCCCTGCCATTGGTCATAAGTCTGACCTGTATGCAAATGTGTGGCAAAAATAAGCTCTAACAAGCTCTCAGAGGAACATGTAGTGGCCTAACTCCAGTTCCTTTGCTGTTCCAAAGCGTGGAAGGGGGGCATGAAGTGGAGAGAGCAGCACAAATAGGAATTTAACCACCCAATCAGTTTCTTCAACTTTTTTTTTTTTTTTTTTTTTACAAAGCTGAAGTTTTCTGGACATGAAGTAGGAAGTACTTTCTGCCTCAAGATGTGCTTCACTTTTACTAAAACAGAACATTTGGCAGAAGAAATGGTGGTCTTACATGAGAAGAGTGTGGAGAACTTTTTACAAGTCGGGCTGGAGGATAATGAGAGATGGAGGGGAGCGCTGGTGAGCAGTAATGAGAAGAAATCTGAAGTACATTGGCTGATTGAAGAGGCTCGGTTCTAATCTCTTTGGCTGCACACAGACGTATAGAATGTAATGACACAGTCAAGACGTTCAGGAATACTTAAACGTTCATGCGCTGTCGGGCTCGCTCAGCTACTTTACATTAAAATAAACCATTGTCATGAACATTTCATCATTTTTTTTTTAAAAATCTCCTCATGGTTCTACTTTAAAGACCTTTAAAGATTTCAGGAACTGACAGCAGAGCAAGGCTGTGTCTCCTTTGCCCTTTTTCATTCCTGTTCTTGTTTTTCACTCTTTAAATTCAACACCTCTCACTCTTTTCACCCTCTTCCACTTTTTCAGGGTTCTTTTTTTTCTTCCACATGCTGCTACTTCCTGCCTCCTCACCTGTCTGTCAGTCATCTTAATCACCTGTTGAAGTCGCTGCACACTCACTCAGTGTCACTCTCTCCTCTCGTCTCTTTCCATCCGCCTCGTTGTTCTCACCTGTTCCCTTTTTGCAGACGTAGGGCAGATTGTAGTTGCAGGGCACGTCGTTCCATTTGCCATTCTCATGAGCAATCATAACCACGCAGTCTTCTCCTCCAGCAAAGAAGTTGTCTGGCTGGTTTTCACGCCAGTTCTCATATTGCTGTTAGCACACACAACAAAACAGACACACAAAGGTAAATAAATCTGGATGTCACTGTTCTACTGTTTTGTCGCTGTATAAAATCGATTTTACTATGAAGTTTTTCCACAGTTTGCAGCATCGGTTTTGTGTAGAATTTCATCTTTCATTCTGTGCTTTTTCACACTTTTTGATTTTCTGAATTAAACTAAGAGGCGCTACCTAAAAGCAAAACAAACCCTGAATTTCTGTCACTATTGCAAGATAAAGTTGGACTGTACAATAATCCAATCCTAAAATTCTCAGTGGAGAGATAACAGAGACAATATTGTGTTGCAATCACAACAGTAGAACAGTAATTAATGAATTCATTTTTTTCCCACAACATTCAGAATATCTCCAACTGTGATAATGAGCATCTCAAATGGTTGTTTCTGCATCACAAATTCTGTTGATTGCGGGAAAAGCTGACGAGTGCATGTGCTCTACTGGGACTGACAGCAGACTGAGAGACTGAGGAGTTTAGGTGGATTCCTCACCAGGTCCATCTTGTCGGTCCACTGAAAGTCGTCCTCCACTGTGCGGTCGTTTAACCCGATCCAGGTGTTATCATGACTTAGGCCTGTGGAAGTAGACAAAACAAGTAGCAGTAAATAAACCAAATATGACACACATCCGACTGCAGTGTTTGTCAAACTGCAGTTTTTTTTCCTTCTCTTCAGGTCAGAACATGTGGCAGGTGGAACTAATGTGGTGGTGTCGAAGCACCCTGAACTCAATTTAGGGATGTACAACAAGCCGATCCACTGCCATGGTGATCTGTCATTTGATTAGACAAAGAGTGGAGGTTTGGAGAATGCACATTTCATATTTTTATTTGGAAAAGTATTGTTTTCAAGAAAAAAATGAAAATTTTTTCAAAGAAAAGTAAAAAGAATGCTCATCATATTGATGTTTCTTTCAGTAAAAGTTATAGTTGATCAATGGCGGATTTACCTAAAGGTAACCTTTGGCACCGCACCCCCTATTTGAAGAAAAAAAAAAAAGGGTGGGTACTCTTTTCCCTCCTGCCAGGGCTCAAACACCCAGTCTCCAGCACTGATGTCAGTAGTGATACCTATTGAGCTATGCAGCTGCTTGATATGCAGTCATGGAAAAAATTATTAGACTACCCTTGTTTTCTTCAATTTCTTGTTCATTTTAATGCCTGATACAACTTAAGGTACATTTGTTTGGACAAATATAATGATAACAAAAATAGCTTTTAATAGTTTAATTTAAGAACTGATATTTAGCCATTTTCCATGGTTTTCTTGATGATAACCAAAATCACTTAAGTGCCTACATCAATAGCTATGGCATTGTGCTGCCAAAAACAGTGCTTTTAGGCATTCCGTGTTTGCTTTTCTGTCTGTTTTAGTCACATAATACACACAGGAGTTAGTACTTGATTGCATAACAATTGCTTTTGATGGGCCAATGCGGGGTTCTTACAATCACTCTCACATTCACACCTATGGGCAATTTAGATAAACCAATTAACCTATCAGTGCATGTGTTTGGATGGTGGAAGGAAGCCGGAGTACTGGAGAGAACCCACACAAACACAGGAAGAACATCCATCGCCTGCTGTTGGAATCAAACCCAGGACCTTCTGGCTGTGTGATCACAGTGCTGTCCGCTACACCACCGTGTCGCCAGTGGGCCAAGAAATTTTTTTTATTGTATATTGTTTCTAATTTAAAATTATTAGGAATGCATTGGAATGGAATGCTATAACTGAAGCCGACCTTATTAAAGTGGACTCTGCTTTGGTTCCAAAAGTGGACACATTAGTCAGGTTAAATTGTATTCAGTTTATTAGCATACAATAATTTAGAAAAGATACAGTTTTAAGCTCCGCCCCTGGACCCCACCCCTGGGGCTGAGGTGGGCCCAGAAATCTTTCTTCCTCCAAAGCGGAGGCCTGACAGAAAAAGTTTGAGAACAACTGACCTAAGATAAGAACATATGCCGCTGCATTAACATCTCCTTAGTACAGCCTTGACAAAATACTATGAAAAAATAATGTCTTGGATTACAACAAACTGCACACAGGCATTAAATGTTATTATCTTGCCACTTGAGATATTATTTGGCTCCGTGGGTTTGACAATGAGACATCCAAACCATGCGCAGAGGTCTTCACACTCAGCTGAGAAATGAGTAATAATGGAACACACTGCTACTGTCTGTGATGAACTGGTGATGAAATTTTTGTTCGTGTGAAAGGAAATTTCAACGATGGTGTGATGGGTTAATCTCATTTGTGCGTGCAAGGTGCTGTACGCGCGTGTACGCAACATGCACATATGTAATGGAATTTCAATCATAGTGTATCTGATTAACATTATTACCAGGCCCATTAATCTCCCTAATGGCTCCGATCCCCTTATTGCAGGGGTGGAGCTGTCCATTTTCAAGGCAATTAAACACACTTTTTGGTAACTGCGCATGTAGAGAAAGAAAGATGGCTGCTAGATGGATGGTGCTCTTGGCATCTGTCCGGGACAGAAGGTGGAGCTGATGTTACTGAGTTTGCTTCTGGTGGTGTGGCCCTATTAAAACACAAGTGGCTGTGGATGCCTGCCAGGGGGGGCCAAGAGCTAAGAAGGAGTAGACGAAGGTTTATGAGGCACCAAGGAAAATGTGTGCGGATATTAACACGGCAATACTGTTTGGCACTGATAAGTAGTGCTCCATTGCCAAATATTTGAGTGTATGATGAGCACCAGTGGATACCCAAAAAGCCTGGAGTACAATATTACTGTAGCTTCTCCAAAAAGAAAAGAAAACAAAACAAAAAAATCATTTGTACATGAATTTGGACAGCATGAGTCTTAAAACTGCCTCCATAGCACATGGATGTCTTTCACACACAAAATCAACAAGAACTGAAATTGGATCAAGTGCTGATTTCAACTTGATTTCTGTATTATTTTCAGCATGGTGACATTTCCTTCACTCTGCGTAAATGGAGTTACCTCAGCCACAGCAGACGTTTCTCACCTGTTTGAGGACAAATTGGATTCTAAGAAAAAGTATGATCATATATTATTAAATGTTCTGTCACAGGCACTTACATCAGAGGCTATAGCACCATTTACTGCCACAAATGCTGATACACATTTATGTTGCTGAACGGCTCTGCTCCTGAGGTTTTTTTTTTTTTTTTCCAATAGGGGAATGTAATAAATGCCTTCAGGAGCTATTCAGAGCTAAACCCAACAGACATTTATCACTGAGTTATGGAATACATATAAGGCAAGAGCTGCTATTGCCAAGTACCGTAATAATACACTAGAAGATGAGGTATCAATTTAAAGACTGCACAAACAGTGGGAGTGGGCAGAACAGTGACAGGTGGTCACAGTGTGATGATCATATCATTTTCATTACCCCTCGGTCACTTGATAGCGGTATTTTACTCACAATAGATGGGAAGTTTTGACCCATGTCAAAGTCTTAGTTGAACTGAATCTTTCAGTCACAGATCAGTTTTTTCCTCACAGTTGTTGAAGTGTGTGTGTGCGCTGTGAAAAATGATGATTTAGCAAATGTGATGACAGCTGATGGGTTATTAAGACTTTGTTGTTTTCACCCTCAGATGAATATCATTAACTGAGTGTTTGAGTCATGAGCTTAAAATAAATACTGTGGTGCCTGTGTTTATTTTAATCATGTCTTAAAGGAGAAATAAGTAGTTTTTCTTCTGTTCTACTTTCTACTAAGACTATCATTGGAGTGTTTAGAATGAAGAGCCGTGAAGGTGTGACAAAGATGCCATGTATTGGATTGTAGAGACATGAATTGAATCTATTCATACAGACGGTTCTAGGGATTTATGTGACCAGACGAAGGAGTACTGAGTCACTCTGCTGGTCTGTCTCATCTACTAAAACTAACTCCACAGGGCCTTTGACCAGTGTCGGAAAGTGACCAGATAGGATGAGAACCACTAAGAGACAACTTATAGAGTCAAAGAAAGTGACATAATGTGATGTGATAAAAGCTAGAAGGACTGTTGTTGTTTTCACCACTGGACACAGCTCTAAATGAAAAGAATGGAGTTTGATTGTAGCATGTCTTCTGAAGGTATAAAGTTATTATGTGATGTTATTATCTTTGCTAAGTTGCTGTTTGTTGATCCACAGTTCAGACTAAACTGTGACAGTTCTGACCTTGTTTGGACGATTCCAAACAGATCTTTAGTGCAGCTATTGACAACACAAACTGTACAGAAAACAGAGGTGATTTGTGGTTTTACTGTGGCTGTTTTCTGTCTAAACACAGAGCTAAGCTAACAGTGCTATAATGCAAACTATCAGCTGACGCAGCACGTGAAGGTTATAAGACATGGTGTCATTTTGATTGACTGTCAAAATAGTAGTAATAATAGTTTTAGTTTGAAGAAGAAAACTTGATGATACCATAATAGAGACATGTGTAAACATTGAGCTTTAAACTTGAGTACAGCCTTTGATTCATTGGCGATGCGAAGAGTTTGGAATATCAATGCTGCATAAAACCCCTTTAATTAATGAGGATTAACTGTGACTTAAAAGGAAGAGGTAAAAACCCTTCTGGAGTATGAAGGATTTGAAGATTCCTCGCTTATTACTTAATGTGAAAACTATTGTGGTGCCTGTTGTTGAGTTCACATTGTTAGAGACAAACACTGTGATCTGTCTCACCTCAATCCTATGTCCGTCATATGAAACCACACTTCCCTTGCATATGTCTGTCCAAAGAAGTTAGTCAAGTAATATCATGAGTGAGACATGTGAGTTTGGTAATGTTTGTTTAGCGTTTTTAAAGACTGTTTCTAAAGATGTTATTTATTCATGCCCACTCTGATGATTTCATTTAAATTCCTGCTTTAAGTAAATCTCGCCCACATATTGCATTATTTTTAGAAATACATGATGGTTGAAAAGACTAATATTTTAAATTAAACTGAACTCTTCTGATTTGTTTTCTGTACAAAAACTGAATTGGTATTTCTAAGCCAATTAGTCGCTAAAACATTTTACCGATAACTGTCATCATCAAGTCTTGAAAGAGCCTCCTGTTACCTCGGTCTTTCATTTCTGCTTGATCTATCTAACTGACTTAATCTCTTCAATGTTTAATCAGAAATGAGGAAAACAATGAAAAATATCTACATACAGTTCAGTGTATGTTCTAAATGTGCCCCCGTCCTCTTTGTCCTCAACCTACCTCTGATGAAATTCTGCTCGGCGGCGCTGTGGATACTCGCCAGATGGCCGCTGTGCTCCCTGCAGTCCTTCTCTGCATCCTCCCACGTGTGTCTGCGACTGAAGTACCTGTAGCAGTGGCCGTGGAACTTCCTCCACGTGTGCTCGCAGCCTTCTGTGTCTGCATTTGTACAGGGAGAGGGGGAGTGGGGTGGGGGCAATTAAAAAAAAAAAAAGTGATTAGTCAGTGGAAAACCAGTGTGGGAAGAGATATTTCAGTGGTTAAACACCCACTGTTGAAAGATGCAACAGAATAATAGCATTGCACAGGAACCGAGTGGGATGCTTTGGGGCTTACAAGAGAGATCTGACCATTATTTTTTCGTTTTTCTCTTTGTATCACACAGAAAATTCCTCCTGTCTGTCCTGCAGCACTCAGCATCTACATAATACCCTCATTTCCTCTTCTTCTTCTGTTTCTTCCTCTCCTCATCATTCCTTTAAGTGCTCTCTGTCTCCATCTCTTCCCCTCTCTCTGCGTCTTCTTCTCTTTTGATTTGACTTGGACTTTTAATTCACAGCAGAGGCGCACCAGCGGTGAGACAGCTTAGTCCAGTGAAAGGGCACTTTAATCTATTCAAATGACAACAATCCTTAGAAATTGCTTCCAGTGAGCAGTGCTCAGTTGGTAATTAAGCCCTGTCACAGTCCTGTCAGCAGTGTCTCTACCTATCCCTCCATCCCTTCCTCCTCCTCCTCCTCTCCCTTCATCTCTCTCATCTATCCCTCTTGTCTCTCATGGGGGTTTTCAGTGAGCTGTACATCCCAAATGTGATGCTCTCTGAGTGTGGGACTTTTTGCTCAATTATCGACTGACTGTGTGAAAACGTGCATCTGTATCCGTCCATGTTCTAAGTATGCACCAAAGCACTGCAGCAAATAGTAATATGAACCCCGTTTACTTACATGGCAATAAACATGATTCCGATCCCGATTCTGATGTGTAAATGTACGTACAGTTGATGTGGTTCAGACAGAATCTGCCAGCCGAACCACTTCCACTTCCCCCCCCTCATCCTTACCCTTCCTAGCCTTTTCCCTCCCTCTCTACTGCTTGGAGATCAGGGAGAAGGCTTTAGCTTTTCCTCCAACAAATCTGAAGCGACACCCGTAAATTGGGCAGTGCAAATTGGGCCGTATGGGGCCCTACTTAGTATGCAGGGACATGCAGTTCGCCTGAGGAAAGGAGAGGAGAGGAGTCCATTATAAAAGACGCTTCTATATTTACCTCTGCCAAGGAGGTTATGTGATCACCCCTGTTTGTTTGCCTGTCAGCAGGTGTATGCAAAAAGTATGGCACCATTTTTCATGAAACTTAAAAGGGTAGGGCACGGTAAAGGAGGACCACCTTAAATTTCATTCAAAAAATGAGTGGATTTTTTTTTTCCTAAATTGCACTTTCCAACATTGCAACATGTTATTTATTCAATTACAGGTCTTGGCAGAGGTATGTACTCTCAGGGGGGCTTTTGACGTAATATATAATAAGGCTCTCAAAAGCTTTTAGTACGTTGAGAGGGAAAATGCTTTTCATACTGTTACCAAATAAAATTGCGTAAAATGCATTTTGCAGAGAGAAAAGAGGGAGAGAAAAGAATGGAGAGCAGTGCAAATATGTGGAAAATGTGTGAAGGCAAGTGTCAGTCCAGTTTTTTACTCTTGGGTGCTCTGGTGCAAATCAACACTATTTTAAATTCATTATTCACCCACTGGCCTGTTTGACATGCATTCATTCACTCCCATAGGTCTGATGGAAATGGAGTCTTATGTAAAAAAAAAAAAAAAAAAAAAAAGAAGAAGAAGAAGCCTGTGGTGGCCTGATAGCAAAGCGCTGAAGGACACTGACCATGAATTTCAACTTCTTGGGATTGACTCCAAAGTTTTTGCACTTTGTCTTTTTTGGTTAAATGTTAAAAAGGGGTACTAAGAACTAAGAAATGTTTATAATGTATTTCTCAAATCAATTATCACAATGATTTTCTTTTAAATTCTGGTGTTTTTGCGCAATTACTCAAACACATTAGA
This sequence comes from Apogon talboti, assembly GCA_037367365.1. Lineage (NCBI taxonomy): Eukaryota > Metazoa > Chordata > Actinopteri > Kurtiformes > Apogonidae > Apogon > Apogon talboti. The sequence continues at coordinate 24,391,983 of JAPQRQ010000019.1, read as the reverse complement.
TGATATCCAGACCTTGTTGCAGTCAGACAGACAGCCGTTTACCTCACACACTTCAGCTCACTACTGATTAACAGCAGCAGCAGCTTCTTAAACCAAGGATTGAGGGAGGAAGGAGAGATTTATGCAGACATGCATCAACCCATATTTGCAAGTAATTCTTGCATGTCTTTACATATGAAATAAAGCTTATCACAGCAGAAAAAAAAATCAAGTGACAACATAAATCCTTTGCATTTACATAAAAATATGACAATCACATTAAAATGACTTCAATTTCCACTGAGGCCCCTGTCTATCAAAGTGTTATCTAAAGTGGGGAAAAGTTCAACCAAACTCGCAAAATACTTTAACATTACTGTACTTATCCCACACAAAAAATGCAGTAAACCCTTTAACCCCTGAGCCAGGTAAACGTGCTGCTGTGAATTGTCGTCTGTTTCAGTGTCATAAACAGACGACAGTGCTGTGAGTATGTGCTTGTGTTCCTTTTCTTCAGTGGTTTTGTTTTACTGTGTGTTTTAGGCTCAAAACAGGGTGGAATAACAGAAAAAGACAAAGAGAGGAATTAAAGTTTGACAGGTTTTTACTAAATAAGGCACTCAGAATGTACATCAATAAAAGATTTAGGATGTTGAACATGAACTGTGAACTGGAACACACTAACAACATGTATTTGAATTTGGGCCCAGTAGTTTTTGTTTTGGGGCTCTTTTTTTTCTAAACCAGTCCAGTTGCTTTTTGGCACCTGGTTGAACTCCAAAAAGCTGTTATACGGTCAAATCTCAGTAAAAATACAATTAAAAAAATAAAGGAAAATCACGACAACACTGTAAACAACAGTTAAAAGAAAAAACGACAAGGAAAACAGTAAAAAAACAAACAAACCCCAAACCATCTATTTTTATAGCGAGTCGGTCTCACTCACTGCTCTGTGATTTGCCCTTCATTACACTGGTGGCAGGGGGGTGCACTGAGCATGCTCGGATGTCTATGGAAAGGACAAGGTCTGTTCTATTAGCACATTTTGAAATTTTTAATTTTGAATAAACGGTTGAATTTTTATGAATATTTAAAATAAATAATACATTCAGAGCGATCACTGCAGACACGTCGGGGGTTAAAGAGTTAAGACAGGAGAGTGTGTGTGTGTGTCACTGTGCCTCATTTCAACACTATTCATGAAAGATTGCTGTATGACAACGCTTCATAATTCACCCTGTGTTTAAGCAAACTATATGAGCATGAGTTTTACTATTATATGTGGAAAAATAAAATGACCTTGTTCTTTTCCTTATTCAACCTGATCTCCACCATTCTCAACACATTTGTTAGTTGCCTTGGCAATTATTCACAGTGAGAGTTATGTCATTACTTTGCCTGCTCAATTTTTCTCAGGTAGTCTGGGGATTTGCGCTGATGACCTTGAAACATGCTAATGACATGAAATTCAATTAACCATTTTAACATTTTCAGTGGTGGGCAGCACAGTGTTATGTCCTGTGGGTGGTTCAGTGGCTTCACTGTCAGCCCAGCCGCCCCACAGCAGGATCCAGGCTCAACAAGACCAGGAGACAAATTAAGAGCATGGGGGGAAAGGAGGAAACGGAGACATAATTTTCTTAAACTCACTCACAGTAAAAGAAAGGTTTGCTCTGCTCTGATCTGTAATATGTTGGAAATTCACAGGAGTGTGCCTGCATTTGAGTCAGCGTTTTGCAGCCTTTCCCCTCCTTGTACTACAGAGAGTACGATCAGGCAGCAGGAGATTAGCAGTAAGTAGTGAAATGTTCCTGCAGTTATCAGTGGCCTTATGGAGCTGACTGCTAACTTACTGTTTCACTCCATCATCGCACCTGGTAGATACCTGCCCACAGTGTTTGCACACATGGCAGCTGGGACGCTGTATAAGCATTGGGAGAGGGCCCGGTTTGGCTCGTGAAGGTGGAGAAATGGTTGTTATCTACAGGAACAGGGACAGGGAAGTCTGGGTAGGTGTCACATTGGGGGTTGGGGGAACACACAAAAATACGCACTTCTATGAATTAAACATACACACCTTTATTGAAACACACACTTGGTTGTGGGGTCTAAACTGGCAGTCAGCCCAGACTCCGTGTGTGTGTGTGTGTGTGTGTGTGTGTATAGGCCTATTAAAAGTTTGACCAGTGCTCTTAAAACAGAAACTACAACTACAAACAATGACACAAAACACACAGATACACCGGGATATATAGTGTTGAGAAGGTTCCTTTTAAAAGCACTGTAATAGGTGCAGACATTTGAACAGCTACCCTATTAAAGGCAAAATATGTCACTGAAGTAAAATACAGTATAAAAACAATATATAGACTTACACAGTCGTAATATTTTTCAATCTGCACGTCTGACCTTCTGTCAGCTTGTTTTGTTGTGTTTTGGATGTTAATGGGTGTTGACTTTTGGACAGTGAATTTGAACCTGCAGCCAATAACAACACAGTATATAGTATGGAGGTGGGGAAATGAATCTTATGATTGTGCTCTGTGTGCTGTCCATCGGTCTGTGAGACAAAACTACAGGAAAACACACAGACCTCTCCTCTCAATTCTCACGTTGTAGCTCCTCGAGTCCTTGTCTCAACTTCTTGCTGAGTGGAGACCAGGACACAAGGACACAAGGCAACAGGAATTTAACAAAATGAGTCATTATTTTATATATATGTCAGTTAAATATAAGACGTGGAGCAACTACATCATCTGTCACACTTTGCTAGCCTCGTAGCATAAGTCACAGACTATATGGACTTAAAAATATTGGGACACGTTGAATTCAGGTGTTTCTTTTCTAACAGGGTCTGGGATACAAGACAATAATGACAAATGTCATAATATAGATTTATATTGTAAATATCATTACATGGCATTGGTTAGTCTGGTTTAAATTGTTATCTTTGCTTCCAAAAAAACTCAGAGATGGTTTAACTTCATTTCTCTAATCCTTTTTTTGTTTTATTTCTTTTTTTTTTTATCCATAACTATGATTTTAAATGTTTTACTTCTAAATTTCCAAAATATTTTTCATGCTCTGACTGCAAATAATAATTTTGTACCACAGCTAACCATCTACTTTCGTCACATCTCACATTAAACTTGAAGAAAATATTGATTTTTATAAACTATATGGACAAAAATATTGGGACACATGGCTACAGCTCGTAAGATGTCCTGTTCATGCTAATTTGAGATATAAACATCAATATTAATAATCAATATATTTATCACAATATAAAACTATATTATGACACTTATTATTTTGTAGCCCAGACCCCTGTTAGAAAAGAAACACCTGAATTTAATGTGTCCCAATACTTTTGTCCATATATTGCATGACTTAGACAATTATGCTATGAGGCTAACAGCTTGTATTTCTCACAGTTGTTGTATTTTATGATCTCATTAACTTTTAATTCAATTATTAATGTGGCGTACAGTGCCAGTAGGTGACGGAAGGATGTTTCATTTTTTATTTAACCTATGCACATGTTTGACTGACTAGTATAAGTTCAGATCAAAGAAAAATGTCATTAGTAAAGTCTTATTGTTTATAACGCAGACCTGTGTCATGCCTCTTTTACATGTTACTGGTCCAGTCGCAAAAAACAACTTCACATTGACAAATAAATAATCGAGGATACACCTGCATATGCTCAATAACTGTCTTCGTCCCTTGGTCGTCCATGTGTATTTCACAGAATTGAGACATCCATCAAGATGGCGTGCTGATATTGATTTCTGGGTCACAAGCGAGCATCGAGGAGTTGAGATGTTGAGGAGGTGAAAAATAGGGAATTAAGAAGAGCCTACAGACTTCCTGTGTGCGATTCAGACGCACCCATGTAGAACCTTCCCTCAGAGCTGCATGAAAGTATGGGTGTGTTCAACATAACGACTGTGAAACATTTTATTTCTTTATCTCATTCCCCATTCAGGCTTTAATCTGCTTGACCTAAACACTCTGTCACTTGTTCGCTGTGCAGAGAAGAGGGGGGATTTTAGAAGCAACAACCAAGGCATGTTGCATATTTATCTTAATGCTTAAACCAGGCTGTGTAAACTGATTACTGTCTTCACACTGACTTTGAATGAATATTGGAATATTTGGATTTTAAAGCAGCAAAACAAACAGCAAACAGTAGTAAAAGAAAATAATAATCCAAACAGTGATTTACAAATAAGAACGTATTCCAATGTGACCCATTCACCAACACTATAATTTACAGTATTACATTATTTTCTATGTAACTCATCTCTGCATATATATATGATGAAATGAAGCATCAGGGGAAGGCAAACGGCACAAAAAGGCACAGTAAGTGCACATGTGGGAGGACAGAAAAGCCAGAGAAACATTAACAGAGAAAAAGAGACAAGGATGGCGAGAGAGAGAGAGATAGCAAGAAAAGAAAGGATCACAAGTAAATAGGCATGTTTTTTTCTCCCTCAGAACTTCAACCTAGTCTCTGCTGATTTCCCCTCCCACTCGCTGACAGTACGGCTCAAAGCCTGACATCACATCAACCTCTTCAAATATTTAGACATTATTCAACTCGTCTTCTTTTCCCCCCGTTTTCTCTGTCAGGCTGAGAGAGGTAGGGGGTATGTTTCACCGATTAATATTCCCACAGACTTAGTGAACGGCAGTTAGGAAATAAAAGGCCATACACTTCCAGCTGACTGATTGGGTCATTTATCCACATCACCGAGTGATATTTCTGCTGCACGCGTTCTTTAGATCCCCTGGATGATGAAACGGCGTGTATTTGCACGTGTGTGTATGTGGGCTTCCTCCTTGTGTGACTCTTTGGCTCTTTGAAGGCTGACAGCTCAGTGTGCCATTTGCAAGAGGCCAGATGACAGCAGTCCAGTGAGAGAGGAAAGCAAGGGGAAAGAGAGAGAGACGGAGGGGGCGAGAGACATCTACAGAAAGACAGAGAGAGAGAATCTGCTGATGGCCGGAGACAAAAGGTGAGAATGTGAGGAGAAAGTGTGACTGGCTGAAGAATTACTAATGGCTATTACGAGTCCAGTGTTGATTAATGGAACGTCCTAATAGTGGGATTCTCACAATTAGGAGTAATGGATGTTACAGTAAAACAGCGATGGAGCGCAACATGAATGGCCGATGCCAGTCTGAGCGCTCATTCTGCATAATTAGCCCATAGATGTGTCTTTGCAGATTGATGCTGATGGAAGAGGCTGAGGTAAAAGTGAGGGCAGCAGGAGCCTTTACGGGAAACATGAAACATTCCAACAGCTTGCACACATCTGCTCCAATTTATGTAAATGGACAGGATTTTAGTGGGTTCGGCAGGTTTCCAAGCATCAAGTGAATATGAAGCAAAGTTTGGAAATGCCACAAAAAACACTGGTTTAGGCCACATTACAGTAGAAAGAAACAAACAGATAAAATGGACCAATTTGGACATTTTAGAAGTGCAAAATGGACGGAAATCTTCTGGGTTTTTACAGAATTAATTAATAATAAAAGCATCTCCTACTTTGCCTTCTGGTTTGTATCAGAACTTGATGATTACTGCACGTGCAGAAAAGAAAAAAATGTTAAAATGTCAAAAGTTTAATATTATACTAAGATCTTTTCATGTTATTATGTCATACAATCTTTGCAAGTTATAATGTAATAGCTTATTGTTAAAATATGACGTCTTAAGTAGTTAAAATGTGAAAACTTTCATATAACTTGATAATAGTGCTGTCAAACGATTACAATTTTTTATCAGATTAATCACAGGGTTGCTGTGGATTAATTTTGATTAATCACGATTAAATATCATTATTTTTAATCTATATTAATTGGGTTTCATTTGCAAGTCTGAGCTAACAGACTCAAGAAAGAAGGGGATATCTATGCACTTAAGGTGTTTATTAAACACCTTCAACAGTTTCAACAAAACAACTTGAAACAACTGTTCCGTCTTGGTTTTTTTTGTACTTAAATTTCCCATTGAGAAGGCCAACGTGGTGTTTAGCATCTTTCATCTTTATTGGTTGGTTCTGCTGCCTGTCACTAACGGATCAACTACCCATTTGCACATGCACAACAACAAACTACCTGGAATGCGTTGCCAGAGACATTCAGAGTCATTCTGCGTTGCAGATGGGTTAATTGCATTCAAATTTTAAATCAGATTAATCATGATGATGGATTAATTTGCGTGAACATGTTAGTTTTGACAGCCCTATGGGATAACTATCTATGTAATGGATCATACAGAGTTTACGAAGTTCTGCAGTTTTCAGGTTTTATATTACACCTTGTTGGTATCTTGAACACTCAATACATTATACTGTATATTTTAAGGACATGGATTGGCCACTGATGTCACATGACCCTCTCTGTGTGCACCCACAGGCAGACTTAAAATGGTACAGTTTAGTTTGTGAACTTCAGGGAATAAAAGCGTTAAGTTTTAGTAGAGTTACTACTTAACATGACAGTACAGATGGGTTTTGCTGATGGTATGCTTGAAGGAAGGGTCAGTCCGGTCATCTGGAGCTGGTGTCATTTTTGATATTGATCAGCTGGAGGATGAGGAGGTTCCATGGATAATGGACATGGATGCACAGTATGAAGAGACCTGTTCTAAAGATACTGTAACTCCATGACACATCCAGATACTGACACTGTGTCACATGATTCTTATCCTGAGTGTGAACAAACTAACCACAATATCACCGACTCTATTAAATAAAAGCAGAATCTCATTATGTATCAAATAGAATTAAGACAAACTGTACATGATTCACATTCCTCTATGTATCTGTTCCCTATATGCTTAACTTACAAAAGCATGTTTCATGTTTTAACAATTCAAGCATTTATTACATTAAAATAACATGAAGGTTTTTGTGTTTTAACAAGATACATTTTAATGTTTTAATAATATGTTACTATATTATGGTCTCATGTTTTTACAAAATCACATTATAATGGGATAGGTTATCATGCTATGAGGTAAAACAGTTGTACCTTTTTATGCCATGTTAAGATCTTGTATTTGCATGAAAATATAAAATTTTTTTTTGCTGTTGTAACAAACAAATATTGCACTATTGCCATACCTGCTGCTGTTACTGTCATATCCGATGCTGTTCTGATCCATTATTCACCTCATAACCATTTCTGTTTTGCACTACCGCTACTCTTGTAAATAGACTTACATATATACTTTATATTCTATTATAGTTTATTCTTTATATCACTTATTTACTCTTATTCTATTTGTACGTCTTTTTAAAATTTTTTGCAGGTTTTTTTAATTTACAAGGTGAGCGAGAAACGATATCTCAATTCTCTGTATGTCCTGTGCATTCTGTGCATCCAGTGAACTGACACCATCTTTGAATCTTTGAATGATCCATTTCTACTTTCCTGACCTGGCAAGAAAGGGCTTCTGTAGACATGCACCTCAAGTAAGTGTAAAAACATTTTTGTGAAATTGAAGATATTTTTTGCTGTATACTGATAGAAACATTACTGGAGTATAATCATATGGGGGGGGGGCTGTCTGGGCTCCTCTGCTGACGCTGCTGCTCCCGCAACCCAGACCCGGATAAGTAGA
>JAPQRQ010000019.1:24290202-24310582 GCA_037367365.1 Apogon talboti | reverse complement strand
TCCCAAAACCATTAGAAATCATCTGCACCAGGAGGGACTCAGGACCTGAAGACCCTACACTGGCGCCACCTTAAGTTCTGTCATTTGTGATACTGATGGTGATTCTGTTGAATGTATTGCATCTGTAATGCTCTAATTGTTTTTGTTAATATGATAATAACATTTCCAATAAAAAAAATCAATAAGGGACAAATTGTTTCTTGTTATTTTATTACATCTTAAATTGGTCCTGGAAAATTTGCAAAAGTCTGGTGGTGTGTTTTTAAACAGTAACCTCAGTAACATTTCCTGAGGTAAAAATGTTTTATCCCAACTTTATGGCCAACAGTGTATATTCTCGTTCCGTTCTGCCCTCACCATGTGATGACTAATGCCGAAAAGTTTTAGAAATGTACTTTACTGAGTCGGGGGGGCGATCATCCAAGTCATAATTATACAAAATGCATGACTGAAACCCAGGAATAAAAGCATGCACACTAAGCTGAGAATGAATAAAAAACCCTCATTCACTGGAAACACACAATACATACTGCAGTCGTCCAACACAGATATATTAAACATTAAGCAAACACATTTTAGTTGTTAAGCCGAGTTTGGACAAGGAGGAGAGAAGTGGCCCTAAGAATACACCGTGTGTTATGTTCATCTATTCTGTGGTTGGCTGCCACCGCTGCAAGTCCATTAACTATCAAAAGAAATCAATGTGAACATGCTGAGACAAACAGAGCTGGTGCTTCTATTAACGTCAACATGAACAACAAGTTCAGGGATGCAGTGTGAGAGGAGAAAGTTGAATTGAGCACAGGAGAAACAGGGAGTAAACATGAACAAACTAGTGAATGAGAAAGGAGAAGGGACCGCAGTCAATTACAAGTCTCATCTTGTAGTTTGTGTCTACACTGATTTGTTACTGACTAGAATCCCTTCCTCATTCTAGTTCACCTAAATGCACTCGCTCTGACCCACTAATTACTTCTCTAAGACCTGGTTGGTCTCACATCACTGCACTGGCTGGCTGTATGGAGCTGTCTCTGTAACAAAAGACGAAAGGGCAAAGAAATGAAAGAGGATGTGAGGGCAGAAAGCAAGAGGAGGCCCGGATTAAGAATACATGACTGAAGTTAGAGATGGAGAGAGAGCAGAGATGTAGAATGAAACAACACGAGACAGACACAGTAAGGACGTATGGGTGGATATTTGAGGCGGTCTAAGGAGGCTGTGAGCTCAGTCTGAGGGTACAAGCCTGTCAAAAATACTTGAACTAAGTGCAATCATTTTGCATAAGCATTTAAATCATTTCCATTTGCCTGTTTAAAAAGAAGTGGATGAAATTTCACATTTCCATCACCATTTCTATGTAGTTCTCCAGCACTTCAGGTTCGACTGGAGCGCTTTTTTATCATCGCCCTCTTTGTGCAAGATTTGCATATTGTTAGCATCATAGCATAATTGCCTAAGTCATACATTATATGGACAAAAGTATTGGGACATGTTGAATTAAGGTGTTTCTTTTCTAACAGGGGTCCAGGCTACAAAACAATAATGACAAATGTCATAATATAGTTTTATATTGTGATAAAAATCATATTGATAATTAATATTGATGTTTATATCTCAAATCAGCATGAACAGGACATCTTACAGCTGTAGCCATGCTGTGTCCCAATATTTTTGTCTATATAGTTTATAAACATCGATATTTCCTTAAAGTTTAAAGGAAGATTTTTCCTCCTATGTGAGATGTGACGAAAGTAGATGGTTAGCCATGGTAGAAAATTATTTACAGTCAGAGCATAAAAAATATTTTAGAAATTTAGAGGTAGAACATTTAAAAACACAGTCATGGATAGAAAAAAAAATGTTGAGAAATTAAGTAAAAACCATCTCTGCAGCATTTTGGAAGCAAAGATAACAATTCAAACCTGTTAGAAAAGAAACAACAGAATTCAACATGTCCCAATACTTTTGTCCATTTAGAGTATGACTTGCAATGACATGCAAATTATTAATTACATCATACTATACATACTATATCTGCCCTGTGTTTACTAGAATCCTAAAAGGCAAACAGAAAAGTAAGTCTTATTGAAAGTCCCAATGTATCACTTTTCTGATTATTATTATAATTAAACAAGTGCGTTGACCCGTGGGGAACCATGGGTTCTAGATCCTCTGATACAGTTCATTGCATGTCTGTTTCTGCACATGAAATTCTACACCATAACAAAGTGGCCCTATTGTTTATCTGTTGCTAGGTAACCCAATTCAATGACAATTCTATGATTCTGGGCATGGCAACGTGATTGGCCATTGGGAGGCCATTGTATTCCAAAATTACTAATATCTCCCAAAATATTGGTCCTATCCACTTGCCGTTTTTGCTAGTCTCTTCCTTGACCAAAAACATTTAAGCAGGCCAAACTGCAGCAGTCAGCTCTTTCCGAATTTTGTGTGATGCCCGAGACACACACACATACACACAGAGTCCACTTCCCTTTTATAATATAGGATTATTGAACTTACTCTATGACAAAAATGACAATTAAATCATCGATACCAATATTTCTATGACACTTACAGTAACTGACAGTTAAAAATTCAGAATAGTGACAGCCATAACAACAATGTGAACAAATAATCTTACTGTATTACGCATATGTTGCCTCAGGATGGTGATGATATGAATGATAGCTCTAGCTCTTGCTGAGCTGAATACATAATTGCATAAATTACTGTTGATTAGATCATCACTCTTAATCATTAAGATTATGCTGACAGCAAAGTTTGTATCATCAACACTGGGGAGTTTACATACCTGATGGAACAAGCCCAAAGGCCCAGTTGGGGACTAGAAAACCAAAAGGGTTGTTGATTTCTTTGCTGTCTGTCGAGGTTTTATGCTCCTCTGCCTTCGGGCTCATGCCTTTAAAAGGTGTCCATCGACTTCCAACCACGAATGACTCGGACACCGCAGACCTGGATTCCATCTCTGTGGCGCTAAACCTGGAATTTGACACCACAGTGGTCAAATGAACGGCACCTGTAGCGGTTTGAGATCCGTCGTTTGGTGACGACGTGGCTGAGAGGCGACCCTGCAGGTCGGGCACTGCTGTGGTTATTTCCTCCTCTGATCGAACCCAAGAAACGGAGATGGACGACTCCTCGGTGGATACAATTTCAGATGAGTATTCTGTGGTGGTGGGGTCTGTGCTCTGTGTGGTGGTCAGAGGTGCTGCTTTGGTTACATCAGATGTTGTGAGAACCTTCATTAAGGATTCAGGTGTAGAAGTCACAATCTTGGATTCAGCCTGACGGGGATTTTGGCTCGTACCTTTGCGGTTTTTCCTAAAAAAAGGAGCGAAGCCTGAATTTGAACCACCTTCTCCTTTGTGTGAAGAGGCAGAGAGGAGTTCAGTCGGCCGGCGGACATACAGGGTCTCTCCCCTTGCCTCCTCTGCTGTCTGCGGCCCCTGGGAGCCCTGAGGTGGGGTGGTGGGTTGTTCCACTAGCTGCCACTGGGACAGAGTAGTGTGTTCTGCCACAGTCACAAGCTCACTCTGGCCTTCCCTGGATGATGTTTCTGGACTAAGTTTGACACCACTGCGGGCCAAATTGTCAGTGTTGAACTTAAATCTAAACCCACCTGGAAAGTTACCCCCTTCACCACTCCCTTCTATGTCTCTCTCCTCCCCTGAGGCAGGGGGTGGAGCGTTAGCCCCTTCCTCCTCCTGGTCCTTTCCTTCACCTGAGTAGTTTTCTGGGTTGTCCTGGTGACGGGAGGTGGGCAGTGTCATCACTTCAAGGGGTCCTGCTTTGGCTTCCATGGGCTCCCAAGTGGGACGCTTCCCAACATAAGCCGGATTTCCAGGGGGACCCCGTTTAGAGTTACGCATTGACTTGATGGCCCACCGAAATGGGCTGCTGGGGGCCAGAGCAAAAGCTGGGCCTCCCCTGGGACCCTGTGGGTTGGATATGTTGACATGTTCAGTGGGCCGTGATCGCTCACTGGGACCAATGAATTCTACAGGGAACAAAGAGACAAAGCAGAGTAATTAATATGATTTCATTGTGGGGGAAGGGAGTGTGGGGGTGGTTTTAATTTTATGGATGTGGAATTAGTGATGTAAAACTAAAGCCTGGTTTAGACAAGCATGATGAAACTCAGGGAGCACAGCTTTAGTGTCATTCCAGAAACATGCTCTGTATGAGCTGTATCATAACAGGTCATGTGTGTTGTATTTAGACCAGAGTTGTTATACTTATACTTTTTAAACATTTATATTTTTATTTATTGTTATGATTTAATTTCAGTACATGTATTTTTTTTTATTTTGCAGAATGACTAGTTTAGTTTTGGTTAATTTGATATATTTTAGTACAATGAGGAAAACCTTGATGAAAAAATGCACATCAATTATGTTTTTACAAATCCACTGTATAATTAAATGTCCTGTACTGTGTAAATCCATTCTGTTCTTGTACATCATGAATTATTAACAATGGGGGAAACAAAGACAACCTGTGATTATATTTCATTTAGTTGATGATGCATTGTTTGCTGTAATTTTCTTATTTTTTCATCTATTGGTTGGTTGGTGGATGTCAGTAATGGCTTGACAAAAAAGCTTCAAAATTGCTGCAAGGATTGACTTAGACTCAATGATGAAGAGAAAATCACTGTAATTCACTGTAATTCAGAGAATTACATTATGATACAAGGTATCTGATGAATCTGGTGTAACTAAGACTTCTTGCTGTTTTTAATTGTGAAATTATTTTTCCACTGCTTGTTCCATAATTCATTAACTACAATAGCACAGGTTTTGAGGTCTTTTATTTATTTTTATGGCATCTTTTTTTCCTTTTTGTGTAGAAATTCTAGTCTTTTTAGAGAGTGCAGAAAACATTTAAAAGTCTTGGAGTGCTGTATAAATGCCTGCTTTATAGGCTCCAACATGCTATGTTAATACTAAACAGACTGATGTGTTAACTTTCCCTCTGCAGGTCTCTCCTATTGGTCCAATTTGAAAGACTGAATATAAACATAGATGAACCTGACACTGATTCATGCCACTGTGGAAAAGTAAAGTCACTTTTCTAAGCTTCTTCATTGAGCACACAGTAGGAGAGGATAATTCTTGTTTCCAGACTACTTGAATTACAATATGATGAACAGTAATTGTGGATTTTTCCCCAAATGACATACATACATTACATAATCTAACAAGCACAGCAACTTTAATTACATTATATAAAATATTATATAAAAATGCTCAATGTAGTCCATTTTCAATTATTTACCTGGTCTTTGTCAAACATATTTCAGTCTAGAATCACAATCTGGTCTATTTTGAGTTTTGTTTTTGTCGATGTTTTATTGATCTGGTTCTTTTCACTCTTTGAATGGTCTTATTTTTAACAGATTTCATTTTGTGAAGCAAGTATTTACTCTTGGGAAGCTCTTCAGCGACCTTGTACCCCTGTCTGTAATTATCTTGTTGTGTCTTTAAGGTCTGTTTATTTTGTTTTTAATATTTGCTTCTTTTTACTGCTTTTATTATTTTACTTTTAATGTTTTTTCTCAGTGAAGCACTTTGTAAACTTACTCTGTGAAAGATGCTCTAAACAAACTTTTTTTTAACCAAGTCTGTGCATATATAAATAAATAGTATGATGATATAAAACTGTCAGTGAGAGTAAAGGTCTTTATTTATTGTCTGTGGACAAGGTATATACACAGTAAATACATAATGTAATTTTCTCTAAGTCGGATGTTTCTGATCTTTTTTCCTCTCCAGTGGAGTTGATGAGTGTGGTTACTGAGGTTGCTAAAGGTTTGGGAATCCCCAAACCTTGTGGAAACCCATAAACACACATGCGTGTATACACAGACCCAATCATACACGCAAGGAGGGATGTATTCAAAGTAATTTCACACTTCTATTCTCTGTTTCTCTGTTCTTACAGCCTGTGGATTTTTTTACCCCAAACAACCTCATGCTGGAATACTGTTGCCTGTGGTGAGAGAAACCATGTGGAAAAACGAAGGACGGCTTGCAACACGATAAGCAAATGACTCGCTCTCTGGCAAGCTCCATCTAGACCTGTTTATTTAGATGAAGTGGTCCACTGTACCTTATCTGCTTACAGCTTTAAACCAGACACTGTCTAGGCCATCTATAATTCATTCTGCCTGCATGCGTGACTCATGCCTAGTGTGCATTTTTTTTAGGGCAGCAGAACAGCCGTGTTGCTGAGAGGCCTCTAGGTTACCATCATCATCGCTCAGCTTGGTTTGGTCTTCCTCAGATGAGTTAACATGTCTGGAAAGTCTAGCAGTACAGAAGAGGAGTGCACGCAACTCAACCCAGCACAACAAACTACGGCGAGAGGGAGAACATACACAAATATGTCCATGCATAAAATATTAAAACGCAAGTAAATTATTCAGAAGGTCTGCTGTTGCCTTTTGCATAAGTGAGGTTTATGAGCCTGAGGTTCATTTCCATAAAAGCTATGCAGAGGGGTGTAATTGTCCTATTAATAATCCAAATAGCTAATTACATACTTTTACTACACACACACACACAGATGAAAGCGAGAATAATTAAAGACATTAATCTGAGTTTCATCATCTATGCAATGACCCATGTGATAAATAAAATGAGAGAATTAGGTACAGGTTTAGGTGATTTGGTGGCACTGTTTTAGAATGATGGTTAAAGTTCAACTCTGCTGCTGTAAATCTGTTAGAGAGGCCTTTGCCTGGAGAGATGCAAATCAAGATGGGAATTGTGCTAAACAAACTTCATGATAAAACCTTTTCAGATGGTAATTGTGTTCTTCCATTGACCAGTTCTGCCGCATTGACGCCACTGTGCTCGGCGCAGCAGACATGATATTAAATTGTGAGCGCTGAGGCTGACAATGACAGACAGAAAACGACAGCCAGAGAGAATGGTAGCAATGCCACCTCTGCCCATCTGCAAGATATGGCATCTAATAAAGAAGACAGAGGACAAGTTATTGCCTGGCCATGTGAATCATGTCAGGAGCATCTACATTCAGTGTCAATGCACAGACGTCCTTGTCCTCAGTCACATAAATTTAGCCTCGGGGGTTGAAGAGATTGTGGTGGCGCTCATATGTATACAACTCCAGAGCTCATTCAGACTATACAGGCTTTTACTAGAAGCAAATCAGCAGGATCCGAAGACAATAATGCATAAAGTATTTTCAATTGCACTGAGAAATGTATTTTTTCCCTCTATATTCAGACACCAGCTACAAATGCTAAAGTGTTTGTATTCATTTTTAATTTTCTTATTGATTCCTTATATTGTATTTGATGAATTTTTTATCATTCTTTTAATTTTAATGTCTCCTGAACACAATGCAAAGCCTTCAGTCCACCTCAATCAAAGAGACAACATGGCACAATCAATAACTAAGAAGAGCTGGGATCCAAAGGAGACCCTGTGGTGTACAAAAACAAAAGTAATTCATTTCACGGATGCTGGTTGAGGGGGAAAAAGAAAAAAAAAATCATTGGGGTGTCTTTCCATTGTGACAAAAATCTTTCCCATTTCTCCATCTTCCTCGGTCAACTCATCCCCCTTTTGTGCCGCTCGTCCTCTCTGTAGTGATCATTACAGCCTACCTTCAGAGAGCTGGGGCCTAATTGGCAGAGACGTGGATGGAGGTGAGTGTGAACGGCGGCAGAGCCCAACCTCCATGTTAATTGGATACTGCTGTGAATAATGCATGCGGCCAAACGCTTGGATTTTCATTAATACCATTTTGAGGGGGGTTCAGGTAGCACAGCGGCAGTATTTATATTAATAAAAGTGGCAATTGCTAGGTGAGAGAAGCCTGTCACCTTTACTGAATCATTCTGGCTGCATGCGGAAGAGTTTGAGTCGTTCTTTGTATTCCTCCTTTACCGCTTAAACCCAGGATATTTGATGTGTCGTGGCCATTAAAAGAAAAGCCGACACTGAGGCTGTGCTGCGGTTTTCACAGTTTGACACCCTCGCTTAGTTTGGATCTTTCTGCCTCATTTAATGTGCTTTCGAGCAATTGTTATGCTTCTGTGTTATGTTTTAGCCTTAGCCTTGTTGTTTATTCTACTGGAGCGATAACTGTCCACTCATAATCTGATAAGATAAGATAAGATAAGATTGATTCCATCATTATTGGAATTGCACAGTTGACAGCAGCAGATACAAGCATAAAGTGCGGAACAGAACTATACACAAATGCTATTTATATAAGTATTTATCTATATAAGTATTTATATAAATAAGAAGAAAAAAAAAACCAAAAAATTTGTCTGATAAAAAAGAAACACTATCAATGAGTAAAAAGAAGACAAGATGAACGTAATCGAACTATTTATATAAATAACTGGAACTTTAATCTTTCTTCTGTCTGTGCTCTCTTATTACTTACTGGAAGCAATGTTTCTTGGATTGGTGCAGAAGAATTTTTTATTTTTTTTTCCAAAGAAATGACCTGTTGACCTTTTCCATCCTGACGTGTGCTGTAGCTCACAGTTACTGAAGGTAATTCACTCTACTTTGTCTGAAGGAGCCTCACACTCATACACACAGACTAACAATGGACCCCTATATTTGTCAAGCTTGGCACAGACTGCCTAAACCTCCAACTATGTCTGGTCAAGTAGCATTGTTTTTTCGTATTTGTTTTATTTATTCTTCACAGCTAATACCAGCCATTTTTCTGCTTAATACATAAATAAGCTGACATTTGAGATGCAGGTCTGCTTTGTTCTAAACAAACAATACATAAGCATGAAAACCTTTTATGAAATCAAAATGGATTCAGATTCAAGCTTAGCTGTTAGTCCATCTGACAGCTTCTACTGTAAACAAAGCACTCTGTCAGTAAATATGAGAATGAACACAAAACAGGCTCCACTCCAACATCTTCCATATACTGTATGTGATATGCCCCTTCTGTTTGTTTGCAATTACAGTTTAATTAAATTTACAGCACTACTTCAAATTGCCCTGCGGAGGAATATATTACAGCACACTCAAGGGGGAAGAAGAGAGGGTGGAATGGAGAGACAGAAGCTGTTTAAATAGCATGACACAAATAGATCCTATATTTACCAGCGGCATTTAAATGCACCACACTTCCATTAGGAAAACAGCAATTTCAATTTTACTTCACTCGCAGGCTTTTGGACCGCATTTCAGTTCAATTTCACATCCATTTATTACTTGTTAAGGTTAAAGGTGACCCATCAGTACAAACAGTAACAAACAAACAACGGTGAATGCACATAAATGGAGAGCTCATACCGTTCGTAGAAGGCGGGGGGCTGTCGGCAGAAGCGCTGGAGGTCGGCTCTCCTGGCCGGGTGGTGCTGTCACTTTGCCCTGTGTTTTGGACTGCGGGCACTAATTTAATCAGCGGCATCACCTCTTTTTCCTGCTCAGACAGACCTTCCTCTGGATTCTGTAGTCCACTCATGAGAGGCTTGAAAGAAAAAGAGCTGCTTCTGTGGTCCAGAATGGCGTTACCCATGCTCCCCTTGTTTGCGCTGGCTTTCGGCACACTCAGATTTCTACTAGATTCTTCTACCTGCATCTGGTTCTCTCCTGCTTTTTCCTCAGGCTCTGTTGGTTCTTTCTCTGTCTCTTCTACCTCCTTGCCTCCAGTCCAGTACCTAAAAGGCTTCATCAGAGTGTTGACAAACTCAGCCAATACACTGTTGCTGCTCTGAGGCTGGGGAGTTGAAGACGCTGCAGACGAGAATGCAGGGCTGTCAGATCCAAAGTAGCTGCCATCTTCTACCTCGTGGGCAGAGCCTCCGTGGCTCTCAAGGCTTTCCAGATCAGAAAGGCCCAGTGTGTTGGTACTCTCTGGCCTGTCAGATTCCTCTTGGCTACTTCTGGGAACATCCTGTATCTCATCCCAACCTTGCTCTGGCCTCAGGTGGATGACTACATGCTCTTCGGAGATCTCGGAAGAGTTGTTGATTCTTGCAATAGAATGAAGCTCTGCCTTTTCTAAGTTGACCAAGCCGGTCCAGGTTGAAGTCTTGGAATAAGGGGCACTTTGCTGGGCTTCAGTGACTGATGAAGTGGCTTCTGCCGCTGGATTGGTGGCCTGGTACAAAGCCTGTGCCTCTGCAGCCTGGACCCCTGCTGGCTGGTGGGCTGCAACACACAATAAGCACAGTTTATTTGGAGAAAGTGAACTGCTTTCACTTGACCTGCTTTATCTGCTGCAGCACAACACAACACTAAATCTCACTCCCACCACATCTCGTGGAGCAGTAAACCTGTTATTACCACTGAAACATGTTTAAATTCAGGACAGTGATACATGCATGTTTCACATTGAACCTCTCACCCATGTCTCTAAATCCACTCCTGTAAATCTAATCAGTAACCCTAACAGCCAAACATATATCATATTCATATGACTTTAATGTGATTGCAAAAAGAATTATATTCGCATAATATTTTTAGCCAAATCTTATTCCCATTTTTATCTACTTGTGAGAGACATCATTTATTTTAAATTTTAATGTAAGTGTGCATACAGCATTGCAGTCTCCATGAAGACATTCATTCCTCAGCGTTTTATTCTGACAAATGCACTTCCCCTCTGTTTTCATGCTGTTCTTGTTTACTTAAAATGATTAGGTTATGCAGATGTTTCGCCTCAGTGAAAATTTTATAAGAAGACATCATGAAAGATGAAAATGTCACTCTTATTTTGCAATTAGAATTACATCTGCGGGAATGTAATTTTTCAGATATAAGCCTGATGTTTTCAGTGTAAGCCTAAAAAATAAAACCAAGCTGTAGAATCAAAATCGGTTGTGCCGAATTAACGAAGACACAGTATCAGTAAACAGACTAATGTGGTGTAAAGTCAAAGAGAGGAGGCTCATTGCTCTTGCTCTATTTTTCTTCCTTTCTACCTTAATTTATCCTCTCTCTCTTTTTCAGGTTCACTTCACACAACACTCAAGCCCTCGGAATTCACCAGGGGCGATACAAACACACCCAATCTCTTCCTAACTACTTCATGTGTGACAAACACATCTCCTGCTAATTAAAAAACCAAAATGGAAATCAAGTCCCCAGACCATTCTCGGGTTGCCATGGCAATAACCACAATGATGTTGCATCAGTCTGGTCGTCACAGAGTACCTCGATAACAGTAGGCGTCAAAGAGCGCCGTGGTGTCAGGGAAGCCGGTCCGGTTGGGGTTGTTGTAGACGGTCCTCACACCGGGCTCATCTCCACCACAGTTCTTCCGTGGGACATTAATGGGGTAGCGGACACTGCCGTCCGCCAGCCAACCGGGGTCACACTGGTCCAAGCCGGCCTGCCAGGCCAGGTAGAGCTGTCCCACAGTAGCCAGCTGGGCTCCCAGGGAATGGCAGTGAGTGGAGGCTGTGGCCAAACTCAGCTTCTCTGAGAGGACGGAGTGGAACACGTCACCTGGAGACAACAACAGCAGTGATGTGGAGGTGAAGACATATTCAAAGCGAGGGAGTGTAGGGTCAAAAGCTACTCTCTTTACTAGGATTTTCTTGATTCAACTGGCCTGCTATGTTTTTAAGAAACTGTTTTAACTTTGTACAAAGTTGCTTAGTCTGGTTTTGTTCTAAGTCTGCATCTGTTTTCTCTTACTTTTAAAGCAGTACGTGCTAGGTTTCCATTTCTGTTTTTGTCAAAGCAAGAAGAGATGGAGACCTCAAGACAGATGAAGCACTAAATACATGCCATGCATATAAATGTACTTTATTTTTTGTATAAAGTAACAAAACAAACATCACTAATCCAAAGAACAGACTATATAAAGAAAGCTAAATTCAAAGCGGCTGCAAGCAGGGCTCTAGGAGAAGTACACAGGCTGAAGGCTGAAGAAACGTACTGATGCAAAAATAAGACTTTTGAAAGCAAGACGGAGTGAACAAAAGAACACCACAGAATAAATAAAATTACACGATCAGATGATCCACTGGCACTTCAGTGTGTGATGAAAAATATATGAAGTGAAGGAGTGGACAATGAGAACAAGGAGCAGAAAATACAAGAGCAACAAGTTCAACAAGAGGATCCAGGAGATTTATGCCGAAAGTAAGCAGTGGTGTCGTTGATTTATTGTACTGATATAGAGAGGCGAAGCATAGATGATTGAGATGAGAACAAAATGTAAGGAGAAGGCAGCAGAATTGGATTATGTGGGGAGTTCTATGTGGAAAGAATAGCTGCTGCTAAACATTCATGGATAGTTGAATAGTTGCCAATTGTTACTGATTTAAGAAGAATGTATGACAGAAAGAAAGAATGTATTATATGCACGATTCAAATAAAGTGAACTTGCCATAGTACTACTCAACATCCACATTCAACCGAGGACTTTTACAGCACATGGTAACAATAGGCTGTACTATTTTAGCTCAAACTCATTTTTCTCAGCTCTCGGCAGCTTGCTATCAGCTAGCAAAATAAAAGAAGAGAAAATAATGATGTGCTCATTGTGTTAATGAGTTTGTTAACTCTACTCACATTTCAGTCACATACAGGGAGTTAAACCGTTATAGGGCACTCATAGAAATACTCTGAAATTAATTGGAGGACGTAACAAGACTTTATTACTTTTGGGAAATTTTTTGAATTTTTTTATTGTCGTGTAGAAAATCAAGGTCAATGAAGTTAACGTATTTGGTTCCTTTTCTGTATGTGACAAAAATAAATAAAACATTCCAAGAAGTATATACATTTAAAAAATGATTGTATGGTATTTTAGAATATTACAACATCACTTTTAGACCATTACGACAACATAACTGCTGATCCAGACACCTGTCAACATCCACATTATCCCTTTGAACATCATTACTTACATTAGTACCATTACTTCATGGTACCTAACAAAGCAGGTACACTCACTGTTCATACAGAGGTGGACCTTGCAGACCCTGTAGACCACATTGGACCTGAGATTGTTGACTCACTGTCCTCATTGTAACTGTTATTGTCACTGTCGTGTAATGTGTGTGGAAATGACCAAAAATAGTCACTTGCCTGAAAAAGGGTTCATGGTTTTTTTTTTTTTTTAAAAAGAGCTTTAGTTTTTAAACTTTTGTTCCTTAAACAATTGTGGCAACATAAACTTCTACATTTTATAAACTGTAACTAAGTATGTGTACTTCACTATTAATTGAAGGTACTTGCGGTTTACTTGAGTATTTCTCTTTTATCCAACTCTTCTTCTTCTTCTTCTGAATCTCAGAGTCTGTTACTTTTCCCTGTACTGCACGTCTCTGACAGTTTTAGTCATGCTAGTAACATTTTTGTGATAAACTGAAGGATTAAATGTTCCTTTATGGGTTGAGAAATTCTCCCACTTCTTAAGCTAAATAAACTCTTTTAAAAACCCTCCTGGATTAGTTGAAAATGCTTTCCCAGAGAGCTGATACAGAGCTGTTTTTCTCAGCTCACAGGACAGTGAGGCTGCAAACACATAATGATCTAATCGAATATGATGCATTGCTGCAGATGACACTACCAAGAGTATATACTGTAGAATGAGTTCCTCCTTAAACATGTACAGCAGTAAAAGTACTGCAGGAATAGGAGTCCAAGAATATCACATACAGCAGGGGTGTCAAACATATGGCCCGCGGGCCAAAATCGGCCCACCTAAGTGTCCAATGGGATGACTTTGTGAAATGCACTGAAGATATTAACAATCAATGGTGTAAAAATTATGTTAGTTCAGGTTCCACATACAGACCAATGTGATCTAAAGTGGGTCAGACGAGTTAAATACTATCATAATAACCTTAAAATAATGACAACTACAAAATGAACAACCTGAAATGTCTCAAGAGACATACAGTAGGTGAAATTTTAAAAATATTCTGCCTTTTACTAAATGTTTTGTGTCTTTGTAGATGCACTGTGATCTGTATGTTGTAATGTACATGTGTAAATGATAATCTGAGGCTCAATATTGTTAAAATTGCACTTATTTTTCTAAAGAAATTTCAGGACGTTCATGTCATTAGCATTTTTTAAAGGATAGTGTGTAGATGTAAACATTTCCATTACATAATTTTAATTTTTTCACTCTAAATCATAGAGAAAATTTTGGAGTTGACATTATTTATTCGTTGTTATGTTATTATTTTACTGGTCTGGCTCACTTGAGATTATATTGGGCTGAATGTGGAACATGAACTAAAATAAGTTTGACACCCCTGATATACTACACAATGACTACTTACACATTTTGCTACACTTGCGGTTTTTTTTTTTACTTAAATAAGACTCTGCATGCAACACTTGTACTTGTAGAATATTTTCACCACCACTCCTATATATACAGTATATATATATATATATAGAGGATCTGAGTGTTTCTTCCACCTGTGGTATTGTCTGAATTTGCTGCTCGACACCCAGCTGCACTGTCTTGAATATGAAATGATAAACTAAGTACTACACAATGTCATTCTGCCAACTCATGTGCAATTGATTACAATATAAATGTAAATTATGTGTTACCTTGATAGTTGCTATCTAGAGTCTGACCTTGGTACTCCCAACAAAGGAAACATCAAGTTCAGCACAGCACGGAGTGTGGGGAGACAGTTATAACTCTGGCACCTACAGCAGCCGGCTCTGAACAGGTGAAGGCAGCAGTATAGTGACTGTGGTGGTTTTTGTGTGGCTGTCAGCAAAAGACAAGTTAAGAGTATGCAATACACTGAAATGTTAAGTGCCATGCTATATTGAAAAAGTTATACATGTGTGAATATACTGTATGTTGCACTGAGAGGCGTATATGTGTAGGTAGGAGGTTCTAATTAATGCATGACATAGCTGCTATACGTTCCTTAACCCATAAAGACCCAAACATCCACCATCCAACAAAATCAACAATCAACAAAAATCAACAAAATAAAACAATTAATACCTGTTGATCCACTAAACCTATCAATCCATGTAAATAATTGGTGTAAAATACAGTTTGTCGTCTTTCATGGTCATCAGATATGACCCACTTGGATGTTCAGAGGCTCTGTAGTGAATGTGGAAACACCGTCATCTTCTACAACATTGATTCACCAGTAAAACCCATGGAGTTGGATCAATGACAGTAGATGGACACACTTGGTTTATGGTCAGTTAATGATATATTTTTATTAAAAGAAACGCACTTTTTCCTTCAGATTTCTCTGTTTTTGACATTATAACCCTCAACTTTAATCTGAGCTTTAATAAACACCGACATAACCAGTGAATTAAATATAGGAAAATACATGATTTTAACTGAAAAAAAAGCAAAATACAGAAGATAATATTTGAATAAATACTGATAAATCACTTAAGAAAAGTTAAATAGAGAGAAAAAATCATTTGGGAACTGCCACAAAAGTATTACTGGGTCTTTATGGTTTAATAAAGAGTAGGTATCACGTCTAGAAGAAGCAAACAAAAAGCTTCAGCCATATTATTTATATGATTGTCATACCATAAATCAGAGGTTCCCAAACCTATTCGGGGACCTTAAAAGAGACATCTGATGTCTCTCTGGGAACGAAAATACATAATGAACGACGTTCACATCTGCAGTTTTTACTTTTACTTCACTTTTGCTGCCTAATTAACCTAAGAAATGAGTCAGGGATATCAGAATGTCCCTCAGATAAGACTGATGAGTAATGTTACCTGACCAGCATCACACTAGTCAACAACAAAATCGTAGAACAGGTTTCCTTTTCCATTGTGACTAAACATTACCTTTTCAAACTAAAGCACATTGAGTTCTGTCTTCTGCCTTTTTAGGTGAGGCCAGAATTTTACAAAGTATCTACATTTTCTTTCCTCCTGCATGTGATCAAGAGTTTGAAATCACAGAAGTTATAGTCAGTGGTACCTCAGCTAGAAGTTGATCATGTTTTCAGGTGGAAAAGAACATGCAACATCTGAACAGAGTGTAGCAGGAAAAAGGCTCCTCTTCTGTTTTAATTAGAAGAATGAGCTAATACAATATAGCTTTGTTTTGTATTTTACTCCAATCCAGTAAAAACTGTTCTACTACCCATTTTGAGTGCCAGAGTGTGGGGAAGACAGCTATAAAAACACCACCATCTGCCTGTGGGTCATAGACAGATTTACACTGTTGTGTGTTCACATCATGATGTTCTACACTTTCCATAAAACAACAGAGAGGCTTTTTTCTATTGGCTGAGCTGCTGTGTCAGACACCACAGTGACTGTTGAGGTGCTATGAAACCAATGATGTGACCGGCTATATTCCCCTTCACCCAGCCCCTCTGCACTTTGTGTGACTGCAACTACTGTACATAGATAAACATTCATCCACTTATGCTGTTCATGCAAAAAAGATGAGCTACTTTTCATGAATAAATGGTTTGGAATGTATAAAGTGGGGTTAAATGAGGTACTTAATATATATTCAGTGAAGCAACTACTTCTAAGCGGTTGGTTTATGTCTTGGTTTCTTTTTTTGTTTGGACTTAAACCATAAAGACCCAAACAGCCACCGTTGACCAAAACCATTGTCGAAACATTGTCATCTTCTACAACATTGATTTGCCAGTAAAATCCATGGAGTTTGATCAGTGACAGTGGATGGACACACTTGTTTTTATGCTCAGTTATTGACATCTTTGCTGAAAAAGTCCCTTTTTCTTCAGTTTTCCCTGTTTCTGATATAATAACCCTCAACTTTAATCTGAGATTTTATGAACATCTACATGATTAGTAAATTAAATATAGGAAAATACCTGATTTTCACTGAGAAAAACACAAAATATAGAAGACAATATTACAATAAATGGTGATAAATCACTTAAGGAAGGAACTATAGAGAATAAAAATTATTTGGGAACACAGGGTCCTTATGAGCTAAACTGACATAAAACCCCAGTCCCATAATAAGCTAACCATTGAAGTCAATGGTAAACCAGCAACTCCTGTGTTCTGCAAGATAAGATTACTGTTTTTACCATGTAAGAGTGATAGCTTTAAAGAAAACAAGAAAACAGCTTCATTTTCCACCAAGGTAAAAGGCGACTAAAAAACATTTTGTTGCCGATCTTGAACACAGCAAAACACCATTCAGCTTCTGTGCTTTTACTCATAGTGCTTCTCCAAAGTGGGCACTGACTGACATCTCCTGCACTGATTATGGATAAGTACCTCATACCACTCCACTAAAAGAAAAATCCAAACCAACCCCTTGAAATAGTGCTGTAAATCTCACAGACATTTTGTCAGCCTGTAGAGGAAAAGTTTCAGGATAGCACTACTGACCCACTTCACTTTTGCCTGCAGGAAGTTGTAACAAGATGGCCAGACATAAAATTATTTGCCTGTCTCCCTCTCAGCTCTGCAAGCTCTCCACTCTCTCACTGCCCTCTTCCTTTCTCTGCTAACAGATTATTAAGTCCTAGTCACAGCGTTCTTGTGCAGCATACCCAGGGCTTAGCGGACCCATGCATGACTAAACCCAAATTTATGGCCGAAGCTCCTGACTCCTACCTTGAAGCTGCTTGGCGAAGCAGTAGACATCAAAAAGCTCATCAGGGGACCTATTGCCGTAGTTACGGACTCCAGGTGAGTCCTCTCGATCGCCATAGCAACCAGGCCGAGGAGCTTGGATGGGGTACCTGGAGAGAAAAGGACAGAAACAGAGACAGTGAGAGATAAACACAGCTGGGTGATGAAAAAGGCAGCCATGGACAAACTTTTTTTCCCAAGGGATGAGTCTGTGTTTACACGCATACAAAATAAGACAAAACTGAGCTGCACTTTTATCACCTTCTGCCCCTGAATACAATGAACTTAAGCACACCCTCTATCTGTAGAATATATAACTACATTTGTCACAGAATTAAAACAAATAAACACAAAATCTTTCCCTGAAACTGGCTGAAACACACAATGCTATTCAGCATTAACAGTATTAAAATATCACAACAACCTTAGGACAGTAATTGGAAAGCACTTTAACAGATACAGTATGTTGTTTCTTTTAATTATCCTGCCCTCTGCATGGGTTTCACGTGATAATTACCCAACTGTTTTACTTTTAACAGTTGCTAAAAGTGTTTAATACTGTGGCACTAGATGAAGACCACTTACTGTGTGGCTTTAGACAGAATAAAAGAGCGGCAAAGAAGGGAGTGAAGTCAAGGAGAGGTTAGAGGAATCAGGAATTCTTTCAGTGGCTTGGCGTGCTGGTGGGACTGAAAAAACAGCGATCTATATTCAGGCTCCGACTGAGCAATTATTCCACAAGAACATTGATTTCAGCAGCACCGAGGCACAGGCAAAGAGGCTGATTAAAAGATTACACTGGGCATACGGGGGCTTATGAAGTACTAGGAAAGGACGCACACAATCAGACATACATGTAGAGGACACGCAGACACACACGGCTGCACACACAAGAAAAAGCTGAAGTACTTCAAGCGACCATCAGAGATAACCAAGCCTTGTAGTCACTCTGTCCTTTCTCTTTTTTCCCTGTTCCTGCCTGGTGGCTGATGAGGCGATGACTGATGTCTGTATTTTTCCAGAGTATTAATTGGACACTTTCCTCCTGGCTGATGTGCAGTCAAAGCCTCCTGGATCTGGACCAATTAGATATCTCCCATGTGAAAACAACAGGAGCACAGAGCGGAAGGAGAGGAAGACATAGGAAGGGGAGCTGTGCCGCGGGAAGGTTGAGAAAACAGCCAATCTGTTTGGCTACCGGAGCAACAATGATTTGAAATTAAAATGTTGATGTGGAGAATCAACAGTGTTTGAGAGACAAGCTCTGACTGGTAATGTTAGGAGTGGCTTAATGGAAAGTGGCAAGCTGAAGTGCAAGTGGCAACCTGACAGACAGCTGAGAGGGGCAGATGGAGTTAACTGCATTTCCAGTGTGCAAACAAGCAATTAGGCCCAATTATGTTGCTATCTTTTTAGAAACCTCCGGAAGATCAAAATAAGTTACTGTACTAAGTTTTCCGACGTATTGCTAATGGCAGAGAGCATTTATTTTTCGTATCATCTGGCTTGAAACAAATATGTGACAGCCATTTTAAATCAGACCTTACATGCACAAGCTGTCAGCAAACCCAGCCTCGGCACTGCTAGTTACTGCTCAGACCGGGACATTCGGATGAGCTGTCAAGACTATGAACATCAGGATTGATAGATGAGTTTCTGGTCCAACCCTGTGTTTGGTGTCCTGTGTAGCTATGTAGCTGGCAAAAATCACAAGAATAATTTGACAGTACAGCATGAATGTCTATTTAAATAATTAAAAGGTTGTCCCCGGAAAGATGAACTTCACCATTTGCTGATGCTACATTCATTCGACCATAGACACTTTTATTCATAGCAACGGTACAGTATTTGTTGCCATGACAACATTTATGGGGCTCTTAATGATACAGTAACTATTAATCGTTGCTGTTTCTCTCATCTTTATGCTGTTTTGCTGAAATTTGAGCCTTGAATATGACCTTTATAACAACACACCTGAAACTGAGTCAAATTCAACACAATCAAAGATGCTGGGTTGTAAAACATAAATAAGCAAAGTAGCAGTAAAACTGTAGCTATCCCATTTTGTAGTTGTCATTCCAACAGCAACAAAGCTAAAGTTTTTACTTTTGAACCTCCCACTGCTCATTTATGCCAAGTTTAAAGCCTCACCGCACAGTCTGGTCAGACAGCCATCCAGCATCGCAGTTGTCGTAGCCGTCAGCAAAGGTAGCCTGCAGCTGGCCTGGGGATGCAATGACTGCTGAATTCTCCACACACACCCTTTTGGCGTCGGCGAAGGACAGCGCATAACGGTCGTGAGGAGCCCGGTAATGAAATACCACACCTGGAATAAAGAGGTAGAGGGATGTGATGACAAATGATTTTATGAACTGCAGCCTTTGGGTCAGAGATATACAGATTTATGAACTGTCACCTTGAACCATTAAAACAGGAGCGTGTACAGTACATGCACACAGACGCATAAACACAATGCCCTCTAGACATTATCATCATGTGCTGACATTGTTCCATCTGTGCAGGAGGAAACGGCAGCATTCAGGTTCAGCAACCTCCGTACGTGAGTCTCATTTGCATCAGACAGTCGGCCGCTTATCATCAGAGAAAAGAGATGTTGCCCTTGGATACAGTGTATGACAAACAGTGATGTTTATTTTACTGCTTTAACAGTACATGCTCAGTGGTACTGCACTGTGCCAGCCTCCGCACTCATGATGGAAAGACAAAAAAAGACATTCAAGGAGATGTGTGTTATGAAATTGCAGAACCAGAGAGTTTGTGAGCAATAG
>JAPQRQ010000019.1:24245798-24267906 GCA_037367365.1 Apogon talboti | reverse complement strand
AACTCCATGGGTTTTACTGGTGAATCAATGTTGTAGAAGATGACGGCGTTTCCACGGTAACTATGGAGCCTCTGAACATCCAAACGGGTCATATCTGATGACCATGAAAAGACGACAAACTGTATTTTACACCAATTATTTACATGAATTGATAGGATTAGTGGATCAACAGGTATTAAACAGTTTAGATCAGTGAAAGATTTTGATTGCTGGTGGATGTTTGGGTCTTTAGGGTTAAGAAAGGTTAAATGTACGAGAGAATTTTATTGTAGGTTTTTAAGGGTTAAAATATATATATAAGTGATTGTAATCTGAGTTCAAATGACATCCAAGACAAAATAGGCAAGGTTACTTTTTACTTTTCTACCTTGACAGCATTATATTTTCACCATCTCTGAAATTATACAATATAACAAAAAGCATTCATAAGCATTCATACTACTATACTTAGTATTTAATATTGCATAGCAGATATCAAGTATCCTCTTAAAATTGTATGCACACAGGATCAAAACAAAGTAAAAAACAAGAAAGTAAAGCAAACTTTTAGAACAAGTGGGAAGAAGTTGAATTGTTTTTATCTTGTGATGAATAAAACATAGCATGGAAGGACAGCAGATGCAAGTGTGGGTTTGTTTTTGTGTGAGTGGATGGTCTAACGAAACTACTCGCAGTCTTTATTGCTTTGTTTTTTGCGGGATGTAGAGAAATGCGTCCTTTTAACAAGACCTTGGAAGGCGCGTGGAGACAAATGGGGGGAAAAAAACAAAGCGACAACGCGGAAAATAACATGAAAAGAGCGCCGCCTGCTCTTAAACACTGATATGGTATCGGTTTACGAAGAGAGGGAAAAGGATGTTGAGACAGAGGGCCCCCGCCAAGCCCAAAACTGGTAACCATGGCAACAGAGGAAGCACTAATGGAAACGGGGTGGGGGGAAAAGAGCTTCTGATCAGGGCGGAAAACACACATGCACATTTAACTGTATGCTTTGGGGGTGGCCTCTTCAAAGCGCAGATCTGAGGCTGTGTACCTTATAATGTAAATTGAATGAGGGGAGACTAGTTTCCTCCATCTTTTTCCACTGCGTTTGATCACTGCTCTGTGTTTCACTGCAATGGTACTGTCTTTTCCCTACAGGAAGCACATACAGTATATCTCAAATATGCGAGGCACACACATGCAAATACAGACACACACACACACACACACACACACACACACACACAGCTGAAGCACCCTGCATCTGTTTGGGTGTGTGTCAGTGTTTGTGTACACGTGTGCTGCGTGTCTAGTGCACAGCATGTCTACGGAGTTGACATCATGCAGGGTTTGGAAATGATCTCCGTGCTGACAGTGTCTTGCATGAGAATCTCCACAAAATTCCCCCCAGCTCCCACCTGCCTTGTCTGTTCTTGCACATGTACTTCTCTCCTCCTCTTCCACTCCCCCTCGTCTCTCCCGTGTGTTTTCTCCATTGTTCTCCTACATACAATCCTGTTTTCTTCTCTCCTCCCACTCTCACATCTCCTCCTCCTCTATCCTCACTTTTTGTTTTACTTTGTGATATCTGTGTTTGTTATCTTTTTATCCCGTTTCAGTTACATAGCATAGAGCGCAGGTGTCAAACACGGGGCCTGTGGGCCAAAACCGGCCCTCCAAAGGGTTCAAAGCACATAGCTTCATATGTTTCGACTGTAATTTACAAGATTCATCACTGTATCCCATATTATCTCTTATGATGAAAACTATAATATATTTTTCTAGGAAAAAAGGAAGATAAAAATGTTTTTAAAAAGCAAAATAAATAAGATTCACTTTGTTGCCCATAAAGCTGGAGTAAAATAATTTCACTGCTTCTCATTCAACAATGTGATTTATTCATGAAATAAAGTGTAAATGGGATTCAGTATGTGAACATTGTACCTGGTCAAAGGTGATTACTGATGTGTACAAACAGGAATTAAAACAGGAATGTGTCTGAAAACAGAATTATTCCAACTTTATTGGCAACAGTGTAAATACAATAATACACTAATATCACATTTTTAGTTGTAAGTAACAACGTTTTATCAGAATTACCACTTGTTCCATTTTCCTGCTCGTTTTTACCCACTCCAGACGTGGTTTGTGTTGCAAAATCACATGAGGAGTTAAAGTCCATTACTCTGATCTACATATCTTAAAAAAATATCATTACGATATGTGACATGCAGAAAACAGGTCAAATATTTGCTTGAATGACTTTGGGGTGAAATCTGTAGACGTTGGACTGAATAGAGCAGGATCTGTGTCTCCTATTGGAAGTGGTGGGACAGTTGAGGAACCATGTGACAGTGAAACGAGAGATCACCTTCAGCAAAATCATGTAAAATCATGTGAGATCGTGCAAGATCACGAGGTGCATTGTCAAATCTCTACCAGTAAACATGTTTCTATATGCCATTAACCTCATAGCATAATTGCCTAACTCGTACACTAATGGACAAAAGTATTGGGACACTTGAATTCAGGTGTTTCTTTTCTAACAGGGGTCTGGGAAACAAAACAACAATGACAAATGTCATAATATAGTTTTATACTGGGATAAATATCATTGCATTGGTCAGTTTGATTTAAATTGTTACCTTTGCTTTCAAAACACCTCAGAGATGGTTTTTACTCAATTTCTCTCAACACTGATTTTATTTATTTATTTGTTTTATACATGGCATTGAGTTTAAATGTTCTACCTTTAAATTTCTAAAATAATTTTCATGCTTTGAGTGTAAACAATAATTTTCTACCACGACTAACCATCTACTTTCTTCACATCTCACTTAGGAAGAAAAATCTCCCATTAAACCATAAGGAAATATTGATATTTATAAACTATACGCACAAAAATATTGGGACACATCATGGCTAGAGTTGTAAGATGTCCTGTTTATGTTGATCTGAGATATAGACATCAATATTAATAATCAATATAATATTTATCAAATTTGTCATTATTGATTTGTAGCCCAGACCACGTTAGAAAAGAAACATCTGAATTCAATGTGTCCCAACACTGTAGTGTATGAGATGGGCAATTATGCTCTGAGGCTAACGATATGTCATATTGTCCAACCTAGTATAGTATATCTTTGCTGTTGTCAAACTATTCTTCTCCTTTCCTTGTTTTTTTTTCCATTCACATTCCTTTTATCTCTTATTCCCACTCTCTTCCTCCTCTCACCTCTTTCTGACCCAGACTGCCCCATCCTGCCTCGTCATCATCCTCACCTAGTAACAAATGTTACCCACTAGGCAGTGGCTTTGTCCCTGTCAGAGCTGACTCCCACCAGCCCATGTCAGACTTCACACGAACTCGACCACGGCTGTTGCCTAGACTAATTTTTGCACCTTCTGTAGCCATAATGACGCATTTACTCCATGTGGCACGCTGCCAACTTCTCAGATTCATAAATGCATGTTCACCTACAGGAGCGCTTGTACAAAACTGGCAGGTGTGTTTGCATCATCGTCGGCCCATAATCTGACCTCCTCCCACAAAAACGCTCCCACTTTCCAATCTCTGGGATGTCAAAAAAAAAGTGTCAGGGGGTAAACTTTAGCGCCAACCCTCCCTGTAGTTTTCAACCTCCCACTGACTACTTCCAGAGCTGCTCGGATGAGAGATGAGCGTGCGATGGAGGTAGTGAGCATGTGAGAGCAAATACACGAGACGTTAATGCTCTCAAAACCCCGACTCCTCCAGAACAGGCACACAGTGTCTTCTTGCATGTCATGGGCACTGAAAGGCATATACGAGTGTTGTTGTGAGTGTGTTATCATTCTCCTCAGAGGTTCTGTGTGTGTTTGCGCGCTGCTTGGCAAGTTGGCTGTATAAACTACCTGGCAGATGTAACCTGAGGGCCTCCACACCAACATGTACACACATGGAGGAAGACAGAGGACTTGGCTGGGTTTTCATCATCTCTCTGCCCGGGAATCGGAGCCCTGAGTCACAGAGAGGCCCCTGTGCCAGGTCCGTGGATTTTTTTTTTTTTTTTTAACCTCCACAGAAGGCAGAAACCGTATAATACAGAGAGGAGCAGACGGTCGGGGAGGCCACGGAGAGCAGTGAGGGGGTGTGCAGTCTGTCCTACATACTCACAAAAACATGCATATACACACAGATTCACAGCAGGGAGTACAAGGAGAGCAGAGAGAGGGCAGACGAAGACTCAGGGATGTGTGTTTGTATGTTATACTATTCCTCAGTTTTCTTTCCTCTTGTTTAGTAAACTGAGAATCTTTGGATTCTACCTGGACTGCTGGTTATAGTGTAAGATACTGAAAACAGTCATATTTTATTAACTTCTTTTTAAACCAATTCAGATCATGAAGCACATTAACATTTTAAAAGTGCAGGACAGAAACAGGTTATCTTCTTTTATACTATTTATTTTTAACTATTTATTAAACACATTTGAGAAGCATTCAATACTTCACAGAACCCTTCCGCTGATGCTTCCTTTCTAAATACCCAATAATATTTTTTCTTGGTCTGTGATAATCAAGGTTTTTAAAGAGTAAAAGAGACATGCAAACAAATGCAAAATGTCAAACCTCTCTTAAGAGAGTGAATAACTTGCTAACACATAATGAGAGGATTAGGTTCCTAAACTTCAGCTCCTCAACTGAATCAAAGCAAATTTTAATGAGTTCTGCAAATACATATTACAAAAAAAAAAATACAGTATATTTGAAATTGAACAAAATATGAAATATCATTTCCGCCTTTAAGAAATGTTTGAGTGTATGAATGTGAGCTTTGGAAATCTTTCATTTGTTTTTCGACTTTACATCTCATCTTTTCGCCTCTTTGAAATGCTGTTGGGGTAATTATGAAGAGATCAAATGAGTAGAATACGTGGGCTCTTGCTGTAGCTAAGCTGTGGCAGTCTGCCAGTTTCTCATGATTTGCTGTTATAGAGTGAAAAATGAGATAAACGACTGATAAAGAAAATGTCAGTGTGACTGAAGAGACCTAACAAATCAAATGAAGGGATGAGTTGCTATTCCCAGACTGGCACAGTGGGCTTCACATCCCGATGGACAGTCAGAGGATCATTAAATTTACTAACATGACAGTCAGTCACTAATGAATGCTCATTTGTTTTCCAAAATTTGGACGCCGTATTAGTGAGTGTACGCTATAATTAGGTCAATTAACAAGCCAGGGGCATGCATGTGGAAATTTTGCAGAATGAGGTTAATTAGTAATAATGCAATGATAATATAAAACAAACATGAACTTGAGAAAATACAGAAAAAGGCCAAAAAAAAATGCCTGACACATTCAAGATGCTACTTAGCACTTGGTTTGGAAGGATGCTGTATTACTGTTTGATTTTAGATTAATTCATACAAGTTGTTCCTGTCGGGGTGATTGTGAGCGGGGCGCCTTCCTGGAGGAGATGTGCTTTCTATTTATCACTGATTGGAAGGACATGCTTGATTGCATTTAGCACAAATCATCATGCCTCTCACAAAGTCCCTATGCTTCCCTTGGAGCTTTACAACCACATTGCAAATTGCACCCGGGGCATCATTTATCACGTCGCCTGGACTGACGCTCCGTGTGACAGGAAGAGGACTGACCCCCACATTATGCTTCGATCTAAATCTGATTAAAATTTATCATGAAGAATTCAACTCTTATTTTCATTACTTTTACTGAAGAAGTTAGGTGATCACTCCCGTTTGTCTGCCTGCATATCAGAAGGATTATGCATGAACTACTGCAACAATTTTCATGTTCTAAAGATATGTTACCCACAGCTGAACGTAGGGGACCGCACATATCATAAGTAATATAATGGATTTTCAATAAAGGACACATGATCTTACCCTTTATATTTATTCAAAATGACTCAGACTCTGTGTTCAGTTGGTTATGAGGACTCTGAGTGGCCCCAAAACGCAAAATAGGAGAAAACGCTATAGAGGAGGTCATGGCTGAAAAGATGGAATCAGGATAGGTGTTAGATCTTTTGCTACATGAGAGGAAAATAAATGTTTTGTTTTTAACTTTAAGATGGGAGTAATGCAAGCCTGTTGTTAGGGTTAAGAGAACCTTCAGGGTTTCAGTCAGTTATGGTGGATCACCCTACTACCCCTCCCCCCCAACTGAACTTGTAAAATGTTGAAAACAATTTATGCATCCCAAGGCTCTCCTATCTCTTGTATTGGAGGGGGATCTACTATGCACACGCCATTTATGATGAGAGTCTATATGGTAAAGAGAGTTAAAGTTAAACTAGACTAAAGTCTAATCATGAAGACACGTGTCTATTAAAGCAGCATTTGGGTCTGCATGGAAAACAAACAGGCAGCCACAGAAGGTATGGAATGTATTATTATAGTGGGAACTATAGAACTGAATGGCCTGAATATTAAATATCCTTGATTTAATATTCACTATACGCTGGAACACAGCCAGTGATTGAGTGAATCACACAAAGTTGTCAAACATTGGCCTATACCTCTTCTGTATCCTCTTGCTTCTAATTTTAAATTGTTTGGAATGCAATGGAATTCAATGCCATAACTGAGGACAACCTAATTAAAGCCAACTCTTTGCTTTGGTTCCAAAAGTGGTCACATTAGTGAGCTTAAACTGTATTCATTTTATTAGTGAATGATAATAAAAAAATACATTTGTATGTGATTTGAAGCATTTATAATGTACATTTTGCTTTGATTCAGCTACTTGAACCCCACCATTCTCATGTGCCTACTAGTCTATTTAACAACATTCAGATTGTCTGTAAAACTCCTCACACTACAGGATCTGATGTTGTTTATGTGTATGGGCAGGATCACCCCACCAAAATAGTCTTCTGAATGACATGAACTCTGAGTCGTACACCAGATTCACTGCACATAGTGGGATGTGATGGGCAGCTTCAACTCTTATTATAGTGTCCTCACATGCTCTGTTTGGGCTGAGAAAGAGTCAGTAAAGGTTTAGGGTTTGGACTCATGTGGTGCATACACTGCGGGTCAGGTGACAGGGACTGCCAACAGTTTAATGAGGACTTACCGCAGCCCACAGTTTGGAGCAGAAGGAGGGCCAGCAGGGGCTGCAGTCCACACACAGACAGTATGCCCTGCATCCTGCTGCACCTGGAGACAGAAGATAAAAACACAGACAGGAAATGTGAGCATACAAAGGAAACTGAAATCAACACGTTGCCCTCGTGTGGTTTTTCTGTGACACACTGTGTGCTAGGATGAGTCACTTGTCACAAGAATTTTTCTTTTTCCTTTTTTTTTCCAGCGCTGGCCTTAGGATAGAGGGTTGTCAAGTCATACTTCATTTTCATTTACAGTTTCATAATATAAGAGTGAAGTCCTCTGAAGTCTTTTGAGACTGTAATTGTGATTAAGGCTTTTAAAGAGCTGTACAAATAAACTTAACTTGAGCTAAGCATCATCTTTCATCTCTTTGAAGTGTGTTTTAAAAATACTGTGTTATCTTTACACTTCAGAGACAAGTACTCTTCTCTTTTTATAGAAAACCCTTGCCCTTAATGAAATTTAATGTCTTCATTCAAATGATGACTTTCCTCATTTATTCCAGGTCTATTCAGGGTCATTGGGTGGTTAAAACTATCCCAGCATGCACTGGGGACAAGGAAGAAAAAGCCCAGCCGGACAGATCTGGCAAATTACCAGGGTGTTTTACCGACGCAGATGCTCGTTTTAAACCCATTTACTATAAAACCCCCTGACTTACACGTCTCTGGACTGAAATCTACATTTACGCAAGGATTATTATGTTAACCACCGAGCCACACTGATCATAAATACCAAAGTTATCCAGGAAGTAAAATAGCTTATGAGTTCCTAGTTCTAACTGAAGATTCATCTGTTTTGATGACAGAGCTGCTGAGATCAATATATGAGACAAATCTCTGAGGGAAAAATTCAATCTACAGTTTACTGTGTAAATAAAAGCTTGTTTATCAGTATGTGGTGAGAGATTAACACAGTGCAGCTGTGTGCAGAAAAACAAAAGGTTGCGTGGAGGAGAAACGCTCTCTTTACAACAGGGAGAGACACTGATGCATTTCAACACCACAAACAACAAAATAAAAACACTAGAGCCAAATCTAACACAATGGACCTCTGGGTTCCCTTGTTGTACACATGCTGAAAACTCAACAGAGCACGATCGTATCAAAGCAGCGCCGATGCTGTCACATTAAACATGGGAAAATTTCTATTTGAGTCAGGTTGACAGGAACTGTCTATGGTATGTCTTCATAGGTTTATTGTTTGTCAGTAACTAGGGAATTTTGTACCAGTCTTGTGCACACACAGGTACACTCTGACTAGATTTTTACTGATTTGTTTTGATGTGAACCATAAAAAATACATTATAAAATGACTATCTCAGTATACATCATGAGGGCTGAAATGTTTTCGAGCCAACATGTCATCAGTGTAACACAATATTTCAGGTTTATCTCTACATCTGTCCTCAAGGCCAGCAATGAAAAAGAGAGGAACTGGCAAAGTTAAAATTATTTCCTGGTAACTTATAAATGGGACTTTCCTGTATATCAGACTGCTGCCTTTCATGTGATTGTAACCACAGCCAGGGGGATGCTGACCACATGAGGGAGGTCAGCCTCTGGCACGGTGCAGGAGAAACCCTGAGTAATAAATACAGCCTCTCTGGAGACGTGGCGGACCGAACAGGGCCTGAGGGCAGCAAAGAAGGGGGGGGGGATTTAGAAGCTGGTAGTGGAGATGCCGGACACAGATAGCTGGTGTCAGTTACAGCAGGACTGGTCTCTCTGAGTCAGTCTCAAAGGTACAGCCAAGGACAGAAACACTGACCTCATACCAAGTACCTTCACTGTGGCTTGGTTGAACGGAAGCAGATTCAAAAGCCTATGGGTGTGTGGCATAGATTCAGACACAACTCTAACAGACTAAAATCATATGGTCATTTTCCAATGATGTGAATTATCTAATCGCAGTGGCTGATCTGATTGTGTAATAATAATAATAATAATAATAATAATAATAATAATAATAATGGATTACATTTCTATAGTGCTTTTCAAGGCACCCAAAGCGCTTTACATTATTTATCAATTATTCATTCTCACATTCACACTCTGGTGGCGGTAACGGAAGCAGGCTGACGGAAGCGTGGCTGCCAATTCACGCCAAACGGCCCCTCTCACCACCACTAAACATTCATATAGTAGTGTCACTCACACTTGCCTCCTAGTGTGAGTGACACGCTAGGAGGCAAGGTGGGTGAAGAGTCTTGCTGAAGGACAAACTGGCACATGACTAGAACAGAGCGGAATTCGAACTACCAACCCTTTGGTTATTGGACGATCTGCTCTACCTCCTGAGCCATACACAGTACGTAGTATCTGCTTGGTCTCTATACAGTAATAATAATAATAATACAGGAGTGATATTGGTATTGCAAATCTGTGACATATTTACAGACAAGATTATGTATCCAAGTTTTAATCACAGTACATTAGTGATGCATATTCACACTTCATTATTCTCATGAAATGTAATGTTCAGCATTAAGTGGATATGATGCATTGAAATGTAATCAAATTAAACCATGAACTGAATAAATCATACATTTTTCTGATTCCAAAACCTTTCTGGAAATATTCAAGATGAGATGAGATGAGAATACTTGGAATAACCTCTTCAACCTTTAGAAAAGGCAAAGCTGTTTCAACCTTAGAGTCCATCACTAAATTATCAGAGATTGGATCCTAGATGTTTTTATTGTACACTGCTGAAATGTCTTATGACATTTAAGGACATTGAACCACGTGTTCTGTCCTCAAAGTATTTATCCACTAAGTTATTACAAACTGATTTTCATTCCACAGTGGAAAAAAACCCCAAACACTTCCATTAATGGGCTCTTTTTTTGTCTCTGTGCATTTTTTTCAACATCTAAACCTCTAAAATCTTTCATCCACACATCTACACTGAATTAAATGTGCAACGCCACAATAACCTTTTCAGCTTATTAAAACCACCGTGCCTCGTTTCCTCACAGCTTTATCTCATCCAGGAGCGTAGCTGTGGTTCATTTAAGGGCTTTGACCACTGTGTTGTCAGCTCTAGGCCCTCCATTGAATTTTTTTCTGTTGAGATGCAAGGTTATCTCTTCACTAAATCACTCACATAGTTTACAGAATTCTAGGACAAACACTGAGAAGCATGTGCGTCCGTAGTTGTGCTCAAATAGGCATGAGACAAGCAACGTGCTGAGATTGCCCTTTCAAAACGTTTGTTTGTTCACGCCACGTTGACATTACACACCTACACGAAGTCTAAATTCTGCCCCAGATACAATTTCTACCCTGCAAATACAGAGCCCGCAGTATGGTGGAGGAGTATTTTGCATCGCTCGATTCAAGTCGATGACATTTCACAGACAAGCTGATGCACTGGAGGCTTGGACAATGATATGAAAGGCCTCACTTCCCTATCTCCTAATTGGGCGTAGTCAGAAGGGTTCTGTAGATGGATGAAATCAGATTAAAAAGGTCTACATAAAATAATAATACACCGATGTGATTTTAAACAAATACCATTATTTTACCAGGCCTATCATTAGCTCTATGTTCCATGGCCTAGAAGGTTGGAGAAGCTGCTTCTTGACTGAAGGGTCACCGGTTCGATTCCCTGGACCAGCAGGGAAATTGTTGGCTAGTTTGCCCTTGAGCAATGCACCTAATCTGGATTTGCTCTATGGCAGCCTGACATGGCAGCCCCTTGCTCCTGGTCTGCAGTGTGTGGTGTGTCCCTGCATGTTCAGCTAGTGATGGATTAAATATAGAGGGTAAATTTCAGTGTGTGTTGCATGTGCTTTTTTTTTCTTTTATAATTAAACCTTTATTTAACCTGACAGAGAACCATTGAGATAAAGATCTCTTTTACAAGGGCGAACTGGCCAAGAGGTCAGCAGCACATGCCATGAAGGAATACAGGTTCAGGAAATTACAATAAATGAAAACAATTATTTAGTAATAACACAAAAGTTTGACGGTTTTGACACTATACTGACAAATAAACATCCTTCCGCTTCTTTTACTTCCTTCTGCAAGATCTCCCAAGAATTTGTTGCTGCACAGAGACAAACCTCAAACAAAGTCAATTTTCTCCTGATCTGTGTGTCTGAGAAGTCGTTAAAACGGCAAAATATTTAGAAGTTATTCAGCCTGTGCTAAATAGGTCCGTTTTTACTTGTCTGTTTACACTCCTGACTTTGGGGGGAAAGCATCAACTGAAATCTATAGATCTAATTCACTTTTCCCACTGGAATGAATGAGACAGAATCTTCTTCTAGGTTCCTAAAGGTGTGAGGCAGTGGAGAAACTTCATGACACCAGCTATGTTTCTATAAAATGTCAAGCAAATATGAAACAAACTTTTGAAAAGTTGCAAAACTTAACATGCGATTTATGTGCATCTCCCAAACCTGGTTTAGAGAGACTAATCTAGGTTGGGTTGTGTGTCCAGAAGGTGGCGCTCTAAACTACATCAGACATGGCTCTAATGCACAGTAAAAGAAGGGGCATATGCATTAAATTTTGTGTACACTACACTCCATGTGCAAAAATTAACTCAGTGTACTGCCATGCAAACTTTCAACCGACTGCAAACGGACAGTGTCAAACTACAAAGAAATGAAACCCAGAACATTTGATCATGTGAAATGGCTGTGATGTCTTTTGTCACAAACAAGACAGAAGAATAACTGTGTCCTCATCAGTTCATACTATCTGTTGTATCGGACAGTTTTCACACTTTATCTGAATTTTTAGTATGAAGCAGCAAACAGCTGATCAATCAGCAAAGTTTTCTGTCAGAATTCATTTGAAAAAGGCTAAATTTTCCTCAACTCAAACAAAATTTGTGGAAAACGTAATTCTTTTTTCTTTTTTTACAGTTTTGTTTCCTTGAACTGTTCCAGAATCGTTAGAGTATGCTGACTTTTTCAACATTACATCAAAACAGCATAACAATATAAAATAATAATCTTTTTCATAGCTTTCATCCTGTCTTTCATATTGTTTCCTTTTGTTACATCATTTACAAACAATCTAAAACCATAAATGACAGCTGCTTCAACTTTCAGCCAAAACTCTGTCTTTCAACTTAAAAGAAATAATGATTTGACACTTATGATCCACACAAAAATGTCCCTCATACTAATATTTTTAGCCAAATCTCCTCCTTCATGATAAGCTCAGAGGCCTCCTGCTGAAAGTCAGCTCTGGCTCACCTGATGTGAATGTAACACCAGCCAGAGAGATGCAGCCAGATCTCAACATGTCAGACGGGTGCACTGTTCCCTATCTATCCTGCCACAGATACTCTGGATGTGACGGAGAGACCGACAGATAGACTACTACAGACAGACAGGGAGACAAGAAGACAGATAGAAGCCACCGAAATATGCCAGCTGTCGCGCTTCGTTCGTTTTCTGTCCCAGTCAAAGAGAGTTACCGGACTCACATCAGTCTTTTCCGTGAAGGGAGAGTGGTCAGACACATCTGTCATCTCATCCAGATCGTACTATCTAAATGTAGCTCCCGGTCTACATCCTCTATAAGTGCGTTCACAAAGGTCTTCTTTGTTGTTCTCTTACGTGTTGTTCTTTTCTTTGCTTCGTCTGCTTCTCTAAAATTGTCCCGTCACTCTTTCTTCAACGTGGTGCATTATTAAGGAGCCTCATTAATCATTGAGGCCGGCTGTCTGTCACTCCATCACCACACACTGCTGTTGTTTCTGCAGCACACTCATACACACATTCATACACACAATAGCACTGGTTTCACAGGGGGAGTTAGTCCCATCAATGTCGGTGTATAAGTTCCTTAGAGTGAAAAATGAGGCTACCCTTCAAGGGACAAAAGACTGTTTTCCTTCCGGGAGGATATTACCAAGGTTTTAGCGAGCAACCTGTCACGCTGAGTCATACATAAATGGTTTTAGAGGTTCACATTTCCCGCACAAATGGAGCCAGCTGTGTGTTAGCACCTGTCTTATGGCATGCCTCATCCTTGGGTGACTTCTTTTGTTGATCAGTAGCTTAAAAAAAGCACAAAATCTCATCATCAGATGTGTGGGCTGCTGTATTTGAACTGATAAAAGGTACATGAGGTGAAATAGCAATAGTTCTGCAGAAAAGGTGAATCTCTTTATGTGCCAGGATGAGTCAATGATAACTCACTGAGCAACTAAGTTATTATCAGGAAGAAGTAAAAGATGAGATAAAGAGGTGGTGGGATGCGACAGTGGGATGTTAAGATCAGGAGGAAGTAGGCGGGGAGATTGTTCAAAGAGTCACATAGTAAGACAGAGGGAGAAAATAAGAGGTATGGAGGAAAACCGAAGCTTATTTCAGCCATACTAAAATGCCAAGTCTGAGTGGATGAGGGGGGGGACTTGAATCTTAAGCAGTCATAAATTTCCCCTGATGCTTTGCTAGCCCTGCACTATATGTATATGCTTGGAAGGGAATGGAAGCTGGTAGAATAGTGTGTGTGTGTGTGTGTAGGTGTATGTGTGTGTGTGTGTGTGTGTGTGTGTGTAGGGTATGGCGGGGCTCCCAATGAGAAGATCCTGCCATCACATTCAGGATCCACCATATGGGTTTAGACACGTAATGTAAGCCAGAGACAGTTTCATTCCATCACACACAAACACAGACACACAAACCCTTTACTGCCTGAGAGGTCGAAGAACATGCAGGTTTTACAGCGGGAGAAGACGAAGTAGCTCTGCATTATAATCACATCTGCGATAATATGAAAATTAAATATGCAATGTGCAAAAATACCTTACGGGGATGCAAATGTTCCGGCATGCTTGGAATGTAAATGATAGGACAGATGTTTGTCTGAGTGTAGAGACATACAAACACGCACATGATACATTGTAAAATCATTTGTGCGTACATCTGTGCATACATCTCAACTCAAGATTCACTTGACTCACTTTCGTAGTGAATGATTCTTACTTTGATGCATTTTCTTCCAGCTTAACAGTGTGTATTCTGACATTGTGCTCTTATGATAGTTAAAAAAATGGTTCTTTATTGGGTTTTTGGCTGAATACCATTTTATAAGATGATATTTTCAAGAGTGTCACTAATATATAGGTTATTATTAATAGGCTCTGTTGTGCATGACTGAGCAGTTACTCATGCATACAAGAAAAGATGCTGTTAATCAGGAGTTTGCAAAAGGGGGGGGTAATGAGGAGTGAATAAATGCAAGGATGAGACTGTGCTTGCTCTGACTTTATTTGTGTAGAGTTGGAAAGTGCTGTCAATTACAGTTTGAGTCCAGTATACTTACAGTGTACTGTATGTGTATATGTACAGTACATGCTTGGTTGCTTTTTAGCTTTGATTCTTTCATTTTCAGTAAATACAGTCATGAAAAAAAATTATTAGATCAACCTTGTTTTCTTCATTTCTTGTTCATTTTAATGCCTGGTACAACTAAAGGTACATTTGTTTGGATAAATATAATGATAACAAAAATAGCTTTTAAGAGTTTAATTTAAGAGCTGATATCTATTCATTTTCCATGGTTTTCTTGATAACAACCAAAATCACTTCAGTTCTTATATCAATAGCTATGGCATTATACTGACAAAAACAGTGCTTTTAGGCATTCCATGTTTTCTTTTCTGTCTGTTTTAGTCACATGATACACACAGGAGTTAGTACTTGATTGCATGACCATTGTTTTTGATGACTGCATCCATGCGTCTTGGCATGCTCTCCAACAGGGTGGTCTAATAATTTTTTCCATGACTGTATGATAGTCCAAAAAGTAAAAGAGAAACGAAAAAAAAAATAGAAACCCTTTGTACCACACAGTGCTGCACCATATGAAGTGGTGGTGACACTGCTGAGCACCCTGATGGTGTGGAGTGGGAATAAGCTTCAGGGCTGCCTAAAACTATATAGAAACCTATTACTTACCACTGAAAGCCACACAGGTCTACCTTATTCATACAATGTACCCACCAGCAGCTGGAGGGTGGATACATATTACTTTGCTTTCTGCAGCCACAAAGTGCAAGCTGATTCTACTGTACACGTGAGTAAAAAAGTCAGAAGTGAGGTGCAGAAAGGGAAGGAGGGCTAAAGTGAAAGATTGGAATAGATAGAGAGAAGGAGGAAGGTATTGAAAAGAGAGAATGGAGGACGGAGGTTGTAGGACAGAGAGCGAGAGAGCGAGAAAGAGAGAGAGAGATTCTCCTGAAAAATGAGGTGACAGAAAGCTTTTACGTGCAGGAAGGGAGGCCAGGCAATTTTCAAATGTCTGAGACTTCTCATTTGCAGGGCTGCAAAGCCACTTTATACAGTGGCAAATGTTAAGCTTGTACTGGGCACATCAAGGTCCCCTTGGACGCTAACTTGTCTTCGCCTAGAATATAAATGTGGATCGAGACCAGAGTACACGAGAAAAAAAATAGGTTCGACACCTTGTACACAAGAGTTTAAAAAGGCAGAGTGGATGAGAACTTGGCGTTTCCCTGGATAAAAGAGTGTCTTAGTGCCACCCGTATGTTTATGTGGATGGGGATGAGGGCAAACTGTTGAACGGAGTGTCTGAGTACAGCCCAAGGTGTTTTTGTTCAGGCTCTCTACTGTATGTTTTGAGTGGGTAAACATTTTACAGCCACTGTTCATTTTTTTAATCTATTGATCACTTTTTAAGCTAAGTGAAAAATGATTTAGTCAACAAATAACAAACTGCAGGGAAAAATGCCCCTCACGGCCCAAGGTTGTGGCTTAATACTGTACTTTCTGTCAAAAGAGTCCAAAAAAAAATACATTTTTCACACAATGATTTTAAGACACTGACTCCATTATTTGTTGAGAAAACATCTTAAAATATCAGATCAAAAGAAGTACAATCCACAACCTTGAGTTAAATTTTCTCAAATCCAGCTCATCTTTGGGTGTTGAACTTGAATATATAAATACGTGAATAAATATATAAATAAATCAAGATGGGCTGTTGGCAACTGTGTTTAAGCTGCCTCTTAATCAATATCTTTCACCCATGTTTGCACACAAAACCAGGAGGTGCAGAATCAAAGCCTAAAGCCATTATAAAATGATCGTTCTTATGTGGTCAGGCCCAATCCCCCTGAAAATCTTTCATTGCAGTACAGCTCCTTCAGTTGCAGTAAGTGCTTCTGGCTGTAATTGACAAGCTCTGACCACAACCCCCCCTACTCATCCCCAGCCACAAACATATTTTGTATACAGCTGTACACAGTTGTGGTGAAAGGATGTTATCAGTTTATTAAAGGAGATCTGGGACCGGGACATATTTCACTGGGACCACTGCCAGGTTTTTCCCTCTGCCTTTTTGTCGCACATTCTGATTTTCTCTTCTCTATAATGTTTCTTTCCTCTGCTGCCTCACTCCAGCCTGTACGTCTCTGTATCTCAACTCTTCCTCATTTTGTTTTACAGTCTGTCTCTGTCTGTTTTTGTCTGTCGGCAGGATCCAGGGATGTATGGGATACAGTAAATCCTCACCATTGATTGCAGGTTGTAAAAACTCTTCAGTTAATCAAAGTCAGCAGCGCAGGGCCACTGAA
Organism: Apogon talboti; assembly: GCA_037367365.1. NCBI lineage: Eukaryota > Metazoa > Chordata > Actinopteri > Kurtiformes > Apogonidae > Apogon > Apogon talboti. Next base: position 24,251,229 of record JAPQRQ010000019.1, on the reverse strand, counting down.
TCATGGTGGGGCAAAGGCCTGGGAGCCAGTCAGTAAAGCCTTAGTTACAATGCCGCAACAGTCGCCTCATCTAAATACAGGCAGCAGTGGATAACAGGTCTATGGGTCAGCAGATGTGGATTATCATGACCTTGCTAAAATCTGATGGAAATTCATGAATCAGCCAGTGTTGCCAATAAAAAACAACTGAACCTGGCGTAGGGTGGTATCTTAACTATTTAACCCCTAACGTGTCTACGGTGATCATTCTGAATGTATGATTTATTTTAGATATTCATAAAAATCAAACCGTTTGCTCAATAGGAAAAATTTCAAAATGTGCTGATAGAATAGATCTTGTTCTTTCCAGAGACATCTGAACATGCTCAGTGCACCCCACGCCACCTGTGTAATGGGAGGGAAAACACAGAGGAATGAGTGAGACAGACTCACTATAAAAATAGACGGTTTATGCCATTTTCTTTGTTGTTTTTACTGTTGTTTGCAGTGTTGTCATGATTTTCCTTTATTTTTTTTACTGTGTTTTTACTGTTTTGACGTGTGACTGCTTTTTGGAGTTCAACCAGGTGTTAAAAAGCAGCAGGACTGATATAAAAAAAAAAGCCCAAAACAAAAACTACTGGGCCCAAATTCAAATACTTGTTGTTGTTCAGTGTGTTTCAGTTCACACCTTGTGTTCAACATCCTAAATTTCTTATTAGTGTACATTCTGAGTGTCTTATTTAGTAAAAACCTGTAAAATTTCAACTCCTCTCTGTCTTTTTCTGGTATTCCACCCTGTTTTGACCCTAAAGCACACAGTAGAGCAGATGCTAATTGATGTTAACCCTTTAACATCCCCCAGCCATCTCTGCTTGTGACATCCTCATATGTGAATATATCAAAACCAGTTCTTTACATGTCTTTCCTGTCGCATTCCCTTCCAGACCCCAGATGTGCACAGCCCGTCCAAAACAAACTCCACTTGGATTTAACTAAGCAACTGGCTAAGAACCTTCTATTGGGAACAAGATCTTCAACCATAACGGAGACAGTCAGTAGCTTCTCATTTCTTCTCTAGCAAGTAATCAATTTGTTAGAAAGCACAAAGATTGAACTGTGGAGCAATGGGAAAAACTCATGCGGTCTGATGGGTCCAGATTGACCCTGTTCCAGAGTGATGGGTGTATCAGAGTTGTGGATTAGAGTGCAGACCTGAACCTCATTGAGAATCTGTGTTATGTGCTGCAGAAGATGTCACACCGTGGTCCAAGTCTCCCATCATCAGTATGAGATCTTGGCCAAAAATGTTGTAACAGAAGCAAGAGATGAATGAAATGAACAAAATATTGGAATGGGGGGCTTTTTTTTGGCCAGGTTGTGTATTAAGAGAACTGCATCAAACCCAACCTTGCTGCCAATTCCACCAGTGGCCATTTCTAGTGCTACAATAAAAAATCTTTTCTGGCTTATCAGGCATATTCTCCATTGAACAAAATGATTAAAGCGATGCCTATGAACAAGATTATGCAACACCTTTGACTGCATAACAGGTGAGGTTTAGTGCTTTATTTTAATCTGTTTTAATAACACTTTACATGTGTTAACTTTTAGGCATATCCAGCCATTTCAAATCCTGTGACTTCATTATAATGCTAAGTCTATGAGCTGAACAGGAAGGTGCAGGTGGCGCCACATGTAGAGCAAATGTGTAATGTAGGCAACGTTTCTGGTATGAGCAATTTTCAGTCTGAAAAGAACGGCCATGTGCCCAGTTCCCATAGCAGAGTAATGATTCTCAGTTCTTACACTAAAGGATAATATGGAGCTATACGATCTTTGGTGGTTTCAGTCTCAGTTTCACAACCCTTAAACCCCTAAAATCCAATAAATACACCCTCGAGCCAGACGGACGAAGGAGCGGAGAGTCCAAAAAAAGAAACATTAATATATGCACCATATTTGAAAGAAACACACTCAGAAATCCTGCTTGATTTCATTGAGTGTATCTGTGTGTGTGTGTCTTTGTGCTCTCCTGTCCAATATTTCAGCACTTCAACTCCCAAATTCCATCCAATCTTCCTTTATACTGCTCATTAAATCATCTCACAAACAGACTCCACACTGGGAAGCATATGTGTCTGTGGCCCCTGTGTCCTCCTGAGTCCCCCCCCCCCCCCACACACACACACACACACAAACACACACACACACACGCACGCACAAAGAGACGTGCACAGGAGCCCAGCGGCGGGGGCAATCTGCTGCTTTGATGGGCAGTTAAATCAGTCTGCATCTCATCACAATCACAGCATCAGCAACTGCCAGATACTGACATCCATCTGAGGCACCTACGACGACACACACACATGCAGAGACCCGTTCACACACACACACAAACAAATCTTCACATTTCCAGGATGCAGACAGACAGATGGTGTGTTTGTATTGTGTTTGTAGGGGGTGGAGTGGATGTGGGAGGTGTATTGAGTCTTCTGCTGGAGCCACCTGAGAGCGAGACGCTGAGCCAATGATGACCCAGACCGGCTGGACTGTGTCCTTTCACTGCCACTGGCTGAATGGCAACCAACAGCTAAATAGTCTGGCGCCTCCTCAGCGCCAAAAAGGAATTCGCAGGGTTTCATTAAGGATTTTTTCATTCAAAAAAAATCTAAAAAGCTCAAAAATACACCCAACACCCCTCATGAGTAGCACCTGAGTAAAAATAGACACTCATTTTAATTGCATAGTACTAGCTACAGCTGACATCTATTTTAAACTTTTCAGTGAGTTTTATAAATCACAGTTTCATAACACAGCAGGTTTGTTACCTCTGTAAAATATATGAAGTTAACTAAACGGCAAAAAGGCAATGCAAATAAATATTCCATTGCATTTTACAAAACATTTATTCACTTGCATTTACTTTATCTGAGATCTTTCTTTTGTCAGACCAAAACATTAATGAAAATAAAAATGTAACCTCCACTAGTTATTGTATGGCATTGATCACATCACAGATGCAGAAAAAGAAAGTGAGTAGTATTTAAATTCTGGAAAAATATGTGACTGATGGAAAAGGTGGAGTTGGGGTGAATCTCTGTCTATTAATGGAGCAAAAGTAGAAATAAGGAAACTGAGAGACTCACAGAGAAGCAAAAAGACAAAACGTATCACATTGTGGATATAAGCGAACGGTACGGAACTGTGGAGGGGAATGTGGCAGCAAAGGGGGTTTTGAAAAAACTGATGAGTGACAGAAATAAAATGAGGAGCATCAAAGTACAGTGAATAAATTGAACGGAAATTGGAACTGGATCATGCTGCGGCCAGAGAAAAGTGAACATGATTTTTACAGGAGAGATGGAGAATGTGAGAAAGACTCAGTGTGAAGGAGGAAGACAGTGCACTGTGATAACCGTGCAGGAAAAAGAATCGAAGAGTGAGAATGAAAGAGGAGGAAATCAAACACTTAAAGAACAGAGAAAAGTAGAGCTGGGGGGGGGGGCTAGAAAGCAGCATCCGGAGAGTGGCAGTAGCTTTAGTGTCTTAGAGTCTGTACATGTTAAATAACCACATTTCTATGGTTAATGTTTCGTGAGAGTCTGCAGATGTGCTCTGTTGATAGTTCAAGATGTGAGAGTGTTGTTAAAGTGTGAATAAGGGGCGAGGAAGGTGTGAGATGCTGGTGAGAGCGCGGCCATAGGAGACCGCAAGAAGAGGAAAGACTGTGGGGAAGGGCAGTGGAAAAAGATGAAGGTAACACTAGAGACTGGAGCGGTGAAAGATGATTGAGATCAAAAGAACCTGACATGAGTTGGATGATGCAGCCTGGCTATTTCTAGGTATACTGCTAAGCGCCATGGCCAATCCCCGCACAATTCCCAGGTCTGGAATGGAGACGGACTGGTATCCCCTAGGTATATCGATTCTCAGGCATACTCATTTGGGAAAATCAGAATTGATGAGATCTGCCCAAGGCCAAGGTTTATTTACTTATTTATCTGGAGCCTGCTCTGGTCCCGGCTCTATCTGTCTGAGGATATGGGCGACCTGCTGGGTCCCAGCAGCTCACAATGCCCAGGCGTGACAACTAATTTGAGGGCATTTGTGTGTGAGACAGAGAGAGGCTCTGAGCATGCATGCAGACCACCTACACCAAGCAGCCGCTCCATAAATCAAACGAGGCAACCGACACAAATTGACATTTCACAGAGGGGCGTAGTTTCATTTGAGGTGCACTTGATTGTTAGTTTTAGGCTGTTTTTGCAATGTCATTATGAGCCAGTCAGCCCCATTTCCAGAGGGATCAATTTAAAACAAGCTATTTGCTTTGCTCCCCGCTGGAAAGTTTACAGTTTTTAAATTACACCCTGTCATCATTTTATTTCTTAATTGACAATAGAGATTTCCAGAGGCTCCTTTTTCACTTCAACACTGTCTTATGAATTCCTCGTACACCGACGTTAGAGAAAACCACAGCACTTCTTCAAAAGCACACACCTTTCTAGGCACTTTATAGGAGTTTTACATTATGAAGTACCTTATATCTCCCAGCCAGACAGCATGTTTCCTCACCATCTCCTTCTTATTCCTCCAAATCCTCCCTCCCCTTGACGTCGCCACAATCTTGTAATGCTACACAGACTGCCTGATAATTGGATTTTTACAGACAGTTCAAACATCGGCATAAAATAATTAGCGACAGAAGTCGGAATCAATCTCAGGCATGATGATCATATATCTGATCCATCTGGCAGGTCTCTCTCTGGGAGTGCGACAGGAAAATGCACGATATCACTTTTACACAGTCTGATGCTTCTTGGGCACCTGCAAGCCATGGCATGACTTATCACTGGGCGTTCTCCTGCGCTGTGGACTGAGCCGGCGCATGCATGTAGAATAGTGCGTACAAGTTTGTTCAAAGCCATTTGTGTTACATTTCTGTTTGCTTTTTGATCTGGACAAGTCTGCGAACGAGTGTGCGGGTGTTTGTGCAAGCAGTGATGAGAAGTGAGTGTGTGCAAACCAGATGTAGCCGAGCATCGATACTCCCCCTTCCCCCATCCCTTGAGACAGGAACAAAGAGGGCAGACTGCATCAGGCAGGTCTTTGATCAGCTCAGCTCTATCGTGTTCGTATCAGTAATTGACAGCCCTCGGAGTCTGGATGCTTCCTCTGAAACGGTACACATGAAAGTCCTACAAACCACATGACCTTTGTGCTTCATGAATGCAACAGGGGGGGTGCTCCTCATAAGTAACTGTGGTTGTCCTTGCAACATGTATAAATATAAGTTACATCCAGTGGCGGCTGGTGGAATTATTTTTTGGTGGGGTGCAGTATGCAAGTCAGTTTTCGGATTCACTATAACCATATGGACACGTTGCATGTTATTGTTTATGTCCGGTAATCCCGCACATGCGCAGTACGACGGAGGGCAAAAGCACCG
>JAPQRQ010000019.1:24188944-24201978 GCA_037367365.1 Apogon talboti | reverse complement strand
CACAGCTGCCCTGGGGCAGACTGACGGAAGCATGGCTGCCAATTCGCGCCTAACGGCCCCTCCGACCACCACCAAACCACCGGAGGTGAAGTGTCTTGCCCAAGGACACAACAGCTCAGCTCATGACTCTGACAGAGCGGGATTCGAACCGCCAACCCTTCGGTTATTGGACGACCTGCTCTACCATCTGAGCCACAGCCGCCCATCTGATACACACGAACAGCGTGTTTAACTCCCTTTGTTGTCTTTGTAGATTTCAATACAAAGACAACAAAGGGAGTTAAACTTTATCAAAGTGATTCAAACAATGAGAGAAAAATGTATGAAAATTATTAACAGATATCTGCTCATTGCACTTCCCAGTTAATGTAAATCTTTTTATACATTTTACTTAACTTGATAAATGTATTAATACCTATTTTCATTGCATTACCAGAGTTGTTAACAGTATTGTCCCTTTTCTGTCACCAATGGCAAACTAATGCATTACTGACTGGCACTTATTTGTCCATGAACTCATGCTCTATTATATGGTTATTGTCAAAATACTCCCTTCCATTTTTAAGAATTTAAGTTACAGCAAAGGTAGACCTTGGATTTTACTTTTCTAAAATAGAAGATTGTAGCAGAGGAGGATCCGTTCTCAGGGTCAAGAAGTTATTGTGAATTCTGAGTAAAATCTGAAGTGGTACATGAGAAATAGTACAAGATGTTCGTTATATAATTTCAAGTGGAGAGATTTAACTGAGAGGTTGAAACTCAGATATTTATCCCTCAAATTTAAAAAGCACACAGTGAACCAGGAAAACAACCCTGTAAGAGGCTTTATGGCATCCTGGACGTAACATATACTCATGTTTCAACTCAAGTCTTTCTGAATTATACGTAGTTCAAACCTGCTGTCAGTTTGTATGTAAATGTATGACATGGTATAGACAGACATGTCGACCCTGTCCACACTCACACGCATAGTTTTATAACTATTTTCTTCCTCTGTTTTTTCAAATGTCTGCTCACATGACCTTTATTTTACACAATATTTCTGTCGCACAACAGTGCAAACCTAGCACAAACCGTTTCCGTTGGACACCACCGATAGAACTGGACACAGCACACGCAGAGGTTTCAACATGTCACGATGTTGAGAAGCAACAAGTTAAGTGATAAACTTAAGTTCGCTTTAGCGTTGGTTGAGTTTGCCAAAGTGCATTGTTTAACCCTTTAACCCCTGAGACATTATTCCAGGTGAACGTGCTGCTGTGAATTGTCATCTGTTTCAGTGTCATAAAAGCTGCTGTGAGTATGTGCTTGTGTTCCTTTTCTTCAGTGGTTTTGTTTTACTGTGTGTTTTAGGCTCAAAACAGGGTGGAATAACAGAAAAAGACAAAGAGAGGAACTGAAGCTGGACAGGTTTTTACTAAATAAGGCACTCAGATTGTACATCAATAAGAGATTTAGGATGTTTAACATGAACTGTGAACTGGAACACAATGAACAACAACATGTATTTGAATTTTGGCCCAGTAGTTTTTGGTTTAGGGCTCTTTTTTTTCCCTGAATCAGTCTAGTTGCTTTTTGACACCTGGTTGAACTCCAAAAAGCAGTTATACAGTCAAAATAATAATAAGGAAAATCATGACAACATTGCAAAAAACAGTAAAAACAGAAAATGACAAAGAAAATGGTGTTTAAAAAAAAAAGTATTTTTTATAGCGAGTCGGTCTCACTCACTGCTCTGTGTTTTACCCCCAATTACACAGCAGGGAGGGAGGCTTGCACTGAGCATGCTCAGATGTCTATGGAACGAACAAGATCTAGTCTATCAGCACAATTTGAAATTTTTCCTGTTGAACAAATGGTTGAATTTTTATGAATATTTAAAATAAATCATACATTCAGAACGCTCACCACAGACACATCAGGAGTTAAAGGGATACATTATGAGGATTTCACCATACAGCCGGTTCGGTCCGTCTCCTGAAGTATCCATGCTGACCTCAATCTACTGGAGGTCATGCACCGAGTTACACACCTACATTTGATGTTTCTGATGTATGGTCATTACACAAAGTAATTATAGATATGTGCAAAATGGGGTCATTTGTCACCTTTTTTATTTGTATCAGACGAACGGCGTGTTTAACAGCGTTTCATCATAAGCCCATGCAGCCACAGCCAATATGGGTGCCGCCATCTTTGCTTTTTAACCTATCTCTCAGTTATCTTATCAGAGTTTCTAAAACTCATCACATCAAAAATGGCTTTTACATGTGGTAATACGTGGTGACATAGAGAAATATATACTTTTTGGAACATAAAAAGGGGTGTCAGTATACATGTTATGTTCCTCGACCCTACTCCTTTTAATGTGGATGTTGATTTAAGTGGTTAAAGGTTAAAAACTTCAAAAGACCTGATGGACACAGAGGCATAAGAAGAAGAAGAAGAGACAACGCTGGAGGAGGGCTGAGAGGGCAAAGAACAGAAAAACAAACACTTGGCTGAGAATAGTCAGCACAGAGAAAAGAAACATGGTGAAGAAAGGAGACAGGGGATGAGGAAGGGGGTGGCAGGGGACTTGGTTTGGGGAGGAAGAAGGAGAGAGGGAGGCAAAAGGCAAAGAGCTGGTGAGACAGAAGTGGCAGAAGGGAATCCACTCTTTGGGTCCACTGGGACCAGCATTATTCTTTGTAGTCCCATCCTGAAAAAGACCCACTTATGTGTGTACGTGCTTCTGACTTGTTAAACTCCAGACAACCTCCACTTTCTGTCAAATCAACATAGCTTTAATGTTGCTCTCAGAGCCCTCTCTTCACACTGTGTTTCACCTTATTTTAGCTTTGTGTATTTATCAGGAGAGCGGTCTGGCATGTGGTGTTTGTCAGGCCGAATTAAAATGAGGAGCAGGATATGTTGCATTTACATTGCAGATAAAGGCCCGACGCTTTTATCTGGCCCAGCTCATGTGAGCGCTTCAGTCCAATATTGAAACCTTAAACATCCTGAGTACCATAATTAGCTGACACTTCCAAAATGATTTAAACCCCTGTAAGTAGTCATTTCACGCCCACATTAAATTAATAAAATCACTCACTTCGGCGGCTGCTTGCTTTCTATAAGCAGAAAAAGTGGCAGATGTTGGCAGCATACCGATGTGTTGGATGTAGCTATAGTATCCTCCATTACCCAGGAACATCAGCGGGTTACATAAAACTTCAGTAATGGCAAATTTAAATTTAGTCTGTATCGCTGTGTCTGCTAAGCAAAAGCAAAAAGAAACAGGGTATCCAGTAGATGTAGCCCAGGTAGAAGTGTTTTTTTTGTTTTTTAAACTTAAAAAGACAGTGAGTCAGAATTTGACGTCTTATAATAAAGGAAAGGTGAACTTTTACAAAGAAAAGGAGGATTGCTTACTACAGATACACTGATATATAGGCTGGACATGGGTATCAGCTGATATTGACCAATATTAGTATCAGGATCATATAAGATGTCTTGTCACTGATGGCAGTGGCAGATATTTATCTAAAACAGATAAATAGAGGTTACTTCTCCTGTCGGTGTCCCCGAGAATGGAGAATATGGTTGCTGATAAAGATTGGGATCTGGTCCATGAGTGCCCTCAATGGCAGCTAAGAATGTGCTAATGTTAATGCTAGGTGCTGTGTGAATTAGGATGGGTAAAATGCAGAGACCAAATTCTCCTAGTTAAGTTAAGCTTTAAAATATAAACGTTTTCTTCATAAATTTGTATGTTTGATTATGTGTTCATTCAAAGATAATGTGATCCAGACCAAATTATTCTTGTTAAGTTAAGCTTTAAAATATACAAGTTTTTTTCTTAAATTTGTATGTTTAATTATGTGTTCATTCAAAGATAATGTGATCTCAGGCTGAATGGACTTTAACATGTAACTATTTGTATTTTTATAGTAAAGATTTTTTTGTTAGGGCAGGGTTAAGTGACAAGAAAAACAAAATAAAGAAACAGAAAGTTATGGTGATATTATCATCATGCAAAATGTTGATTAAAATATCAGTATTGGCTAAGGATTTTGTAATCAGTGTATCCCTATTGCCTATGTAAATAAAACATACCCCTATTAGACAAATAGGCTGCTAGGTGATTCTTTATCCAGGTCAGCTAATTAAATGTGGTATATAAATCAAAAGTAGCTTATTTGAGTGTTTCTATCATTATTATCTGTACACTGGCAGCAACACTAACAGACAAGTTGCCAAAAGTCCATTAGTCTTTCACAGCCACACACACACACAACTGTTCTTTTATTGGCACGGAGAATGTGTCTGTTGCTGCACTCGTGTAGTAGCATTACTTTGTGTCTCATTTATAATTGAAAGAATTGGTGGAGATGCTGATTGGTAGTGCTGGAAATCTGCTGTTTAAAATTGCCATAATACTGTAGGACGCAGGAGGCTTTCAGTGTGCTGAATGAAGGAATAAGCTTGTTGCTGTAGCTACAATGAGTGAAATCACATACTGATGGTTCCGACGCAAAGCAAGAAATAATTGGAAATTGAAGGAAGCTCTGTCTAAAAGTACATCTATTGTTACTTTTAAAAAAAGTCTAAATATAATCTGACTTTATCACTAAAAAATGCATTCTAACAGACAGTGAGGCTGAATGAGTAATTTGAGAGGCCAACTATAATTTATTTGTGGTGAAAAAGCTGTAGAAAGTGATAAAACAAGTGCACAGTCCAACACATACAGTAGATGGCTGTATTGACCAAAAAGGTTGCCATCATTGTATGACTTTAAGAGAAGAAAACAAAATCCCACTTAACTCTATGATTTTGTTTAAATTTGTAATTGCCTCCACCTCTAGGGGTAACTAAATTATTAAAAATAGAGTTTGCAGTGGGTGAAGGGAAACCATACTGTGTTATATAAGAGACTGGAAATAATACAGAAAGTGCTGCTCCAGATTCTTCAATTAGGTTCTGAAGTGCATGGAGAGAAAAGAACAGGAGTACAGTATCGATCGCTTCCATCCATCATTAGTTTATTGGTAATGACTTGTTGGACTGTGCTAATTGTGAGCAGTGATGTCCCCCTTTCAGCAGGCACATTAACTCACTGTGTCTGTCCTCGTCTGTGCTTTATTGACTCAACTGTACACAAACCATAGTCGTGCTGAATTCCAAATTGTGGATGAAGTCTCTTTTAAAATGCCATCTCAGATGCCATGTACAGCTCTGTTTGATGTTTGCAGAAGACAATTAAGGATGTATAAAACTTGGCATCTCTTCTCTCTCACGCTATATCTGTCTCTTATTATCCTCTCTCCAACACACACTGTACACACAGTACCAGCAGCATCTGCACTATATGAGAATAACTGATAAAACAGTGGTAGCTATGACATCTATCAGCATATGGAAGCTCTGATATGTGATTTAACTGTCAGTAAATATTTGGTACACGTCAATACATATATGCATTTCTGAATGACTCAGTGAGTAAATACAGACTAAAAGGCATCTTGTCACAATTAATGTTTCCTTAGATACACAACCTCTGATCTCAACAACTCTATACTATGTATGCATGCATCTGGGGATGCACCGCAGCCAACACTAACCACATCAAACCGCATATATGTGTCTGTGATCAAACTGCTTTAAGTCAAGCGCTAATACTCTGCATTTCTAAAACATATCTGGAAAAGTTGCCAAAAGATGAGCCAAGGACAACACAACAAGGCCTGGAAATTTTGAACTGATTTCAGAAATGACTTTTGATGCATTTCAGATTCTATCTCATTCCTTGCTGTGTCTCTGCTTTCACAACATCTAAATATTTAAACAGTTGCATTGAACAAAGACAGATTAACTACCCTCAAACAATCATTTATTAATAAAACAACAACTTGAAGTCTGGCAGTTTGAGGTTATATTAAAGTGTGTTTGCTATGCTAATGTTAACCCATAAAGACCCAAACATCTATTTTACTGATCTAAAATATTTAATACCTGTTGATCCACTAATTTTATCAATACATTTAAATAATTGTTGTAAAATACAGTTATTCATCTTGTCATGGCCATCAGATATGACCCATTTGGACGTTCAGAGGCTCCATAGTGAACATTGAAACACTGTCATCTTCGACAACATTGATTCACCAGTAAAACCCATGGAGTTGGATAAAGGACAGTGGATGGACACACTTATTTTTTGTTCAGTTAATGATATATTTTACTGAAAAAGTAACTTTTTCTTCCGTTTTCTGTTTTTGATATAATAACCACTAACTTTAATTTGAGCTTTTACATGATCAATGAATTATATACAGGAAAATTCATTATTTTCGCTTAAGAATGCAAAATAGTGAGCATAATATTAGAATCAATGGTGATAATTCACTTAAAAGTTCAAAATACTGAAAAAATCATTTGGGAACTGCCAAAAAAATATCACTGGTCTTTATGGGTTAATGCACCACTGGCTATGTTCAAGACTGAAGTTACTATGTGTATGCAATGATTTTTATATGATCTGTGCAGAAAAGTGGGTACAGATGCAAACCATGATCAGCAGCATCTCAGGATCAACACCCAGTCATACCCCATCACTTGTCACTTATTTAATATGAATGTTAAACTCTTATGTTGAAACAAAGGCAGAAATACAGTAGCTCCATACATGTTTTAGGTCCTTCTAGTATCCTTCCATTTCATGTTCATTTACACTGATAATACTACACATTACGATAATAAAGTTGGTAAGTTTTGCATCATTAAGAGTTTAGCTTTAATCTTACAAACAGCCCACTAATGATTATTTTTAAAAACCAGTTTAATTAACATTAAACTACTCTGAACACATCACATGTGCTGTTCAGCAGAAAACATGTTTTATTCATAAAGCACCATTTAAAATTCTAAATAAGAGTTATGTACATGCAGAATGGTTCAAGATTGATTATTTTTCCTTCCACTATTCACAGCTGTGTGATGTTGAGCGCATATTTCTATGAGGCAGAAAGAAAGAGGAGAAAGTAAACAGAGAAATAAGCAACAAAGAATTGGCTTTTCTGAGTTCTCCTTAACCCCTGCTGTTTCAGAAATCACCCTGCAGCCCAGTTTACTTAATAACTGTTGGAAGAATCAATAACAAAAGTGTGACTGGACAGACAATGTATTGCTGTGTGAATAATGTATTCTATCAATGACATTGTAAATTATTTCAGACGAGAGCTGAAAAGATGAGACAATTAATTTATTTGTCAGACGAATAGTCACCAATTAAGCTGACTTCATATGTAAAATATGCTATTATAATAATGCTATTATAAGCTTTGATTATAAGCTATTAAATAAAACTGCTTCTCACATGTGTGAATTTGCTGCTCTCTCTTGGCTGAATTGATCTGATAAAAAATAACACAATCTAATATATCACCCTATGATATCATATATGTGTTTTTGGCCTATTAAACACAATGTCCAACAGTTTTAAACCACAATAGTAACAACAGTCTGTCTCATCCATGGTGGACGAAAAAAGACCTCATTAGTTCTTGTTTTGTCCGTCCTGGACATTTTAGTGGAGGGGATATTAACTCTGGCAGGTGACAGTAATGCACCATAATGCTGGATGACACCTGCCATAAAACAGAGGAAAGACAAGGAGAGGAGGGAGTCCATTATGAGCCACTGTGGAAACATGGCGGACTTTGTGGAGGAGACCGACCTCCTCTGTGGATACAAACAGCTCATTCTAAAGTGACAAAATACAACTCATTTCTTCATGTGACTATGTCCTAATGAAAACAAAATTATGAATGACATAATTCATTTTCTGCAGGGCCTCCTAAATACCCCTAAATCTTACACAGTGGATTGTAAGGGACTATCTACTTTTACATACTAAAAAAGGAACTAAATTGTCATTATCATTAATATTTAGTGATTTTAGTACTGGACTGTAGGGACATTGAATCTTTTCAAATGGTCTGGTGGATTTATGTGACCACTAGAGGGAGTGGTGAGTCACTCTGCCGGTTTCCCATGGTGACAAAAATTACGGGATGTGATGGGATGAGAACTGCTACGAAACAGCTTTTACTGTCAAAGAGAGACAGTGTGATAAAAGCTAGAAGTACTGTTGTGTTTTCACCACTGGACACAGCTGTAAATGAAAACAATGGAGTTTGATGCTGAAATCACAGTGTTTCTTATACATGGGTGAGTTTGATTGTGAAGCTTATGAAGGTAAAAAAGTTATAATGCGATGTTAATATCTTCGGTCATCGTTTGCTGATCTGTGGTCCAGACTAAACTGACAGTTCTGTCCTTGTTTGTTCAATTCCAAACAGATCTTTAGTGCAGATAGACAAAAACTGTACAGAAGACAGAGATGATCTGTGGTTTTACTGTGGCCGTTTTCTGTCTAAACACAGAGCTATAATGTAAACTATCAGCTGATGCAGCACATGAAGATTATCAGATAGTGTTATTTTGACCAACTGTCAAAGTAACCATATTAACCATATGACAGATGTGTGTAAACAATGAGCTTCATACTTTATTCAGTGAGTGATACAGTCTGTGGATACATAGGGTTGACTGGTTGCTGGTTTCAGTAGTACTAAGTGTTCTCTGGTACATGACTTTCCCCTGCTGTCGAGGGTTTGAAATGTGAACACTACATACAACCCGTTTTAACCATAACATCTGTTGGTCAGGTCTAGCATCACAACATCTTCTCTGCCGTCACAATCTAATGGAACCTGTTCAGGATGGGAGTTCCTCTCTCTGCTGTTTAATGCTGTGACATCTCCCAAATGCACCCTCCAATTTGGCGGCCTATTTAAGCCTATTTAAAAGAGTTTCTCAGATCTCCCTCAAACATGTCAATACCACTGCTTCAGTGCATCGCTGCTGCCCGCCCTTTGAGCCCCCCCACCCCCACCCCTCACCATCCTAGCATCCAGCTGTGGGCTCCAGGGGGGAAAGATATTTATTCATCATTCTTCAATATCTATATGTCAACATATCTGTGGGGAATGATGAGCTCGGAGCCCAGACACCAAAATATATTTCGCGGTGGTAATAAAACATTTTAGATGCGAGTTGTCTGGCTGAAATAAATAAAATAGTCTGAGTCACAATAAAGGAGTTTTGACAAGTGTGTGTGTGATTTTTTTAAAGAAATACTGGACCAATGTTTCTTTCCCAATATAAAAACACACAAAAGGTTTGTGATTAGGTGTCATTTTAAATCAACACACATACACAAAGAAAGGCCAGTGTGCCAATATAGGCGTAAAGCTTTTCAGTGTGATTTGTGCTACGTTTCAGTTAAGTGGACTCCATTCAGCTTAGTGGCCCTTGTAAGGTTTTTACAGGTTGTACATGACCACAGGAAAATGGCCTGTGAATGATGTGAAGATGAGATAAGGATCATGAACCAAAAAGGTAAAAGAACGGCAATCATTTCCCTTTAATCTCCAATTATTTGACAACGATCATTTAACATCAGTATAATAAAATGTCCGCAGATAGGTAGTTAGCATTTTTATGACATTTTTGTGCTATTTGACGAGGCAGAGTGAGAGGGAAAAAAAAGAGAAGACACAAAGAGAGAAAAAGGGACAGAATGACCAAAGTATTTTAGCGTCCTCCTGCACTACAAGAATTTCACAAAACATTACTGCTGGTGCTATTAGCAGTGCATCTTGAAACCTTTTGCCGTGTTGCTGCAAGACCATTCAAGTGTTGGCAAGCTGGTTTTAATATTAAAGCACATTTATAAGCGTGCTTCTCTCTGAACTATAGCATGAAGCTCAGTCACTGGAGAGATGAAACTGAAAATCCAATTTCCCTTCATAATATTATTCGCCAGTAAGAACATAGAGTCCCAGAGTTCCAGATCCAACTCTAATGTCTTTCCCATACTCCAAACCAAGCATATTCTTCACTACTTCCTGTAAATGTGAGGTACATCAAGTTATTCCTCCGGCTTTTTTATCAGCCCACCATCCACATCCACCATCTGGTAAATGGGCTGTGGCTGGCAAATATAGCAGTTTATTTTCATTTTACTGAGTTGGGAACTTATTTCTACAGATAGAGAGAAAATCATATTTCACCAGCAGATCTCAGTCCTGCTTGACATTGATGTATTACTTTGGTCTGGAGCATTCCCATTCACTTCGGTAATTGCATTTAGATTTCAGCACCTGCATACTGGAAGAAAAATCTGAAATGTAAACAAACCAGAAAAATAATATTATCCAGTTTGAAACTACGCCTGAGGGGGTTTATATATGATAACGCACTCTGAGACAATAACCCATTTGAGAGCAGCAGACTTCGTTCAGATCACAAAAGCATCGATGCTTCATGGTGGGTTGTGCCCACTCTTTCCTATTACATATGAGAAAACCTCATTATTGTGTTAAGCAAGGCTGGTTATTTTATTTGCCCTCTAAAACATCAAACGAATAACAAAAAATGGCCATCACTTACATAAAAATGCAATAGTAATGTCCTCACGTGGTTGGTTTTGTCAACGCTACAGAGGGAGGAAGTCGACATCCACCATGAACATCATCATTTGGAACAAAACGGTGATATTCTTCTAAGAAATACAAGCGCTCTTGAGTGAGTAAGAAGGCAAACTGAATGTAACACAAGCCAAACACACACACACACACACACACACACACACACACAATACTGGGAGCAGAAGACAAAGTAA
This sequence comes from Apogon talboti, assembly GCA_037367365.1. Taxonomy (NCBI): domain Eukaryota; kingdom Metazoa; phylum Chordata; class Actinopteri; order Kurtiformes; family Apogonidae; genus Apogon; species Apogon talboti. Next base: position 24,191,246 of record JAPQRQ010000019.1, on the reverse strand, counting down.
TTAGACTCTTTTAGCTCATTTCCACTCATTTTCCAGATGACAGTTTTCCAGTTCGCACCCAGCACTGTTGCCAGCACTTTATAAATGCTCCTCTAACCTCATTCACAAAGCTGACTAAAAAAGAAAAAAAAAAAAAAACAAAACACACACACACACACACACTGATTACCAAACAGTAATGGACCACATCAAATAAAACAAGAATCAAAAATAATGAACGTCCGGTAAATGTGTACATTGTTACAAAAGACTGACCAAACATTACACAAACTTCATCGCACACATCTACATTTTTTTCCCTCAGATAAACCACTAAATACCATCTGTGCACATACTGACACAGAACTGAGCTGATCCTCCTAGAGCCTGGAGCTGCTCCATTGAAAAGGCCTGGTGAGTCACCGTGGACATAAAGTGACTGCCTGGGCTGACAGTACTAAACCAGAACATAGCGACCTTCCTCTCTGTGCTTCCACAAATTACCATAATATACATATGAACAACCTCTAAATGAAGTGTGCATTAGTTTGATGAGATTAACCAGCAGGATAACCGCACTTTTAAGTGACAGCACCAACGTTCAGTGGGACAAACTAGCCTTTCTTACCAATTTGAGATTAAAGCCTTTAATAGGCATTTGATAGTCATATTATAATTTTATGGTATATGCTTATCACTCACTATTTGCTAATGTGAGGTTGAGTCAAGATATCATAGTCGATTAAAGGCAAATCAAGTTTAATTAACAGTATCGAGCTTTAAAATCCTGACACCACTGCCTTATAGCAAAATACTTTACACAGGCAACTAGAGGTTAGTTTAGCTACAAGTGCAATACAGTGGGATTGGAGATCCAACCATATGTTCTCAAGGATGACCCAAGACGAATGCATCACTGTAGACTCTTCTCCTGATGGATCACTCATTTACTTTTGGACGTAGTGGTCAATTAGGCTTGACCAAGGACCCTGTACGTGCCACTTAGCCGATCTCTGCAAACCTGGTTGTGAATGATGTCTCCTGGGTGGTAGCTAGTCAGTTCTGCTTGAGACAACAGTTATCCTTTCAGTTACAGGAAAGTTGCAGGAGGATGCTGGTGTAATTTCTTCTGTAATTACTCTATTCTATTCTGTTCTATGTTCTTATCAGGGGTTAACTTTGAACATTTATATTGTATGGAGGACTTGCTAGTCTTAGAACTTGAAGTTTCAGGATGTTATGACTTTTATTATATTATAAAAAGTCAAATTAATTGAAGATTAAGTTACAATGGCATTATAATGTGGTTTTATTTTAATGTGTGAACACTACTGAGAAGTGTGGTCACAATCTTTGATCTTTGCAGAAGTCTAATATTTTGCTGATTAGGGTTTTTCTGGTAGAGTTTTAAGATTTAAGTTAGTCAGCTTTCTCGTTTAACTTAACTGACAAAGCTGAACGCCAATAAAATGCTGAGAAATTAAGTAATTCTTGTGTATATTACTCAACACTACTGATATCATGGGTGTAATCTGGCCTGGGCTGCTTTATACCTGGGTATATTCCAGCCTGGGGTATACTTTGGCCTGTTACACCAGTCTACTTACTATCATGCATATGAACACATGCAACGTGACTGCCATGATACCATTTGTGCAAATAAAACTCAGTCCTTTCCTTGTCTGTTCAGTGGAATGTCATGCAGGTTTTTATTATCTCTTTCATGACATCTTCAAATATAAAATGCTTCTCCAGTCTAAAATACGCTTCTTATTGTGCAGACGTTCAGATAAAAGCACTCTCCTCTGTTAGCTTTAACAGTAACGGACCTGACCGAGACAGAGAAAGGGAGAGAAAGGGCTGAAAGGAGAGGACAGGAGGGAGCTGTTGAGTGTCTGCTGATGGACTAACTCAATTTCAGGGAACACAATGGAGCCAGCAGCTGATTTCCAAAAGGCAAATTGTCATTCTGAGCAGTATGGCACCTGTCTGGTGGGTTCATCTCCGGTGCGGAGGGGGTACTCAAGGGAGGAGGCCCAGACAAGAGCAGAAGACCACATTATGCTGTATACTTTACAACGGGAGAGAAATGAAAGTGAAACAATTTGCGGTGCGTTTGAAATGCATTAAAATGAAAACAGGGGAAGCTCTCAAAGCTGCCACTGGAATCCATTCACAGAGTCACTCAATTGGTTTCGACCAGATTGAGTAGGTGAACAGGCGAGGATCGAGTGAATCGACCCAGACAATGATGCTGTTGCTTAGGAGACGGTCCAAGGACCACGAACCCCAGGACTGCTGTCGCCAGTCCGTGCGCTCTCAA
>JAPQRQ010000019.1:24176787-24188934 GCA_037367365.1 Apogon talboti | reverse complement strand
CACCCCAATCGCACCCACCCTCCATGCCTATTATTTCTCCATCTTTCAGACTGTGGGTGATTCTCAGCTGCATGCCCCCACCCCACCCCCTCATCATACAGTGGTCCAATTACAAAGCTGTCTGCACAGATTAAAGAGGCAGCCCGTCTGACAGCAGCTAAACACTTCAACATGCACACACAAAACGGTGCTCTGTGAGAAAACACTACAGCTAACCCCATCAGCGGCCTCAGCAATCTACACATGTACATACCTGGACTATACCACAACACCTCACCTGACAACGCTCTGTGATACACACTTTCACACACACACTTGTCAGTGCAAAACACTTGACCCTATCAAGTGTACACACACACACACAGAAACCCTGAGCACAAAGGACTGCCACTACAGTCTGTCACATGCAAGAAAAACAAGCTGTAATGTGAGTAAGAGCTCCTAATTGAAGGTGCTATCTTTATAATTGCTGCTGTAACAATCTGCCAGGGTTAGTCCTCTTGAATGTTCAGGGCTATAGGCTTTCATCTAGTCCCTGGCACAGTGTTCAGGAGTACATGTATTTACAAGGGTAAAGGTAACAAAATCCTCAATATTGTTACTGAGGTGTTGCATCTTTTTTCATTTCATCCAGAAAACATGTTAGCTAGTTTTTCTACCATACACATAACATAGACTATGATCAATTAAATACCATGCTATACCTCAAAGAACCGTGACCATAGTGGTACTAGGTTTGTAGCATGAGTTAGTATTGTATATATTCATCTTTCTTTCTATGACCCTGTTCTTCAGACTGTGCCTCCACAGGGAGATATTTTAGGGCAAAGTGAGTGAATTGTTGTAGGTTATTTCCAAGCCATGTGCATTATCTTACATTATCAGCAGCAGCAGAAAGTACTGAGGAGACTATAAACCATTCTATTCAGCTGCTTATAGGTGGTAAAATAGATTACGCTCATAATAAACTGTTGCAATGCCCTGGATGGATGTAACACATTACAATTACTCTTGGTACTGTGATAAAGGAGTAGTATTTTGTGTAGTTCTTTTTCAACTGTAATTTTAATTTGACTTATGCATGTTCAAGGTGAAGTATTTTCCATTTACTGGTGCATGCTCATGAACTAAGTGCCAACAAATGCCATGATCTCCTGTGACAAGAAAGCAAATCAGTTGCTTATTAGGTACCGGAGGGTCAAGATGAAACGCAACAGAAGTGAACTTGAGTAAAAAAGTGAATACAAATGAATCTGAATCCCAGTCATGCTTAATAGGAAGAACATCCTTTGCAACATTTAGGAGACCAAATCATTGAAGTTTGTCTCTGTTCATTTGGTCACTCATTTTTCAAATCATTTAGTTAGTCCTTGAGAGGGTTACAGGGGTGCTGGACCCTACCCCATCTAAAAACAGTGTGTTCTATGTGTGGGATTGTTAATGATGTGAAGTATTTTAATATAATTGAAAATGGTATACATACTGTTTTTATAGGAAATACATACTGTTAATAGACATGCCAGTTTAATAGATATACATACTGTGATTCATGGGAATACATACTGTTAACATTGTTCATAGTTCTATTATATTTTCTTATATTATATTATTTTTAGTTTTTGTAATTTTATATTCGCTCTATTCTTATTTCTATAGCACTGGTGTTTATAAATATTGCTGCACTGACTGGAGCTGCACTCCTAATTTCATTGTACACGCAATGACAATAAAGGCTGTTCTATTCTATTCTATTCTATTCTGAAATGCAAAAATGAAGTCTTAGGGATTAAAGATGGAAATTAGCCTTGGCTATATTCTTGCGTATTAGCACACATTGTGTTTATTAATATGCACTGTCTCTTTAAAAAAAAAACAAAAAAAAAAAACTTCAACCTTCATTCTTTAAATAACTATTATTAAAAGTTGTGAATATGTTACTTTTACTTTATTTGAGTTGACTGCTGTAATACTAAAGTATGATTGCACCATAGTAGCAGTACCTTTACTTGACTAGAGTGATTCACTGCTCTTTACATCTCTGTGAGCTCCAGCAGGTTAAATAAAACGTGAAGGATTTGCACTTGCCCTTTTTCCTCCTCATCTGACACCAGGTATTTAGGAAATCAAACAGCATGGCCCCATGCCAGCTTTCAGTGATCCAGCTTGACATGGAAAACAACAACTGAAATATAGTGTTGAGTGATCTCTGACAGTGTAATGCATTGCTTCTTTTTTACCTTGAGAGCACAGGGAGGAGGAGGAGGAGGGTCTGTGAAGTGCTGCTCTGATGCTTGGCTGCTCATGTTCACAAAATGTGTTGCTGTGAATAAAGTGAGACAAGGAGATTATGGGGACGGAAGGAGGGTCGTGCATGTAAGTGGGCAAACCCCCCGGAATACAGAGTACGAGGATTAGTTCTTATACTCGTCTAGACAGCTAGAGCCGAAGAGAGGTCGAGGAAAGGTAAAAATCCAGGACGATTCATATAGTCTCAAATGTCAGTGCTGTGTAACTGGTATGTAATCACAAACTTCACCAACATCCTCAAAAAATAGGCTTGAGAAGAATGTCCCATCTTTTCCAATACATTTGGTATCTCTTCTATTGTTTTACTGTCAGACTACAATCTGCACGTTCCAGTGAAACTCCCCGGACCGTGAGATTCTCTGCAATTCCTTTTGGCAAATCCCCGTGACCCGACCATGAAATGATCACTGTAGCTTCTTTTTGCACCGTGGCTGCCTATGGGCTCCTGCTGCTGCTGCTTCAGTCATTACCATGGGCCCAGGTCCCTGTTCGGATATCAGAGGCCAAAGCATGCAGCGGTGATAGTGGAGCTGCAGGCTGAAAGCGGCGAGTGAGGCATGTCCTGTGGGCCTCCAACTACATCACGAGCAAGCAGGGATTTTGACTGCTGGAGCATGAAGTAGAAGCAACCACACTTCATAAATCCAGCCCATTGTGGTGCTGCACATATCCGGTGTTGCAAAGCCTGGGGGAACAAAAGCATTGCAGTATCTACATGCTGGGTTCAGCAATATGATATAATAGACACCTGCAGTAAAGCCTACTGTCTAATACCACTCAATTCAGGTATCACAAAAAGGATTGTGTTGCAATATATTGGCTCATATAAAGGTTCAGATTTATTTGGTGCTGCACATGATTGGAAAAACTGCTATTCGAAGGGTTTTTTCTGCAATTTACACCGTTTCTCATAAAGTTGGAATAAAATATTTGTACCTCTAATAAACAATGTGATTTATTCTTGATAGATAAAGTGTAACTAGGACTCAGTATGTAATCATTGGACCTGGTTAAAGGTAATTACTGTACAGCTAAAATGATCAATCAAGGCAAATCGATTAAAAAAATTTATTCGATTACAATTTTCCTGAATCGAACCACAGTTTCTTTAATTCCTCTGATGTTAAACATTGGTTCTGTAGAAAATGTCTACACTTACTCCTTTAAAATCTTAAGCTTTCACACAAATATTACAAATATTTGGCTTTATTTTTTTTCAAATTAGTTTAGTTAGGGTTAGTTACATCTTCAGTTGTTATTAAGTTAAGTTGTATACAAATTTGTTGAAAACTGGACTGAACATATTGTTTGTAGATGTCATTTGACTTGTTTGTTTATATTCATAGATATTTTTATATATACACGTTTATACTGTGGTTAGATAGATAGATAATTTTTTTTAATATATCTTTTTACTTTTTGTGGTTGTTGATTCACTTGATTCTGGAATAAAGGATAAATTGCTTGTCATTTTCAGACAGGTCTTTTTCACATTTTTACTATTGTTTTCACCTTTTCACATAATCATTTAATCGTATCAAAATGAAAAAAATAATCAATAGATTGATCAATGACAAAAAAAATTGATAGCTGTAGCTTTAGATTACTGATGTGTATGAATAGGAATGTTGCTGTTGATACCTTAGGGTTATACTGCCTTTGAATAACTTTACTTCAAAGTCACCAGTGTTATTCAGTTGCTATTCTTACTTCTTTATATATATTTTTTCTTTGTTGTTTGGTTATGTTATTGTAATATTGGTCCATTCTGTTCTTCAAATTCACTGATGTTCTTCTATTGTTGTTACTGTTTATTGTTGCTGTTACTGTTCTTTTTTTGACTGTTTCTGTTTCAGGGTCTGTATCAATGTTTGTTTGTGTATAACCTTGTCCAGTTCTCCCATCAGGTAATATCCATACAGTAATAAAATAATTAAACCCAACCAATAAGGGGAATAGATCTAAGGTTCAAAACCCTCTTAGATCAAAACTGTCATGCAAATTGTGGTGCCAGTATATTCATATTGGATGCTAAATTGCTGAACAGGACAGGGTAAAAAAAAAAAAAAAAAAAAGGAATAAAAAAGGAACATGTCTGAAAATAAAATTATTAGGCTAGATTAGATTATTTTATCTGAAACATTGTATTTAAAAATAAATGAACCCTTGCCAGATGACTTGAACAGCTCTATTTAGAAAGAAGAATTAAATATTTTAGAATGATTAGGGGTTTTTTTGTTTGTTTGTTTTTTTTTAGGGGTACATTACTCATCTGAAATGATTTTATGAGCAAATTAGGAAGTTTCATACATTGGTTGATGAAGACACTGTGGACAAATACCAGCATACATCAACATCCTGACCAAAATTTACTGTGATCCATTCAGTCCTGGTCTGTATTTGTTTGTATGCTCCGTTGTTTACGTCTACCAAAACAAAGCTACAGTATGTTCTCCACATAACTCCATGACTGGGTCTAAATCCCCTGGACAGAGAACAATCCTAGAGTTTTATTATACTCCAACCATCCGTCAATATCTCAGTAATTTAGCAACGTGAAAGCATTCAAGTCCACCTTTACATTGCCTGGAAGAAGACCAGGAGATGAACGAGAAAATGAGCTCCCTCAGTGTTCACGCAAACAAAGCTACAGACAAGGAATCAAATCCAACACTCCCTCATTGTGAGTGAATAAATTACAAGTGATTGTGCTTTGTAATGAAGGCAGTGGAGCATATTGTACAAATGCTCTGCTTTTTAATGATTTAATTAAAGAACCTCACTCAAACTGGAGCAGAAAATTTCACCACGGAGATGAGCGAGGAGCTCTGCCAGAAAATGGCACCGCGACTCAAACTCCTGCGTTAATTGCGCCAGCAGTGAGACAGATGTGCCTCACGTTTCTGCCCATTTCCTGCTTTATTAAAATTAGTTGGACCCCAAAGAATGCCAAATGTTGCCTTCCTAAACTAAATGATTTACTGCCTCTGAGCACTATCATGTCATTCTAATTTCCGGCAAATTTTACCCACTTTTAAGAAGATGCTGTATGTGGCTTTAAGCAGCTGGGCTTGTATTTAATCATTAACTAAACCTTTCATCAACAACAGATTTGTCCCCTACTGACAGATTTAATGGGTATGAAACTACACAAGTTCCAAATAGTTTTACAGCTACTTTAATATACACCATCATTATGACTACAGCTCCAATTTCCCAACAAACTGACTGAGTTTCTACCTTGCAGGCACACTTCTTCTTAACCAAATTAAACTAGAGGAAAGTTCAGTAAAGTCACCGAGGCAGTGCTATCAGTTTGCCATGCGGACCAAAAACGGGTGGCTCAGTGTGTTTTATTGTTTCTCCACTGCTGTGTCCCTTCGCTGACAGCAACACATGCATTAATCACCCAGCTCATTAAGACAAACTGCACAAGTGCCCACAGCTCATAAACTCTGGAGTAGACCATAGTGACTGTTTTTACCACCTGAAGCACTGCTTATTTACATCTCAATACAGTCGCTTCGCCCATACTCCCATTTCAGATGGCACACAGCGGTGACTTTTTATCACCATCTTCTTTATTCGTACCATTAAAATAAAGTTCCCACTCACAAATGTTTTGAAATTATTACCATTCCCCATGCCGAAAAACAATGGCGCCATGCTAATCAATAAGTCCTGTCATTAATGAACTCCTCGCTTTACCTCTGTGAAGTAAGAGTTTACAATAGGACCAATGACAACAGAATGGCAAACAAGGGAGATGTGGGCAACAAACAGTTTTTTTTTCTTTTACAAATATTGAGGAAAAATAAACCCAACAGTAGTAACTCTGCCATCAAGGCTAGATATTGTATGTAGCTTTCCTGAAGGTGCTGTGTAAATTCTTACAATTTCCAGAAAGTGAAAGGAAAAATAGATGAGATGAAGAAAGAGAAAGACTCAAGGGAGCCAAGGTCTGCACTTCATCAGTTATCTAACATTTTAATTGTCGCAGTGAGGCGATGAAATTGTTTCATGTTCACACAAGGCCTCATGGCTGCAACAAAATGGTGCAAGTGTAATCTATTACTGATCAGTCTAAATATTTCAGCATCTTGCTTTTTTGTTTCTAATAAAACAGACCAACATTCATTTGAAAAGAGGTGAAAGTATGCAGAGGACGGGGAAGGTAAAATACTCTATCACTTTTAACTAAAATCTTTGTATCTACATCAGTTAGAAGGGTAGAAAGTCAGTATTAGATTTTACATCTGTCCTATTGGACATTTAACCCTTTACAGTTCACTCATAGAAATACTCTGAAACTCAAAAAATTCAACCTTAGTGTGTTATTGGAGGACACAAGACCATTACTTTTGTGAAAATTTTCAAACTTCTTTAGTGTCATGTAGAAAATCAAGGTCAATGAAGTTACCATATTTGGTTCCTTACCCTAAGTGGCAAATAATAATAATAAAACATGTATTTCAGAACATTAGAACATCACTTTTAGAACATTAGACCAACATAAGTGCTGATCCAGACACCAGTCAACATACACATTACCCCTTTGAACATCATTACTTACATTAGTACCATTACTTCATGGTACCTAACGAAGCAGGTACACTCACTGTTGTAGAGGTGGACCTTACAGACCCTGTAGACCACACTGGACCTGAGATTGTTGACTCACTGTGACTGCTGCCATCACTGTTTTGTAATGTATGCAAAAATTACCAAAAATAGTCACTTGCCCGATAAAGGGTTAAACTGTCACAGAACATGGCTCAGAAACTGACTAATATCAAGCTTTTCAAGTGGAATTACAGATATGGAGAGAAAATAATAGTTAAAAAATATGTTTCAGCATTTTCCCCATCAATGAGATAGACTCTGACCCTCTGCCATGGACACAGTCTTAAAATGATCTAAAAATATTGTTTTGAGTAGAATCTCACTTACAGTAAACATGTTGCTACCGAGCAATTAATTTTGGGATGAACTTGGAGAGCGCTGTTTGCATTCCAATGCACACTAATGAAAATGAAACTAGCCACAGAAACTATGTTTTAAGATATAAAAGTGTGCATGCATACCTGTGCCTAAAAAATAGACCCAGACACCTCTGAAACCAGAATAATCTGTCTTTTGTAAAACGTAAACATTTCCACAGACCTGACATCCCATAGTCAGAAAATAAGTTATTAGATGCTCTGTGTGACTGTTTATTACAGTTACAGGACATGGTCGGTTCTTACTTTCGCTCTGCTCAAACTCTCCATTCCAGATCTAACATCAAACATCCATTTTCTTATGGGATGAAAAGTAATATCAGGACTGAGTAACTGGAGGAGGAAGTTCAAGTTCAGTACCATGCTAACACTGGCTGCCTGTTATTTTGTCTGTGCAAAATGATGAGTACTATAGGGTCCATAAAGTCTCTTTACAATTTAACAAATTTACTACAAAAGCAAATGAAGAGACAAATCTGTGGAAATCATTACAACATGAAAAGTAGATATTGACAGATTTTTGTTTCATTTAATCCACCTCTATATGGACACTATTAGTTACATGAAGCACATCCAGACAGTACTGGGTTTGTTTCCATGTTGTTTGTATCATAACCTCATCACTAGTGTCAGTGGCATCAGTGATCTTTTACTTCAGGTCGTTGATGTCCTGTATCTTTGTTCGACATGATATCTTTAACATAACCCCATAGACAGAAATCCAGGGCAGTGATATCTGCTGAAGGAGGTGTCCAGGGAAATGGACCATCCCTTCCAGTCCACCGGTCTGGAAATGTTTGATTTAGGAACCCACCAACATGCAGTCCCCAATGTGGTGGTGCACCATCTACCTGGAAAATGATGGTTGGCTGAAGGTCATCCAGTTGTGGTGACACATATTCAGTCAAAAGGTCAAAGGTCAACATTTGCACTAAATGACGGGTTTATTTAACAGAACCTATTTCATCAACAGGGTACCGGAAATACACAAATGCAATGAGATTTTAAAAATTGATAACCACTGAGTACATAGAAAAAATCTGATTCACATATTTCATTAATTGCTTTTGTAATTATTTTCTTAAATTACAAAGAGACTTTGTAGACACCCTGTAGAATAGTGAAATTTTATAATTTCGCAACTGATTAATTGATTATTGCAAGTGTTATATTGAGTCATATAATTATTTAGTCATTTATGCGATTATTATTTTGACTTATTTGTTCACTTCAGAAGTTACTGGTTCAAAAACAACGGTGGTTCGTTTTCCATGATATCGGCTAATAAATCGGCGTTTGTCTCTTTCCTCTCCTAACTTCAGCCTGTAAACATCTAAACATCTACTATTAGAAGACTCTCCTTTTACATCCTTGCACCTGACAGTCTGCAGGTTACATGTGCAGGCTCCGTTACCATGGTGATACGCACAGTGTGAAAAGGGAGTCACTGTGGTGAGACCAAAAAGCCAGCCAGGGTTAAGTCCAAAGTTAGTTTGCTAACCACTAATCCTGCCACATGGGACATGACCCAGAAACAGAGGTGACAAAAACTCAGAGCAACAGCAGCGGTTGCAGTGAAAGTGTGAGAAGACGGAGACAGATTTAAATCATATCAGTGGCAGAGTGAAGATAATCCTTTAACAAGCTCAGCCAGCAAGGATACCAAGAAAACCAAGAAAAAATTGAGTTGACGATGATCTGAGAAGTACAGTAGGATTACACTCAATCACTGTCATTATCAACTGAGAAACGGATGCATTAACTTTCTTAATAAATCAATTAAATATCCTATTCTCCACCGACTGTGACAATAAAGTAACAGAAAATTGGACAAAATCATACATGAAAAGCAAAATTTATCATGAACAAAACAGTGACTAATTATATTTTTCCAGTCAACTAATTGGTTAACTGATTCCAGCTCATAACTAGTGATAAACCAATTAATCTGCCATTTTGAGATAATCGGGATTATTTCCCGTCATTGGCTGCCAATTATTTAACAGGGGATGGTAAAGAGAATATGAAAGCAGTCCCATCCCCAGTGCACACAGACATTATCAGTGTGAATGCTGATGGTATTAGCGTTCCCTGTTTTATTTTCTCCACCAGGGAGGGTCTGTGGTTCTAGTATTTCTCTGTCAGCTTATCCATCGCTGTGTCTGTCAGCAGGATTGTGCAAAAACTACTGCACTGGTTTCCATGGAACTTGGTGGAAAGGTAGGCCAAGGACTATGAACAAACCCCATATATTCTGAAGCGGATCCATACAAACACTGGAGAGCCCAGGGCAAGTTAAATAAAAAAAAATAATAAACCAAAGGAAAATGTACTGACAAGAACTGAAAACTAAAATACTGTTTCACTGCAACATCATCACACAGCAGCAGACATACTTTCCACTATGGACTGAAAGATGTCAAAAAATCACCACAAGTTCTTGTCTTCTCTCTAATGTCTGACCTGTCCACTCTAATACAGCTATTTTTCCAACACAGTATTTGGTACACCTCAATTTAAGAACATTTCAAACTTCATTGCGCAAAATGCCTGTTCAAACTAAAACACAAAAATGACTAAAAAGTGTTAAACACCTTGACAAACCATTGTTTTTAGCAGACTTTGAACTAAGGACCTTCAGATATTATTTGTAAATTATGCAGATGTGAAGCAAATAGTTAAAAATTTAACTTGAAAATGTTTGAGATGATGTATATTTTAAAGATTTTGCCAGAGAAGTGCCTCATTTGTCCATGTTGACCACAATTTACTGAAGGTAATATTTTGACTTATGCACCTATACATACATATGACCTATGTTTGATGTTTCAGGTGCAGGTTCAGTAGAAAAAAAAAAAACACAGGTGTAATGCCATCACTTTCTAATCTTTGTTCTTCTGTCCACAAAAATACATACAAACTAAAATTTCTAAAAAATAAAAATAAAAAAATAAAAAAAATTACTTTAGTATGTGAACAATAGGCCAAATAGAGTTAAATGTTCATTTAACAAGATATCCATATTAGTCTAGACCAGGGGTGGGCAATTCCGGTTCTCGAGGGCCGGTGTCCTGCATGTTTTAGATATTTCCCTCTTCCAGCACACCTGGACGCCATTACATCGTTATCAGGCTTCTGCAGAGCTTGGTGATGAGCTGATCATTAATTGAACCAGTTGTGCTATAAGACGGAAATACAGTATCTAAAACATGCAGGACAGCGGCTCTCTAGGACCGGACTTGCCTACCCCTGGTCTAGACAGGACAGTCTATGCTCTTTAAAGAAGTCAAAGCTAATTGCTTGTTCCAAAGTAACATCAGTGCATAGAAGTAAAGCTACACCTCCATGATGGACTGAAAATTATTGACATCAGTGAGATACACCTCTCAGATTGAGTCTGTATTCCAGAACAGTAGATCTTGGTATTTTACTTTATTACTCTAACTCTTTAATGCTGAATATTTAACAACTGGTTTAAAAAACAAAAAAAAAAAAAAAAAAGTGGTGGCTAAAAGGAGACTACAACATTTATGTCTGTGCTGTTCTACAGTGATGCAATATACACACACATCCTCTCAAAGAACACTGTTTAACACGGAGGTTTATTCTAAAACTTTAAAGCCCTCACTCATCACTGTTGACTGTATACTCATGCTGAATTTCACTTTTTTAAGTAAAATCTGGAAGGACAAATAAAGTCTGTCTGTATGTGTAGCAGCCCTTGGCATCAGTAAGACGGCGTAGAGTTTGACTGGTACAAAACTTCATCCCATCATCAAGCGCCGTGAAACTAAAACACGAACATTTGTACATATTAAGTTGCAAATTTTACTTAGTTTACATTTTCTTTAAAAGCACAAACCTTATTATTAAAATCAAACAGACATATTACTCATAATTAAAATTATAACTTAATGCACACAAATATTTCAAACAAATAAAAGAACAAAACATGTCACTATAATTAATTGCCATATACCATGCTCCACCTACCAAGGCTGCAAACTCTTCATCTACCAAATGGCAACAGGTACACGAACCAAATTGCACTTTGACAAAAAAAAAACCCAAAACACACATAAATCTCAAGCTTGATATAACTACCCAAAATGGTATGGCAAACAAACTTACATGTGCTTCTCTGCTCTCCTTACATCTCTGCACAGCATAACCTGCACTGAACTGTGTGGCAACCCAAGTGAATGTGGCAAACACAGGCGTGAGGCAATCAACCTTATTTAACTCAAAGGGGTGTGGCAATAACAGAAAAAATGGAGAGAAAACCCCAGCAGAAAACCAAACAAAAAGAAAATCCAAAATAACAACCTTTTCAGCTGGCCACTAACACTATGTCTAATAGTCTACCTTGTCCACATGCAGACTGAAACATTGGTGTGTTCTCATCTATAAATGTATCCTAAGTCTGTTTCCATTGTGTCTTCAAAACTACATCTGTCAAAAAAAGCACAAGGGTTACAGTTTTTAGTCTGAGCATTTACTCCTTCTGTCTGTTCCAAAGGTCTCTACTGAGCAGAGAAAAAAGACCGTTAAATATGCTGCTCCCTCTGCTTGGAATCAATTGCAAAATGACCTGAAACATAAGAGAGCTGCTTTCATTGAACATTTTTAAAGAGATTTTAAATGACAGATGACATAGAGGTAGAATCCTCTAGTTGTAGATGTTTTGTCTGAGTAATTTACCACTTAAATTGGTCCAATGCACATATTTTATACTTGCCTTGTGTTCCATACGGGGCTACACCGGGGTGGGCAATCCTGGTCCTCGAGGGCCGGTGTCCCTGCATGTTTTAGATATTTCCCTCTTCCAGCACACCTGGAC
>JAPQRQ010000019.1:24156626-24176752 GCA_037367365.1 Apogon talboti | reverse complement strand
CTGCAGAGCTTGGTGATGAGCTGATCATTAATTGAACCAGGTGTGATGGAAGAGGGAAATATCTAAAACATGCAGGATTGCCCACCCCTGGGCTACACGGTGGTGCAGTGGATAGCACAGTCACAGCAAGAAGGTCCTGGGTTCGATTCCAACACCAGCTGGGGGGGGGCCCTTCTGTGTGGAGTTTGCATGTTCTCCCCATGCTTGCGTGAGTTCTCTCCGGGTATTTCAGCTTCCTCCCACCATCCAAAGACATGCACTAATATTGGTTAATTGGTTAATCTAAATTAAATGTGAGAGTGATTGGTTGTTCATCTCTATATGTCTGCCCTGCGATGAACTAGCGACACGTCCAGGGTGTACCCCACCGTCACCCATAGGTAGCTGGGATAGGCTCCAGCACCCCCCCAAGACCCTCTCAAGGACTAAGCAGTTCAGAAGATGAATGAATGTATAATGTCTGGTTGGACAACAGGACGCTGTTGTAAAACACTTTTCACCAAAAATGAGTCTTTCCTGGTAAAATAAAGGTTAAATTAATAAAATAAATAAATAGATGTTGGGTTTTTGCCATTAATTCAAATGTGTCTAAACACTGAAAGGTTTTGCATTTGATGTTTTACAATTTTGGAGACTGATCTCATGAAAGTGCGTTGCACATGACGCCGCTTCATTTGCATGTAGCATGCTATCCGAACACATTTTCAACCTTTGGCGTGTTATTTCACAGGATTTGATTGCGTGTCAATTTACGCCAAGGTCTTCGGTTCATATAACTGTAACCGTAACCATAACCCGAACCCTAACATACATGCGGAAAGCTTATAATGCATACAGATAACACACCAATTAAAAGTGGCCTGTATATTTATGCTATTTCATGATATCACGTTGCAATTTTGTCACAGCGGTCCAATAATGGTTTCCACAATTTTAAGCTCAGTTCAGTTGTATTTTTTTTATTAGATTCTAAAAAAAAAAAAAAAACACTCCTGATACTGGCCATTGTAAAGCTGTATCATAACAGTAACAGGGTAACAGGCTCATTGGACTGAAATAATCCTTTGTGGGCTCCTTGCAGCCCACCTTGGCACCATCAGTAGCCTATTTGGATCTTTCTGGAGCCAGTGGACAATTATGTGCTCCCATGCCAGCTCATCACAAACTCACGTGAGACATATGTGGGCGGGTGAAGGTCCAAAATGGCTACAGGCCAGGAAATTATTTTTGACAGGCAAACATCTGAGTACCTGGCAGATTAACTGATGAGCCTGCTTTTCTGATAAACAATAAATGCTACAAAAATACACATTGCATCCATTTACAGACATGGGACTGCAAAGGTATTTACATTTTACACTTAATTTGAGAAATGCAGCAGAGAGCCTGCTGCAGTATGAACCAACATTGTAATAGAGTAAGGGCAAGCCTCACAAAGTCAAGTGTGTGTGAGATTGGTGCAGGTTGTTGGCCGGGTGGGGGTGTGGGGGCAAACCTTACAATTCAGTCAGCCTCCCGAGCCCCTGCGCAATTTTCACGGAGGCTGGGTTTCATCAGGTTTTGTATTTCAGACCTATTGATTATCTGCAGTGAAGGGGGCACTGTGACAAAACCTCAGCAGGAGTTCTCCATCTGCAATGAGCCATGTGCCAAATAAGACTCTATCCTTCACAAACACACATACACACACACCTTGCTATGTTATTGCTTCTTCCAAGGCTATGAGAGAGACGTATAAGAATATGCTCACTAATAAAAGCAGTAAAACCTCATGCTGGTATTGGTTCCTTTATAGGCTTATCCAATCTGCCTTGGTGAACCCACAAAGAACTTTACAACAACACATATTTTATTTCTTATCTATGATGCTGGGTTTTTTTTTTCTGTGTTCTTGTGCATGTTTCCTATGGTGGATGCAATTGTAGCTGATTGATTCACCTTTTGTGAGTCCCAGTGCCTGTTGTCTTGCCCTCCTAATCGATTCTTATCTCCCTGACCTTTGATTCTTCTGTAGACAACGGTGTGACCTGCAGCTACAATTAAGAGAAAGAAAGCAGTTTGTTTCAGCAATACCGCACATAATTGAGGATCTGGATTTAATTCTATGTTTATGCTCTTAAATATCAATCAACCGCCGCAGGAGGCTCACGTGAAAAGGAAAATATTCTACCTTTTTTGGTGCTTTGCATGATTTCCACTGCCAATGCCTTTGTAACGGTACGTGACTTCCATCTAGTGGCGGAAAAAATACTAACAGCCGTCAACGATAATGATGATGTCGTCATTGTCGTAAATACGTCGCGCCTCACTTGACGACTTTACGGCAAATTGTCATTTAAAATAATCAGCATGGCTTCTTCATTGATATGCGGCGAGACACAGAGCAGGTACAAAAAACGATTACTACGTCAAGTTATCTCTAATACCGTTTTTCTAGCAGTCACTAATACTATTAACGGGACGTAATAATACATTTCAGGGTGAGTTCAGTCCTAAACAGAGATGTGAAGCAGTATGGAAAGAAGTACATGTTTGACAGCAGTGAAGAGACATGTTGGAACTCAGACCAGGTAAATCTAAAACGACCAACACGCTGTACATAAAATTAAACAATGACAGTTCTACTACGGGACATTATATGACATTGTCCGAGTGTAAATCGCCACCATCATCTCTTTAACAGGGTGAATGTCAGTGGGTGACTCTGGAGTTCCCCCAGTCTGTCAGGGTGTCAGAGTTAAAGGTCCAGTTTCAAGGAGGATTTTCTGCAAAAACGTGCAGAATAGAAGGTATGTGAAACTCCTAAACAACGCATACAGCGCAAGTAAAACAATATGTGTGACAAATAGGGCAAAACATACTCTGATTGTGCCTTCTGCAGGCTGCCCAAAAGATGGAGACTCCACAGTGATTTGCCTTTTTTACCCAGAGGACAACAACTCTCTGCAGATATCCTTCCTTCCTACTCTGCTGGGTTTGTCAGAGGAAGCTTGATCAGTTTTGTGTGAAAATACAAGCACAAAGATTAGGGCAGAGTATCATTAAACAAAAGAAATACACCAGTCTTAGTAGTGCGTCACAACTTCATCCTTATTTAACACTTATGTAACAGTTGCTGTTAATAGGTAAGTAAATAGGTTGCTGTATTGTATTTAAAGTTTTTATTGTACCTTAATCTAAATTTACAAATTTAGTAAAGGTGACATGTTCTAATTATACATTGGCCTTCAAAAGCCTTTAAAGATTTCCAAATCTACAAAATCTTTGCCATATTTATCTATTAAATATTTCCTGAGTCTACAGTTGTCTTTTTTTTGGTACAGCATCGCCTACCTGTACCTGCCATTTCGGGGGGGGGGGGGGATCTGTTAGTACTGAATTCTAGGTGGCTCATAAGAAGGAACAGAAAATGTTGATATGAACTTGCGGTGCTTATCTTGTTCTTAACTCCACACCCACAGCTTTCCCATACAGGAGGCCCCTGCAGTGGACAAAGTAAAAATAATGTTTGAGAATAGTGCCGACTTTTTTGGGAGGATTATTGTTTATTCTTTAGACGTCCTGGGGGAAAAAGCATCATGAGAGAGAGGAAGTTACCCTGAGCATGGGATGTTGTGGTACCACACGTCTGTTTTGCCACCTCAAGAACTGACGTGAATGAGGCCTTTTTTGGTATGGACGTTCTCAGACATCTGTCCCACCATCTCACCACAAATACACAAACTTCAGCATTAATACTGAATAAGAGGCTGGGTTTGGTTTAATTGTAGGTTTAATAAATTTCTTGGGATCATAAGAGCACTTGAAATGATACTCCACACACTCTCAAACTCAGTCTCAATATATTCCTTGTGCCTTGAAGTTAAAGCGCCATTCCATTGAAATACTCGTATAAAAAACCTTGTACAACAATTTTTTTTATGCACAACTCCCATATTTTAGAGCATGTCTGTACCACATTTGTTTTTGTACATTGCTATGCATACAAACTAATGCATACAAATGAAATAAATGCAGTTTACTCAGTGTTAATGTCTGTGCATATGTATTGACCTATTACAGTGACTTGTAATTGCAGCAGAGCTCTTAGTCATCACTGATGACACCTGATGTAGGTCTTCTATCAAATATGTCAGGTTGTCCTCTTCTTCTACTTATTAGTTGCTCTAGTGTCATGTCGGTGATTTGTAGAGTTTCAGGATATGGTCCTCCAACACTTTCTGGACTAGAAAAACAAGAGATTAGAGTGTTAATGCAGAGCAGAGAGACATAACACAACAATAATAAAGAAATGGACCTTTTTCTTGAGTAAAAGTCATCACATACTTTTTTTATGACCAAGAGCAACTGCCAAGGCCATTGGACTGTATCCTGAGTCGGACTCGATGGTCATGTCTGCTCCTTTCGCTGAAACACAACACAGTTATAACAGTTGGTAAAATAAGCTGATAGGATTGGATTTTCAAGAATTTAAGATATGTTTATTGTATAGTAATGAAACGTACCCAATAGTGCCTCTACACATTTGATGTGATTTCCCCGTACAGCATAAAGAAGAGGAGTTCCACCATTCTGACATTAAAATACAGTAATACTCATTAAAAACACACACACAAGCTATTCAGATATGTGTCAACGTTTAGTTGATTATGAGTCAAATTCATAATATGGGTCTGTTTTTCATTCTCATGGATGTGGAACGAAGGCTGTGATTTAAAAAAAAAAAAAAGCCATAACTGTACCCAGTCATAAGTGTTAATGTCTACTCCATGCTTGAGAAGGGACTCAACGATGTCCACGTAGCCTCCAGAACTGGCTAGTGTCAAGGCACTCTCTCTCTCCCTTGCAATAGTTTTGGGGTCTGCACCCTAAAACAGAAACCCCATAAAGCAAGTTAGTGCTTGTGTAAGATCTGTTTTGTCTCAAAACATTTGCAGCCATTGCGTGCTCCAGACCTTCTCCAAGAGAAAATCCACCACCGCTTTCTCTCCAAAGGCCGCTGCCCACATGAGAGGAGTGAAGCCCCGTTCGTCCTGTTTGCTGAGCAGTGAATTGTCTGTAAAATGACATGTTTGGACAATTCAGAATTGGACACAGTTAATAATAGATGATGATGATGATGATGATGATGTTCAAATCCCTCACCTTTACTCAGATGTGCAGCAACTTGTGAAACGTCACCCTGAGCTGCCAGCTGGTGAATGGACAGAGCTAGTGATGAAAAAAAGTTGTTAGAGGTCTAAGACAATGAAATACTATGACCGATAAGAGTTCTACACCGGCACAGAACTTTGTTAGCTCTTGCCATGTTCCAACAGTTTTTTTTTTTCTAATTGCTTGGGTGCGGTCTTAAAAAGTACAGGCAATTTTTTCCCCAAAAATCAATATGCCAACCACGTATTTTAAATCAATCTAGAAGAACATTAAATGGAAAACGTGTGTGCACAACACTGCAGTTTGCAATTAGTATAAATAAAATTATGTGATACGTACTGGTAGGAATGTACCTGAGTAACTGATTACTCAATTAGTCAAAATGGTAAGTACAATATATATTTTAATGATAGAGTCATTTTTCTCTGGTGGAGGTGGGAGGAAATGTGTTTTATTTATGGCTCCATTTCTGCCATAAATATTATTTCTGTGAGTGCTCTGTATGTTAAGTAAAGTTTAAAAAAAGGTTTCAAAAAATGAAATGGTAAACGTGGTTCACTCCTTAGTATGTTTCATCATCATTATTAATATTATTATGATATTATTGTTGTTGTTTGTGGACAGCACTTGTTAACAATGACATCATGACAGATCAACAAACCAACTTAAATCGGCTTGATTATTGGACTTCAAAGAATATTTAAAATGTTCATCCCTAACATACAGTAAGCACAAAAATACACATATATCCAAATGTGTACAGAAAATGTGCTGTGGTGTTTTTGTTTTTTTTTATTAACATGCTCCATGAACAACTGAAGTGAAAAAAACCAAACTTTTTGTGTAAAAAAGTAACACATGTAAGAAGTAGGTAAAATCCAACCATAAAATACAAGACAAGAAAATCAGATGACTAGAGACCAGTGTTTACATCTGTACTACTGTGTTATTAAAACTCTGCCAGCTCTGTATTTCAGTGCATGCACCTCATTCCAAATGAATTTTTCTTGGCATTTAACCTTTCCTGAGCGATTTATCACCATTTATCAATGACTGTATTTTGCATTTTTCTGTGAAAATCAGGTATTTTCCAATATTTAACTCACTGGCTATGTTGATGTTCATAACAGCTCAGAGTAAATTCAAAAGTTATGTCAAAACAGAGTGACCTTTCAACAAAATACAACATTAACTGAACATAAAAACAACCGTCTGCAACCACTACATGGGCTTCACTGGTGAATCAGTGTTGTAGAAGATAATGATGCTTCCATGTTCACTATGGAGTTTCTGAACGTCCAAATGCTCATATCTGATGCCAAAGACGAGCTGATCTGCATTTTACCAGAATTATTTACGTGTATTGATAACATTAGAGATCCTAAGTTGTTCAATAGTTTAGATCCGTAGATGCTTTAGGTCTTTGGAGGCTTTTCAGGAGTTTACGGGTTAATGCTTTTGAAATAGTGGTTGTTAGTGTTGAACTCAAGAATAAAACCCATTACACCAGTACTTACAGTCTAAAGTGGCAGGACGCACTGTCACTTCATTCCCACGTTGCTTGTTGGTCAGAGTGGTTGAGTGTGTGAACAGACCGTCTTCATCCACATCCGTGTTCTCTGGAGGCATCGGAACCACAGGAGGTACAGGTAAATACTGGCTGATCCAACACATCATTTCAAGTGTGAAAATTATGTAACTTAAGAAAATAACACCACGACTTAAAGAAAAGGTCATGTCTGAGTAACTTATGTTGATACAAATATGCGTAAAGTGCACATGTACCATTGGACCTCTCATTATTCTTCTCCGATGGGCATGTTTTAGCGCTGGATGACTGAGTATTTGGACGATCTGCAAACTCATCATCACCTCTGGCCTCCATCATCACTGCAATAAAAGCATTTGGCGAACTATTAAATACGCGATAAAGCGGCAAAATGGCGTGACTAACATCCCAAAAACACGTCTTACAGACCAATGACTGTTTTCTTTACTCACCACATCGAGCCTAATTTTATCGCTAACTTCCCTGTAGGAAAACTGAAAGTAAATTACTTCAGACCGCGGGATAGATCGTAATGGGCAAATACATGTGCCGAAAGGGCCGGGTCTCTCATTTGACTCGCCAGTTTGTTAAACAAATCTTTTAGCATAAAGTAAAAAAACACTGATTCACCCTGCGAATTACAGCGTTTATTACTGAACGGAGGAAAAGAGGACCGTTGTGTCCATTAGCGATGTTTCTGCCCGGAATGTTGTGATGTGACACAATGGCAACAAAAATACGGAAGGAGCCGGTGTGAGGTCAGGTGACACCACTGGATCGCAGCTGTTCTCTGGTGTTATTGTTTTCAGATTACCACAGCACTCTGCATTATGGAAGACCAGGAGATGCAACTGAAAGTCAGACGAGGTAACACATTATCTTAATATATTAACATGATACTTACCTCATTTTTACTCGTACAAGGCTGCACGTTGTCTATTAATTGATGCTAACTCGCTAAGCTAATCGTCTTATTATTTCGCTGATTGCTAAGATACGACTTCGGTTTCTACACACACTGATCTCTGTCTTGTTTTCTAGTGACTGATAAATTCACGGAAAGCATGTATGTCCTGGCCAACGAGCCGTCAGTGGCTCTGTACAGACTGCAGGAACACGTCAGGAGGTCTCTACCGGAGCTGGTGCAACACAAGGTGTTCAGGTTATGTTCCTCTGCCAGAGATGAAAAACGTAAAAGGTGGAGTTAGAGAGAAGGGATGGGTGGACGAGATATGGTTTAATGTCTACACTGAGTAGAAATGTCAATGTGAAATTCCATAAATTACAAAATATCAAGACTGTTTCTAAATGGAATAAGTGAATAAATGCATAGAATGGAGTCTTGCAATCATAGAATATAAGGATAAGTATCTAAAATAGACGTGTGTTCAGTATTTGACATCTGATTCTGTTATTACAGGGCTTTATATCAAAAAGTAGTGTCTTGTAGAAGCAACATTACATGTTAGATTCCAATACTATTTTCATGTTCCAGTGAAAAGTCACTGTTATTGTACTCTAAAATGACATCCCTATTTTAGCACTGAATGTCACTTACTATAGGTTTAATCACTAGTATTACTTGAGTCTGTCTAGTCAGTACAGTAACTAAAATATGAGGCATCAGATTACTTTGTAAATTCTTTGTTCATGTTTGTGAAGCAAATAAATTTTTGAGAATACAGTTACAGCCCGGATTTAGAATGCAAGTGTTTTTGCCTGTATTATAAAGACCAAGTTTCCAAAATGCCCAGTTTATAAAAAATACAGTTTTGAATTACAATGTTATATTCTCTTGTTTGCATGAATATGTGAATACAAAAACAGTGGTTGTGTATTTTTTTTTTCCCTGTCACCATACACACATAGACGGACATGCAGAGTTGGGAGGAGCAGAGTCAAGGAGCAATCTATACTGTGGAGTATGCATGCAGGTGAGCAGATGTGCACATATGGGGGGGCTTCAAAAAGTTTGTAGAAAAAAATGGTTTAAGTTATGATGTTTATTTTTCAATACATACTCCATCCAGGTCAATACAACTCTACAAGCATTGATACCAGCCTTTAAGTCCATCTGTGTAAAACTGATGAGATTTAAACCACATCAAAGCTATGGTCTTTTTCTGTGAACTTTTTGAAGACCCCTCATATACATATGTCCTGAACTTTATCAGCTCACTGGTCACTGTGACTTATGGCATTTTTTTTTATCTGTTGTTTTTTGCAGTGCTGTGAAGAGCATGACAAACAGCAGTTTATATTTCAAAAACATTGACGGACTGCTCCGACAGGCCATCAGCATGAAGGAGCAGATTAGCAGCACTCAAGGACGCAGGTAGGAGGCAGTACTAAGCATGTCCACTGGCAGAGTGGTGTCCAACATGTGCACAGTGATAGAAACATACAGCTAAAAACAACCTCAAGCATCAACACATATTGCCTACCTTGCCAGTAGTTCCAAGATCCAGCTTTAGACCCTTGTGTTTATTTTTGTTATTTTGTTTATGTTCCTATTTGAACTTTGCTTTCCTTTGTAATTAAGCTGGAATTCATAATCATTTACATTAGTTAAAATATTTGGACATCAGCCAATATAAACTGTTTTTCATTATATGATTTTTTTTTTGTTGCATCCCCCTGTAACTGCAAGGAATTATTGCTTAATTCTCTGAGCTTGTCATGGTTAATGGGAACTCCCTATTTTGTTTTGTGTCGTATTTGTCTTTGTTGTTTTGTTTTCCACTGACCCATGCATGAAGCTTACGTGATGTGAAACCCCCTCCTAGCCCCCTTGTCTCTGCTCCTCATGTTCCATCCACCTCCTCATGACCTCTGGACAGAGGTGTCTAAGGTTAGTAGTTTGTCCAGATATGAGGCAATAATACTTATATTTAAACCTCTTATGAGCTTTCTTGTTTACATTATTTTAAGATCCAGTTTTTAAAACAACTTTTCAACAAGGATTTTATTTAAGGTTGGTATGAAATCATTTTATGTAACATACAGCATATCATCTGCATACTGTGCACAGTTTCCAAGTAAAAATCTACCATGTTCAGTAGAATGAAGTATTTACATTATTACAGTGAGTATGGTTCCATGCACACTAATATTCCACTATTTTTCTGAATGAGTATTCTGAATTTGAGATTTCTTATGTTAAACCCTATTTTGACTGTGAGATTTATTGATTAATGTTACAGTGTTTGAAAGGGGTTTTTTGTTTTTGGGTTTTTTTGGCATCATTGGGCAAAACTTCCATTATTACCTTTCAGCTTATTACTTCAAGTGGCCTGAGCAAAAATAAGAATTTAACCCCTTGTCTGAACTTTATTTGTTTTTAGGTTATAGAAAATGTACAACCTAGAGTTTTTAAATATATGTGGTTAGTGGTTGCTGTTAAGATTTCCTCAGACTGAACTATACTGCTCCGTGACTAGACAAAGAAGCTTCTCTACTGAAGTGTACTGCAGTGCTTTTTCACACCTTCAGGTCACCTATATGGGTATTTATATTTAGTGTTGGATTGAGGGGAGAGAGCAGCAGAAAGGTGTGCATTTTCAAACTCTGGCCTTTTTTCCCTCTGATTTTGGCTCCTGCAGTTTTAAGACTTCTGAAATATGCTAATAGTATTTGGGTTTTAGGAGGATTCTTTGCACGTGTGTACAGCACATTCAGAACATGCATTAGCAGGTTTTGCTGCAGCTTGCAACATAGAAGTTATGCTAAGCTAGGGTAGAGACAAAGATCGTCTCTGGAAGAGATCGATGCTCCAAAAGAAAAGGGATTTATGGAAGGAAGCACATGGTTAAACATTATTAAAGAAGATATCATTGCAGTTTTGTCCATGTGCACATATTGAAACTCTGACCTTTTCAGGCAGGTGTTTGAAAGAATGAAAAAGGGAGATATAAAATGGAACATCTGTCACCCCTGAAAAACTCTTAAAATTTTTAATGAGATTATGAATGACTGCATCTAAACAGAAACAATAGTGCAATACTCATTCTCCGTGTAAACAGCTCAGTAGGAATTTTTCCTTCTTTGGAGTAAGGGTAAAAACCAGAATGTTTTGTGTATGTGAATATGATAAATGATTGATAGAAATTTGCAACACTGATCCTTGTATGAGACCAGGTTCATTCATGCAAAACACGAAATCACAGAATGAGAATAAATCATGTGATGAATATTTAGAAATAATTATTTTGGACTAAACCCAGAATGGGGCATCTTTGCACGGAAGTGTTTAATTTAGAACCTCAGTGTAATAGTAAACACAGTAGAAACCTGGAAGAGTAATGCAGAAATGTAGTTTGATCTTTAAACAGGCTCAATACTATCTGTTTGTTATACCCAGCATTTATTTTAGGAAATGGACCTTTGGATTTTGTAAAAAAGAAAAAAAAATATGAGTGAAATGTGGATGTACTACAAATGTGGAAGGTGAATTCCTAAATCACATCAGGTCTCCCAGTATTTGTAGCCCTGGACTTACTGACCTGGTCCCAGTTCATACAGCATGTTCAAATCTTTACAAAACTGTGGATAAACATGTTAAAGGACACAAATGGACAGTTTTGTATCTAATGTACAGATGACACTTGCATTAAACGTCCACTTTCATAAAGGTCATCTTAGTTTAGTAAGGTCACACCAGAGTAGAGTCTTTAGCTGAAATCCCAGACTTCCGTGCGAGGACGCTCCTCATCTCATTGTTGACCCCGTTCCATGGCTTCACATGGGTCTGCAGTAAACCAGATTCAGTAGACAGTGTCCTGTGCATTCGCGGGCAGCTGCCGCCGGTGCTGTAACCGTCTTTATCACTGGCCTGGCCCTGGGAGCCTCCAGAAGGGGAGTACTGCTGGTGCTGGTGGAGTTCTCTTGGTTTTGGGTTGCCACATGGAGGGTAAGAGATGTGATGCTGGAGGTGAGACTGGGTGCGGTGCATCCGTGGTTTGTCCACGCCGATTTTGAGCTCGCAGGCCCGAGAGACAGGCGTGCTGCTGCTGCCGCCGTGGTCGTTTTGGTACAGAGTGTTGAGGTGATCGCTGCGGTATTTCTTTGCCGTACGAGAAGCTTTGACCAGAGAGTGGATCACAACAACCAGCAGGATCAGGATCCCAGAGGAGAGGACGCAGGCACTGGCAATGCCCGTCTCCACCTCAAAGATGAGGAGCATAAAGATGGACATGGCTGCAAATGGAAACAAAGAGGAGGATTTATGATATTTGACTCTATGATCAGCCGTGCAATAATACCAGACTTGGTACAGTTCAATTTTGTCCTACAATTGAACAAAAAAGTGGAAAACCAATTTCCTCTTCACATTAGTTTTTGAAATATTCTAACAAACAAAATTAACAAATGGGGCCTAAAAGTATTATTTTTATTTAACCAGGTTTGTCCCATTGACATAGGGGATCACTTTTTCAAGATGGCCGCAATACAGTCATATCATTACAGCATTTGCAAACATAGAAAAAACACATACAATCAGTTGAAACGTTTACGGACCAACAGTGTTGATTCCAGAGTTTTATCGCTGTCTTTAAAATCAGTCAAAGGAATCTGTGTTTGTGCATGGAGCTCAGACTGAAGCTTGTTCCAGGCACCAGGAGCTGAAAACCTCAAGGTTTTGTTTCCTAATTCAGTCCTCATCTTTGGAACAAACAGCTTCTAAGTGTTCATTGAGTAGAGATTATATCTGATTCCATTTACATTTATTGACGTGTTTAGTTGTTCTTAAATAAGTCAAAATATGTTTTTTTGTTTGTTTGTTTGTTTTTTTCAGGAAAAGGACCATGGACTCAGGTATGCCAAAGGAAGGAGGAGAGAAACACAGCTCTGGGATGTGATGTGACTTCCTGAGAGCTGTTGGTCTTGGTTTCGCAGTCCTCCAACGTATACGTGTAGTGGCTGAAGTGGGGTCATAAGGGCAACACCTCCCCGTCACAATGGATCGCCTGCCTCCATTGACCTCCACCCACACTCCACCACCACCCCACCCCCTAGTACAAGCCGCTCAATGGAACACAGCACCACGGCACTGCCAGGTTCAGCATTAAAAACACTTAAGTCATGGACGTTGCTCAAAGAATGCATTGTTCTCTTGGACTCGCCGGACAGACCGGAAAGAAAACTGCAGCACTGTTTTGGCCACTGCTGTCGAAAATCCACCACGCCACCAGTGTCCTGTTATGTTTAATATTACCAGTAGCTTTCATGCACAGCAAAAGTGCACAGCTGTAATGTTTATGGCAGATTACGGAACTGTGCATTCTGTTAATGGAGACAATCTAGAATATTTAATTTCTGTATTCTCATTACCTGCCAAGTACACAGCGATACCCAGGCAGAACAGACCGATGGCCACATGTCGAACCGCTCTGCTGTCCAGGAGGAACCAGTCTGCTCTGTGGGGACAAATGGTACTGTCATGATGTTGAATGTCAGGGATCAGACGTGGCAGCATTTCCACTTATTGTTCAATCACAGCACAAATTAAGAGATTTCATGGAACACACTTTATGTGTCAACAGTCTGTCTGCTTTTTTTTTTCCACCTCATTTGGAGTTGAATCACACAATCGATGCTTTACTTCTCTCTTGAAAAGTTTCTCCTTCAGAACTTATACTTTAATAGGTTCTGTTCAATTTGCCAATACTTCACGAAGCTCATTATTATTCAGATTGTCTTGGAATGTGCCCTCTGTCAGTGGGGAGGTCCTGGGTTATGCTGCTGGATTTGTAAGCCAACGTGGGAAAAGGCCAGCTAGAGGGCCGTGTGCTGGGTGCATAATGAGAGGAAGGCCATTGTTTAGACGGATTGGTAGGGGTTGAGAGGTGGGGGTGGGCCGACAGCTCTGCAGTGTGGGCCTCTGACATGTAAGGGAGCCCCTTTCATTCCAATGCAACTGAGTTTTCTGATGATTGAACACATAATACTAGAATATGAGGTGCACTGAATAATCAGATGGAAAGTGGATTGCAATAATCCTGCAAAAGTCTAAAATATGTTCTCACTTTACCTTAAATATGACGTTTTTAATAAAGTAAGAATTATTAACCATTTTCTGTTTCCTTCATAATACAAGTCCATGCATTGATATCTTCAGGTATCTGACTGTAAAGTGGCCCAATGTGTGAGATCTAACCTCTAAACCTGAACCAACCCTCCAGATCTGACCAGGTCTACATTAAAAAAAAAAAAAAAAAAGAAGCCAGACAAACTGTGGCTTAAATACCTCTCAGTGTCTTGATCTCCTCTGCAGACCTCTGTAGAGAAGTATCCGTGGAGGAGACACACCACCACGGAGCTCAGGTTGAGGGTGAGGGACAGGGCGGACAGGACCGTGGACACCGGCAGCAGGACGGCCCAGACGTGGCCGGGAAGGACAGCCGAGAAGCCGGAGGACGAGGGGGACTCCTTCACCGCCGCCTGTTGAGACTGGAGCTGGAAAATTAAAATCACCGATAGGACTGACATGATGGCCGATAAAACCCCCAGAAGAGACAAAACTATGAGGGATCGCTGACTGTAGGCGTGCGTCATCTTTATCCTAAATCACAGGTGATCCAAAAAAAAAAAAGGGTCGGACTTAAGTAAACAATTCCCCAGAGAGGATTAAACTCTTAGATCTCCCCAAAAGTGCGCAGGCATCGCGTCGTGACTCGGTGTTTGGTCCGGTCCGGTCCGGTGGAACACTTTCCTCCCTACCGTGGATTGTTTTGCGGTGGTTTTTCCCGTGCTGCTCGTGCGCCCCGCTGCCCCGGCTGAGCATGTGATGTGCCTTAAATCTCCAGATTAAAAACTTCGCAACAACAATGGACTTTTTCTCCTGGATCCTCGGAAACAATGCGTTGACGTGGCCCTTGGAGAGGCGCAGCTCACTGACTGAACACAAAACACTGAAGCCAAGTCAATGAAAACACTCATTATCTCAATACAAACACATTAAAGGCCACTTTTAACCGCCCTGCATTAAATATCCGGAGTTAAAAAACAAAACAAACAAACAACCTGATGTAAACATGACTTAAATCCACTGGAAGCTCACATGTGTGTTGCTCATATCCAGTCTTCTGTTAGATTAGCCTACTTCTTATGCACTGCTGCAGGCCTTATAAAGTGATTAAAGGATTAGTACAGTTGTTTCCACTGTCTCTTGTCTCTCTGTGTCTATAGGGACATTCACAACCACTGTACATCACAAAATATAAAGTGTTCTTACATCTCACAAGTTCCAGAGATGTTCCTGGTAAAATAATACCATCAGCAGGTGTACATTACAGCAAACTTTGGAGGAATTTGCAGTAGCGGGCTGCAACCTCAGCTAACCCAGTACATTGTAGAAAACCCCTTTTATTCTTGTTCCAACTCCCCAGACTCTCTGAATCTAATTAACTTTTCTCCAGTTGCCTCGGAAACATGCATAGTTTACTTTTTTTCACTGTATCCACCGATTCAACTAATCTACACCTATAGAAGACAGTTAGATCTCTGGTGATGTTTTGTTGTAAATTAATTGTAATTTGTCACTGTATATACATATATGTGCATATATAGCTGACCAGAGAACACCTTGACATACTTAAAGTCTGTGACTTGTACTACAGGGGCCTTATTGTTCTGTTAAAGGTTGGTGGGGGGTGGAAGGGTAAAGGTGTAACCCTTATTCTGTTAAGATGCAGATAAGGCTGTAGCTATAAAGGTACACAATGTGAACAATTGCGCTCACATATGTACACTGACCATGCAGGCTATTTCTGAATTCGACAGCCTCACCACATGCTCTAAAAGGGTCGTGGCTGATCTTGTCGAAAGCAGAAGTGAGAAGTTTCAGGAAAATGAAAAAAAAAATGGACGTGATAGAAAAGTTCTCATACGCACCTTTATCTGGGTATAATTTCTGCTTTACAGTTCTCACTTTTCTGATGTGTTCTCACTTTCCTTTAGTTTAATGCCAGACTGATGCAGCTCTGACACTGTTTAAACAAATTAATGAAAATACACTTGCATAAACACCACACTGTGGAAAAATATAATTTCCCTGCAGTTGTAGGTGATTAGCTTTGTATTTACAGATGGGAGTTTGCACTATCCTCAGGCCCACGTAGATGAATCCTGGAGGTAAAGCGATGTCAGCCTGCAGGGATGTTGCTAACTATTGCATCAGATGCACAGTTTGAGACACCTCTGGGGATCTCAGATTGTACGTGTTCAGGTTCATATGTCAGTGTCTGCGTCGCTGTGTGTGAGATAGAGCTGTTGTCCACACTTCCATGGATGCTCTGGGTTGATAAATTGCTGCTATATTATTTTTAGGAGTGCACTGTGTCACATCCCAAAAATAGCCAATAATGCAGCTCATGCAGCAATTCAGTTATTGCATCTAAATATATCTATTAAACTGGCAGCATCTCCGCTTTTCACTGGGATCTCAGCTTTTCTTTTGATTATTTTAATTTAATTTTTTACTTTTTTGTCTGGCCGTCCATTCTCTTTCTGTTCTGTTTTTGTTTTGGTTTGGTTTTATTTTTGTTACCCAGCTATAAAACATATATGGTATGGGCAATTCAGCACATGGTATTTTCATCCAAAACAAGAATTTAAGCTATAAATTGATGTCTTTCAGCGTTCTTTGGTGAAACTTTGCTATTATTTCTATATTATTTGTGACGTTTATATACTACATGCCTGTTGATAGTGTTGGATTGTTGATTATCTCTGGGTTTTTTGTTTTTTTTGTGTACATAACTTGTGGCTGTGTTGCATGTAGTCTAGTGGTAGGTGTTTCTGTTCATTCGTTTTAACCATAGGTCTCTGTACAAAGGTGGACAAAACTAAAAATATAGTCTCAGTTCACACTTGACTAAAGGTTCTGTTTAGTTCTGACATTTAGCACGTAGATGTACCACAGAATTAATCCACAGAGGGCCCGGAGAAATCATGTAGATCACCCCTCAGACAATGTATTTTAGTTACTGTTGATCTGGAGTTGCATTACTGATGATACGTTGTGTACTAGCATTAAAATTAGACTTAATCAGAAAATTTGAGATTAGAATCATAATGTGTTTGCAGGTATATTTATAATGCAGGTGACCGATGTAAATGTCTTTTTTCACACATAACTGATGCATTTTCCTATTTATACAAAATGATTTGCAGAATTTGCAAAACACATCTACATTAACCCTTTATAGCTCACTCATAGAAATACGTACCCTGAAATTCAAAATTTCAAGTTTAGTGTGTTATTGGAGGACATAAGGGCTTTAGTACTTTTGTGAAATTTTTCACATTTTTTTATTGTTATGTAGAAAATCAAGGTTAATGAAGTTACCATATTTGGTTCCTTACCCATAAGTGGCAAAAAAAAAAAATCCAAGAATTTTTATAAAAATACAAGAACAACACATGCAAGGTGAAAGGAACATATATTTTAGAACATTAGAACATCACTTTTAGAACATTATAACATAAGTGCTGTTCCAGACACCTGTCAACATCCACATTATCCCTTTGAAGATCATTACTTACATTAGTACCATTACTTTATGGTACCTAACACAGCAGGTACACTCACTGTTTATGCAGAGGTGGACCTTACAGACCCTGTAGACCACATCAGACCTGAGATTGTTGACTCACTGTCCTCACTGGAACTGTTTCGTAATGCATGCAGAAATTACCAAAAATAGTCACTTGCTCGATAATGGATTAAGGTATTAATTGTTAGAGACAATGAGATGTTGTAGGATGTAAGTTAATGGCAAGACTTAACTACAGTAAAAACAAAAAAAGTAGGTACTTTGTGTTTTTATACATGTTAATAGTACATTTCAGAGGCAAATATTATAATACTTATCTGACAGCTTTGATTACATTTCATATTACATTTTTCACACCCTTCCTGCCACTTCATCAACTTAATGATGAGGCGTCTTTTTTATGGGTTGAGAAAACTCTGCTCTGTCTTAAGATAAATATACTCTTGGATTACCTGGAAAATGCATTGTCACCAAACTGAAAACAGGCTTGTTTTCATATTTTGACCTTATAGAAAATGGTGCATTGCTGTACTCAACAGTATACAAGTAGTTAACATGAGCTCAGCCCTAAGCAATAAAATGTAACAAACACATTAATGCAGCAGTAAAAGTAATTTCAAAAACAGCATGTACAACAGTAGAACACTCATCATGCATTTTACTGCCTCATGACTACTTGAACTTTTCATGCATACATTTCAAGTGCATTGTGTTGATACTCACATGCAGTGGAGTATCTTCACGTTGTGGTAGTAGTCCTAAGAAAAGGCTCTGAACACGTCTTCTGAACACTGTGGCTTAATAATGTACTGGAGTATTTTTTTCAGTCCTTATGCAAATCACTTTTGCCCTTATGTACTTTCTACACTCACATCCTTTCACTTATATTAACTTTGTTTTATACAGTCTATGTGTTAATAATCTGTAGCTCTTGTTGCAGTGTAAAAACCTAAGAGATACAATGTCCTGAAGATCAGATTAAGTGAATGCCCTTAACCCTCATAGACCTAAACAACCACCACTGACCAAAAGCATCTACTGATCTAAAATGTTTAATGACATTTGATCCACTAATCCTATCAGTACATGTAAATATTCATGTAAAATGCAGTTTCTCACCTTTTCTGTGGCATCAGTTGTGTCTTATTTGGAGGCTCCTTGGAAACACCATCAACATTCATCTAACACACTGACTCACCAATTAATGTTGTTTTGACAAATTATAAATACTTATAGATGTTTTTAGTTAATGATATATTTTACTTCGTCAGTTTTCTCTCTTCTGACATGAATTTACTCTAAGATCTAATGATCTACATGATCTGTACATTAAATATAGGAAAATACATGAATTTCACTGAAAAATGAAGAGGATAATATTTTAATAAATGGTGATAAAACACTTAGGAAAGGTTGAATGTAGAGCACATAAATATAAACTGTTTTGTGTTTTATTTCACCTCCATCTTAACTGTATGGATTAAACTGCTTATGGGACACCAGAATCGGAACTTTAGGTAGTTGCATGTAAACTTGTTGAAAGACGTAAAATAATTCCTTGTATAAAGGTTGTCATTTATGGCTGTATTCAATGGTGGTTTCAGATTTTATGGAACAATAGATCATTAGCCTCATAGCATAATTGCCTAAGTCATGTTTTGGGCCAAACTGTGATATCTTCAGGACTTTACTCTCCTAACACTGCTGCTTCATTTTAGGAATTTTTTGGTACAACTTGTGTGATACTTTATACAGTTTTTTTTTTTTTTGGTTTCTTTTGCACTTTAGGTGTTTGCTGCTTAAGAGAAACAGAGCTGCTAAACTGATTTGCATTGATCCTGTAACAGTGACAATAAAGTTCTATTCTATTCTGTGTGTGTGTGTGTGTGTGTGTGTGTGTGTGTGTGTGTGTGTGTGTGTGTGTGTGTGTGTGTGTGTGTGTGTGCGTGGATTGCACCAGTGTGCGTGTGTGTAACTTCTGCTGTGATCTCGCTGACAGCCTTGAGTGCGTGTTGCGTTCAAGGGCTGATAGGAGGCGGAGGTGTGCGTCCAATGGCATAACCGAGGAGGCGGTGTGTGTGTGTGTGTGCGTGTATATGTGTGTGTGTGTGTGTCTGTCTGTCTGTGTGTGTGAGAGTGTTTGCTGAGAGAGAGGCGGGCTACAGCAGCCAGCTGTTGGAAAGCAGCGCTCCTGAACCATCCGCTACAGCCTCGTACCGCCGCATCAGGTGAATTTCTCTGCATCAACACCAGACCACAGAAGACAAGACAAGACCACTGTTTATTCCGACATCTGTGAGATCTGTTTGCGGAACTTTTTCTGCACCTTTTATTTTACTGATTTCCATCAAGTGTTGCAAACCCAGAGATAAACACCAGACCCAAGGAGATCGCACAACAGGTGAGGTCAGATGCTCAGCTTTTGTTCGCTTTTTCAACATGTGCATTTACTTGTCCGCAAAGCAAATGAACCACGTTTTTCAGTTTCGTGTATTTGCCTCCTCGTGACCCAGCTGTGCGTGGGGGACCCACTCGTACCTGTTGCTGTGTTGTTCAATAGATGAGTCTATATTAGAAAAGGGATGCTTGGCAACTCGGGGACAGACAGGCTATTCTTAAACAGTCTATTTTCATGGGCGTCAGCAATTTATTAGACTTAATTATCCGCAAACATTTTTTACGCTATGTATTTTTACAGTTTTTATTTTTAGCGCAGAATGCTTGGGTGTGCAAAATTAATCCGCGTCCATTGGATATAGATACATCCCATGACACTTAGAATCAGTTCACAGACTAGATAGATAGATAGATAGATAGATAGATAGATAGATAGATAGATAGATAGATAGATAGATAGATAGATAGAT